>CM062276.1:21533614-22118614 GCA_031216635.1 Dissostichus eleginoides
GTACATAACACACTTTCAGGAAAAGTCACGGACTGGGAGACTTGAATATTTTATTGAAAAAAAGTTACATACAATCAAGAAACAGCTGCGGGTAAAATGTAGGAAAAGTTTCAGGAAAAAAGACCCCCTCTCTTTTTGTCCTGATCCATTTATATAAAAACCTTTCTGAAAATGAGCTGATCAGATTTTGGCCACTTTATGATGTCATAACGATTTTTTGGCTTGTGTAACCATGAGAGAGAGAGAGAGAGAGAGAGAGAGAGAGAGAGAGAGAGAGAGAGAGAGAGAGAGAGAGAGAGAGAGAGAGAGAGAGAGAAGAAGAGGAGAGAGAGAGAGAGAGAGAGAGAGAGGAGAAGAGAGAGAGAGAGAGAGAGAGAGAGAGAGAGAGAGAGAGAGAGAGAGAGAGAGAGAGAGAGAGGAGAGAGAGAGAGAGAGAGAGAGAGAGAGAGAGAGAGAGAGAGAGAGAGAGAGAGAGAGAGAGAGACTTTTAGCGATATTTTATACTTCATGCCACCTGCACACTAGATATCATATGAAAGCTGAGAGTCCACAGATTCTATTGGTATAAGTGTCATCACTGTGCGATCAAAACTCACTCTTAACCCTGTGTTCTAGTATGATAAATAAAAGAACATTGTACCTTGAAAATCAATGCATTCTAGTTAGCGGGTACATTTTACCCGTTGGCAGTTTTAGGTATGCAGCGACCCTTGGCGGTTCTAGTGTTAATAGTAAAGCAAAATGAAATGCAAAGTCACATCCTTTTTCCTTGCATTCTAATCACAACTAAGCGTGTTAAGTGTGTGACTTTGACACAATGGGGGGCATCTGTTTGAAAGGTATTACCGTGGCGATATCCCGCCGTGCAGCCTTTGTTACCACCATGCTCCTGGCCAACACCAATGATCAAAACAGAAGGCAAACGGCAAATACACGCTTGTTGGCAATTTGTCGTGGGGATGGAGCTTTGCGTGTGATTTAGTTGTTTGCTTAATATGTTTAGACATAGTGAGTCCACACTGAAGCCACAGTAGAGATTATTATGAGGACCAGTGATTAGTTCTGCACTATGTTTTAATTTAGATTAAACCCAGGCAGAGGTAGAAGAACACAGGGTGGAGGAGTCAGATGATGGATATGATGATGATGATGATGATGTTGGAGCCAGACTGTTCCCCAAACCCCCCATTTTTGATCAAGCCAAGATTGTTTCAGAGCCAAGATTGTTTAGCACTGGTGTCATTTTCGGAGATTTGGGAGTACATTTCTTCCCAGCCTGCCATAAAGCATTTTTCTCCCTCTTGAGAGAGTCTGCAGGGGAATGTGAAACACTGTTTTCCGGGAGAAATAACAGTTCTGAGTTTCTAAAAAGGTTTCATTCACACTGGGGGCTCATAGGACTCACAATACATATAATCTCAATCTCAATCTTTATACTGTATAGCACATTTAAAACAACCTCAGTTGACCAAAGTGCTGTACAGGGAACGAATACAATATAGAATAACACAATATGAGTAAAATAATAACACATTACCCAAAAACAAGATTAAAAGCACATTAACTAAAAAATACAAGGTAGAATTCCTAGTTTAAAATAGGAATGTCATTACGTACATGGCAGAGCAAGCGATGTGTTCATCAAAATAGGGCTTTTAGAAAGTAATGATTGAGAAGTAGCATTATACAATTCCTCGTCTTAATATAACCACACATTATCTGAAGTGAAATTAATGATCACAATTCACAACATGTGTTGTGTGTGCAAGTATAACATTTGTTATTTGATTCCTTTGTGACATACTCCATTGTTGTCCCAACAAAATGAAATCAAAAACATATTATTAACCCACACTGTTGCCCTGGGTGAGATGTCTGTTTTGAAAAAAAATCAACATTCAACGTCCTTATGCTGTCAATATTATTCTTACCAAATACTAATGCTTTGTAAATCCTAGAGCACCCAATGTGTTAATATGCATTTTAAATAGATCCACAAATATGCAGTTTGCTCCAGTTTCAGTAATGTTAAGATGCAAAAAAAGAAGCCCAAATGTATACTCATTTAAGAAATATCAGTTAAAAATGAAACACCAAACCATTCTTCCCCTTAGTTGGGTTTTTTCCCCGTGTTATTTTGAGACAAGTTAGTTATTCCATTTGTAAAACTAGTATTTTTCAGCAGTCTTAACTGTATATAATATTTCCAAAAACCGGAATTCCTTTGAGACAGCATTGCTGTTTGACAAATAGACAACAACAGGTGGCATTCTACCATATAAACGAGGATGAAATCACAAGACACCATTCAAAATTGGAACTTAAAAGATAAACCTGGAAGGAATGTGTAACATTGACAACAATAATGCATGCAAAGCAAATTCTAATCAAATCAAAGCTGTATTCTTGTCATTTTCTCGGAGGAATGCAACAATGTGGTGTAACATCCAATCACAAGTGCATCTAGAGATAAGCAATGCCGAATCATGAATATTGCTTCAGACAATGTATTGTTCTTCACGGCCGATGCTACTTTGAAAGTCACTTGTGTTTAAATCAGAAGAAATATGATAAAAATCTTAAACTTGAGTTTACAACGGCTAAAAGTAAAACATTTCTCCTTTAACGTTGAACTGAGTCCAATTTTACAAGTTTCACATTCAATCTGACTTTATATGCAAATAGGGCTGCTATCATAAGACTCCTATCAGAATACATTTCACACATGCAGCATCATATCCATCACGACCAGACATGTGAAATGTCCCTTCAAGCAGGAAGCGTAAACCGAGCTATGATCCACTTGAAACACAGACAACGTCAGATGGTGTCTCTTATTGCAGCCTGTCAGACGGAGAGAATTACTATGATCCGCCTATTGTCGCTCGTCAGCGCAGTTATTGAAAATCACCTTCAATTTGCTCCAGAATATCGAGATTGCGAGTGCAAGTCGCCGTGTTCCATTTGATGTGACAATCGCTTCCTCTAGACAGGACGGAGGAAGTCGGGCACGATGGGGGAGAAATCTGCAGAATCAGTCAGTGTGAAAAGTACAAAAGGCTGAGATAAAAGGGCTACCTTTGAAAATAGAACATGACGGGAGGTTTATGAATGCTGGTGTACATGCCATGCATAAAGCTCAGACTGCTCCCACGGCTTAATTGATTGCAGAAATGCAGACGAAGACAATATTGTGCGGAGAAATCACATCAGGTTTAAAAGGCTCTGATGTTTCTCATATACAGCCTCAACAATTTCTCTGTGCTGTCTGCATTGGCCGTGAAATATCTTATACCACTGACAGTAACTGTGTCGGAGTGTATTGCATATGTCTGGATATTAAGGTAACCCTGCGTTTTGTTATTCTGCACATAAAATCACATTGCACGCTTTAGAAATTGCCTCCATGGGACGGTGCTTCTTCATTTTCAGTCTGACACCTCATCTTTGTTGCTTCTTCTTAAGCTTCACAGCCAGCAAATTCACCGCAAGCCATCTTTGTTTGGATTGGTCCCAACAATATGAGACTCTCGAAGGAACCCTCCTACTAAAACTTTTATGTATTCTTGTGACACTATAACCGAGTCTCCAACAGAAAGAAAGAAAAGAAAGGCCCTGCTGCGGGCTTGTGCAGAGCTTCAATCAAATTCCTGGAAGCTAGTTGACATGCAGGGTGTGGAGGTCCCTGCAAAGTTATTGAACTTCTTTCTTCTTTTTTTTTCCCCCCTACCAGCAGCTATTTTATATTACCTGGCGAAACTATTCTTTTTTTTCGCCCCTCCCTTTCTATGTCCAAAGTCGGAGACTGCGGTGTGAAAGGCTCACTGTCCCTAGATTAGGTTCTGCTGGTGTGTATGATCAATGAACCGGAGCCGGCTCGCGGTCAGAGCGGCGCGGCGGGGTTGCAGCTACATCCTGCCAAGTGGCTGGATGGTGATAAGTTCATTGTTGTGCCTCCTGCGTGCCCCAGATAAGCCCCAGCACGTCGGGAGTTCGCCGCAGCGCTAACCCCAATAGAGGCGGTTGCGGCAGCCCCAGTGTAAGCCGGTTACGGCTGGTCGGACTGCAGCGTTCTGACAGATTGTCGTTCCCACCTCTCAGGGTGTTTAGTGCTAATTTACCAGCCCGATTACACAAGCAAACACATTCGCCACATTTAACACATGCCGCTCGGATTCTCCAAAGACATTTGACAGCACACTTTATTTTACACCAGTATAAAACTCCAGCTTGTGTTTAAAAAAAACAAATGTATAATTCCAGAAAACAGCTAATACCCTAAGGTGTAGGGGAAATCAGCAGAGGGATCGTCAAAGACAAATCTTTTACCTGCTCCAAAAACAGCTGTTGATGAAACTCAAGGAGAAGCTTTCTGCAGTCACATAAAATAACTCTTAAAATCTCATCTGGGTTCATTCCTTTTGATATTAAATTCAAATGTATACCAAAAGGGGTTGGATTAAATTAAATGGATCCATCATGTTTTGGCTTGATTTCCATTACATTGATAAGGGAATTTGTCCTCATTTACGCTTGGTATTAAAGCCTACTCTTGGAGTTTTTGACCACCTGTAGCACCATGGATTAATGTCCAACCAGTTCTGTTTGTTCTTCTTTATGCACAAGGACACTGGAAGGAAGGAAATTCTTGTATGGATTACGACTATTTTATTTATTGATTTATCTGTCAAAGGTTTTCTCCTTTAATCATTTGGCTATCTTATCTATTTGGTCAATGACATATTTTCCATGGATCTTAGCAGTTTCTACCTGGTATTAAAATGTGTTCTTGGTATTGCATTGAAATTAGGGCTGCACGATATTGGAAAAAACTGACATTGCGATTTTTTTTCCCCCTGCGATATATATTGCGATATGAAAACATACAGGAATTGAAGAAAATACCGTTTTTTTTCCCGCAAACCATCCTTTCTTGAACTTTAATGCTATACAATTGGTATTTTTTTAACTATATTTAACCGGATGAAGGATTTTAGTCACGGACGTCTGGATCTTAAATTATCAGAGCAACAAGCTGAGCTAGCTGGGTTAGCAGCGCCGAACTGCCCTGGAGAAACACATGAAACTACTTTATTCAGTGTTTTTACCTTTAATCACCAGGTCCGTTTGCTTTGGAGATTTGACTGTGATTTGTGGTTTGCTGTGCATGCAGAGCCTGCATGTCACTCACTCAAGTACCCCTGACATGAGAGCCGCGCAAGTTTTCCTTTTGTAGCAAGCAGCAAAATAATTTTAACATGACGTGTTTGAGTTAATTTGCCTACTTAATATCGCAAGTCCTAAAAAAAGAAAAAAAAAAAGAAAAATGAATTTTTTTTTTTTTTAAATCGTCACGTCCTGCGATGTGAATATTGCGCATGCGCATATCGCGATTATCGTCACGACAAGATATATCGTGCAGCCCTAATTGAAATACATTATCATCTAAAAATTGTTTTGGCAGTGCTGGGAGTCAAATATCATGGCTCTGACGGCCCGTCCACACAGTGGCGTGCATTGAAGCTTCAACGCTTCTGCCCATTCACTTTGAATGGGGTGACGTCACGCTTCGCCGAACTGCATTGTGGGAGCGAAGCGTAGCTTTTGAAGCTTCGGCGGAAGCGTCAGCCAATCGAATCATATGCCAGTACAAGCTCTAGCCAATCAAACCGCGTGCTTGTGTGTCCGGGGCGGGATATTCATGTGATTGGTTGTTGGTTGAGTTTCAGCCCCCCCCGCCGGCAAGCTTCAACGCACGCTGCTGTGTGGACGGGCCGTGACTCCTGGTCAAAGGAACCATTACCTAAACGGTCGTCATCCAAGTCACTTTTTGCTACTACATTATCTAAATGTGTATTTTTCTGTATCCAGATAAGTTATCTACTTTCAGATTGCCTTCAGACCCAATAACAACAGGTTAATGGTTCTTAAATTGAAGATGTCTGATTTGATATTCGCACTCTTGCAAGTCTCCTTACTTTGTGGAAATGCTTGACAAAATCTCCAAAGAATCCCTTCAACAAGCCCTTCACAGACATTTTATTTTTGAGTGTGTAGCCCGCCACACTCAACAGGATACATTGTTATTCGAGCCATACAGCATTGATGTTTTGTCTGAAGCCAGCCTTCCAGTGGATGGCCATGTGTAACTGCAGCGAGGGAGCTCAAGTGACTCCAGGGTCATGGATTATACAAATCGCTATGCTTCTCTTATAGCTTTTTACTGAAGTGGGATAACACAGGATGGATTGAACAATGTACAATGGTTAGAGATGTGTGTTTTGTCATTTTGGGTACATGGGTCCAACTGCTCGTGAACAGGTGATACATGTATGGTTTACTTTTTTAAATAGGGTATGTCTTTTATTAAAGCTTGTTTATTTCTGGTAAATGATTTAACACACTGTGATGCGTCCAATAAGTTATTTAATGTGTGAAGGAACAATTTGGCATGAACATTCAAAGGAAAAAAAAGGGGGTTTTAATTACCTAAAATCTTAGCAACCAATTTACAAAATAGGTAATTAAGTTTGGGTCCCTTAAAAAAGTAAAATGTAATTTGAATTTAATCAAACAGAACAGGCTAAAAACTTTAGAAAACAAATTAAACACAAGGGGAAACATGTGTAATGGATTATCAGAATTTCTTTTAGACAAAAGGCTAACAAAGACAAGCACAATCAACTACTTTAAAATACAAAAAGTAATTTTTTTCTCCGGATAAATATTTTCGCCATCAACTAAATAATAAGCAGCAACAAACTAATATACTGTAAATAATATAACACATCTCAAAACTCTTAGTTCAATCATGATCAACCAGAAAATAGGCAAACTTATTCAAAGACAAATTAAAGTGCGACTACACGAAAGTTAACTAAATGTTTGTGCACAAAAAATAAACATATTTTCTGCCAACATTGCTAAAAACTCAATGAGGAATACATCATTTCATTTGGAACTATACAGTATAATAAGTTTAACCTTTATTTCATGGTTTAGGATTTTTTTTGTTTATGTGTGTGATGTGTTTTCAACTTTATTGCTCAGCTCTAGGGTAAACATGGATTTGTGTCTAGGTTGACTGTTTAGTCAGTATTGGATCTTTTAGCCTCAGTAGGTGCACTACACATTACTGCAAGTGTATTTCTGCACAGCTGGTAGTCAGAACAATCTACTCCTTAGCTCTATTACTCTCTCTGTTGTTGATATCTTGAATTGCTATGTTTTATGGTTGCCTGTGTGTCTTTATCTCATCCATGGGAAAATAAGTCTCTTTTTAAGACATGTGTTAGTAATTATTTCAAACAAGCCAGGAAAAAGAAGACTTATCTTCAAAATCCTCATTCAGGATTTATGGCTTTAGTGTTTCTTAAATCCAAACTATAATCCTGAGTGTAGGTGGGCCCCGATTAGTATTCAGGGACAACAGCAGTGCTACTATATCACACCACGGAGGTAATACATTTAAAGGGGGGCGCACCAATTTTCTACATCTAGATAAGCTTGATGTCATTGGAATGACTACATTGGCTGTAAAATCTGTTATATATGTCTTTCTGTGCCTCGGAGGACGTTTGTCAAATCTGAGAATGTAGATTGGGCTTGGAGACTGCAAACAGAGCTGATGTCTCTTTTTTTAAATCTTTCCCTTTTGTGTCCCATCACTTAATGAAAATCGCCACAGGACACCTTTGAGTGAGGCCATTTTTCTTGAATGTCATCCTCTAACTGAATTCATCATGTACTGTGCATATTTGAGCAATTTCAGGAAGATAAAATGAAATTTAACAAGGTAAAGAGGTGGAGAACTTACTGCACAAGAAGTGCTGGATCTCGAAAACCAGGCTGAACATAGTTTAAACTGTTTAATAATCACTGGAACAAACTTTTACCCAAAGCCAACATTTAAAAAAATGGTAAGCATGATCCAACCTAATAGCTGTATGTCCAGATTGCAATGAGTGGCATTGTGATATTGTGACATAGTAGTGCCAGTAGATACCTGATTGCCTTAACTTCACTGATGGATGCTGGTTTAGATTGTGTCTCCAGCTCAAAACAAATGAAGAAAAAGTTATTAGCTGCTAAGGCTTTGGTTTAAAAATGTTTAGGCATTCTAATCTTTAGGTTGGCTACAGATCACAGCATCAGTCTCCTGCCTTTTAAAATACATTGCATTTTGTTGTTGTTGATGTTAATTCTCACCACTGATGTGGCATACCTCAGACTACATAGAATAAGACAGAACAATATAAAAGCCATTGTGTGGTAATTAGGTGGAAAACATCTTTGAATGGTCTGTGATTTAGTGGCAGGGTCAATTGCCCTCTATGCAGTGCATGCTGGTATTTGCATTTAAAGGCTGCAGTTTCATAACTCATACCAGTTTCATACCATACTACTATGAATTTGTAAGTTAAGACACATTACCTTCATAAAGACGTTTTCTCTTCTTAATTTAAATTATTGTAAAAGAAAAGAGTTGTAAAGAAAATCTGTAAAGAGCCTGGATTAAATTTGTTTCACTATTGTTTTTATTTCAAAATGTTTGGGGAAGAACTGCACGAGCTTCTTGCTAACACTGTATATACTTTGCAACGTGATGAAGAACAACTAGTTATTAAGCCAGTGCTATTTAGCAGGCATGTTTAACTGACTTTTGGGAGCACTAAGCCATCCCAATGAGCATCATACTTAAACAGTTGATGTGGCTTAAATAGTCACCTTAACTGTTTTCTCTCAGCCATTACCCTTTTCTTCTCAAGTCAGACAGGTAAAATGGTGGGGTAAGCTTCTGGAAGTGGAGTGGTTTGTTATTGCAGCAAAGTATTGGCTAAGATACTAAGAACTAGGATTTGTACGGACTTGGTACCAGATATGTGTTGTTATACCACATTATATATTCAAACAAGTCGGTGAAACAAAAGAGCAAAGACAGGACAACACGATGCATGACATATTAACAAAATGTAAAGGCTGAGCAAAGACGGATGTGAGTGCAATGGGGATTAAGATCCTTTCCACAACCATCACACGTTTTCTACATCTCTTACACATGGAGATTAAGCTGTTTGGCTTGGCAGAGGAAACAAATGGGTTAACCAATGAGACGTAAAAGAAATCGTAATTGCTATTCGTCCCAGGATAGCATATAGCTTTGGTGTTTGTTTGGTTGGTTGCTCCGCACGTGTCTTTTGAATTAAGTCAACATGGAGTTGACTGTGTTACAGGCGAGGGGCGGTCCCGTTTGAATGGCTGCTTTGTTAATCTCCTCAACATGCTTGAATTCATGCTACAGGTTGACACAATGATTCTTTGAAGATAGAACAAGAGCTCATTATCGGTTTACTGTTGGGGGGGTGTTTATTGTGTCATTTGGAGGCTCATTTATGGCTATATAATGTAGAAGAATTTTCCTACTGGGGAAATGTGTTTCCATTTGGTTAAAGTGACGCAAATGGTTTGTTCCCACACTTTGTATATCCATTGGTGGTCACAGAACTGAAACATCACATGAATAGCATTCAACAACATCATTTCATTTCAGTGAACCCTATCTTTGCTAAAGATATAGGAGAACAGATGGTTGTATAGTCTAGTTTTCTTGCAATAAGCATCTGTAACCCTGCCTGTGCACCTCTACGTTAAGGGTCTGTTTAGTGGTAGGTAAATACTTTTTTCCACTGACTGTTAAGCATGTAATAATTCAAAGAATCTATAGCTGCAGTTAACGGCCCTAGCTCTATTTGGTTTGCCTCCACACCTTTTGCGCCTCAGCGCCTTCCATTTGAATAGCTTAGCAACCTGTCCAGACAATTTTTTTAAACTTCCAATCTTGGCAACACTACAATCCATCTGCCACACTCTCAAATGAGATTCATCTGTGTGATCACATTCGCAGAAACTCTGCAGGATTTGTGACTTTGCTCGACTGGAATTTCTAATCACAGCCAAGTGGGATCAGCCTTGTTGAATCTCATCAAACTGAGCGCCCCATGTATTTTACAGGAGCTGCTGGCAGAACCTCCTGTGATCCCATGCTCACCTTGAAGTGGACCATTCCCGTGTCCCATACATAATCATCAGACATCAAATTTGAAATGAAGAACCTCTCAAGCTACCACAACTTACCATTTGCTTTGTCTCAGTTAATATGAGGAGTCCCGTGCTTGTTAGGAATGGGAGCGACTTTGATTGATTGCGCTGTTTGCTAGTCTCATTCACGTAGAAAACTGGCACCTTTATGAAATGAGTCTAGATGTGTTCCACAGGGATAAGGGAGTGTTTATATGTGAATTGCTTCTACAGCTTTTGTTTGTCACAAACCTTTTGTCTTTAACTTATTCATTTCTTACACATGGTGCAGAGGTGCTCAGATTTAGTAAAAGAAGACGAAGCGACTCTGCTTTGTCGGTACCAGCCAAATAGAAAGAGCACCTGTTTACTCATTCAAAATATTTCTTCAGGCTTCTTTTGTTTTAACAGCTCGGGTGTTTTATTAATGAACGTCTGGATCAGTGTTGCTATGACATCAAGGTTTCTCTCTAATCGTGTGGTTTCAAGGAAATGTCCTCAGAGTCCTCATGCTGAAGAAGTTGCTAGAAAACTTTTTCGACTTGCCCTCGCAGGGTTTCTTTTTGGCTGTGGTTCGGGAGGTCCTCGATAAGAATTCTAGACATGTTTTGGGCTGCTTATACATGCCTGTGTGGTTCACAGATTGGGAAACTTGTGTTTGTGTGTGGGCCGGGGGCTTGTAGCAGCAGCAGCAGTAGAAGGTTTGTGCCCTGAAGTTTGAATTTTGATTTGACCTCCGATCAAAAAACCCAACTCAGTATCTTTCTAATGTTTCTCTTACTCTCTGCCTCTTCATCCCATCCACCTTGTACTCCAGCGTTCTTCGCCTCCACTAATCCCATTACACCAGCTTCAATTTTAATGCCCCCCCGACCCTCTTTACTATCTTTCCCTTCCCTCCTCGCTCTAACTAGAAGCTATGACTGAGATAGGAGAGGTAAGAGAGGGCAGCTTTCCCTGACACCGCATGAGTATGTGAGCAGAATAGCTTCACCCCTTCTTACCACCACATGCACATTAACTCTCACCCTTCTCTCTGCTGCTGTTAAATCCCAGTACAAGCACATAGCTCACCGGCCATATGGTCTCCTCCCCCTTCTCCCTCTCCCACTGGGCAAACATGCCTCGGAAAACAGCCTTTCTCTGAGACCGTTGTTTAGCTGCTGATCTCCCTTAAACAAATCTGTTTGCATGTGTCATTACTACTGAAAGCGTCTGTCGATATCATCACATTAAACTCTTAGCCCTTTGTGCATGCTAGAATTTAAATCAGATGCGTACCCTATAGTCTTGTGTTTGTTGTCACTTTGTGTTGAATACTGTTTTAACAAGATGTTACATCGTGTCTGACCAAACAAAATCACAAAGTGGGATGGAGTAGAGAAGGGCATGCTATTAGGTCCTAGTCAGACATTTTATAGATTTCCCTCAAATGTCTGAACACCTTTTGGCTGGGTAGATTCACTTATCCCACAACAGTATACAGTTGCAAATATAGATCTAGGAGTGAAGACAGCAGTGAGTGGGCACTGCTGAGAAATCCAGACTCAACAATAAACAGGTCTTTAGCCTTTCTTCTTCACTTCGTTGGTATAGAGTTTTTCAAACCTTAGCTTGGCAACAGTAATTGTTTTGTTTATTGACGTGACAAGGCAGCACTTTTTCACATGGTTAAAGCTAGTGATGAAAAGATCAAGACTAAACTTGAAAAAAAGAGTATCCTACTTACAAGTGTTTTATGTGTGTACAAAGCCTGATATGTATTCCTTTGTGCTGTTCTCCTGTGGTGTATTCATTACAATAACTTACAATAAAAACCCTATATAACTTCCAAACTATCGTGAACCATTAGCCCAAGTAAAGAAGAGTCCTAAAGCCATTGCACTAACTCTGCAATGTCTTACACAGCAATCTAAACTTTGCTAACATTCAATAATTACCGACCATAAACATATGCTCATACCAGACCATGTTAGGTAGAGTGGCAAACACCCCTGAAAAAACTACCTAGGGCAATGGTGTGTTTTATTGCTAATGACTTCAACTCTATATTTGTGGGAGGAATCATTATTTTGTCTATTAAATGAGAGAACAGTAGAAATAAAGATGTACAGGTAAATTAACAAAAATAGACATTGAGTATTGATATCAACATTTGTTTGCCATCTGCCTAACTAGATAACTTAAAGGTGATATATTGTAAAATATGAGATCTCATTGGCAGTTTAAGGTGCTGTTTAAATACTCAATCCATTGCAAACTGCACACAGATTATATTCAGAATGGGCCTTAGAAGCATACCATTACTCCTTTAACACTATCATAGACTAACTTGCTAAAAAACTGGAGTCTAAGCTTACGATGTCTTTAGGGAAGGCATATCTAAGGCAGAATAATCATAAAATACCACATACTATATGTTTTTATGATGCCTTAACTCCTAAATAATGACACAACTAGTATATGTTTTTCCCCCAAAACCAGAGATTGTTAAAAAAAAGTCACATTCTTGCAAAAGAAGTAAAGATTATTTGTCATTTTAAACTGCAGCAAAACTTCTTACTTTCTAAAAATTATTGTACTAAAGATTCCACATTGTGAAGTAGGGGAATGAAATATGTTATGTACTGTACATAACAATGCACATATTGATATTTTCAGCATAGTTGATGTATAAGAGGAGTGCTTGACAAGAATAAAAGAAGCAGAACCAAGGGATAACAGTTGCTTTTTATTCTGCTGTCTTCAGCTGTTCTGGAGTTCACTTGTATTTTAGCTGGGTATTGTGAAGTCGGCTGTGAAAATCAATATCAAGGCGTCAGTATTTACTCTAGGCCCTTTAAAACTCTTGAACTTTTTTTTTTGCTTTATTTGTTTATCTTTTTAAAAGCAGCAGAACAGACTGCATGCTGATTACAGATGGAGCCAAATTAAAATTCACAGCATAGTGCATCATAGCTCCAACCAGCATGTTGTCAGACTCGGGGAAAACTGGTTTCTATGCTGGGTTGAGTAATGACTCAGCATAAGATAAAACACCCTGAGCCGTATAAATCACTGCACGTGTCTGCCCTCTGTGTTAGCCGAGAATCAGCACATGCTGAAACATGTTATGGGGTGGTGGCAAACTGTTAAAAATGAACTCATCAAATCCACTTTGCCAAAAAATACACTAGCAATATGTGCCCCGTTTCCATGCCAAATTTTTTATTATCAAGTGTGTTTATTCTGAAAAATTCACAAGCGTTTCAAGGATCTCTTATTCTTTCAGTGTTTACCTAGCTTGGCAAAATTGGAGATACAAGTAGCTAACAGCTAGCTGGCAAGTTGTATGTTAACCTAGCTTAGCATTTTGGGAGATACAAGTAGCTAACAATTAGCTAGCGTGTTGTATGTTAACCTAGCTTAGCATATTGAGTGATACAACTAGCTATAAGCTAGCTAGCATGTTGTATCTTATTTTAGATACCAATAATACACAGAGAAAAGTCAAATAAGCATAATGTGTGGTCTACAGACATGCAACCTTTTATTGGCAAATAGTAGAGAAATAGTTAACTCAAATCTTTTTTACATTTTTGTTAGTGATCGGAAACAAATGTGATTCAACATTAATACTATGAAACGGTATTTGTATATTGTGGGAGATATATAACAATATTTTGTTTGTTCCTGGTATGGTGAAGAACAAAGCTGCAGTGTACCAGCTCAGTATCCCTTTAATATATTCAGTATATTTAGGTACATTAGCACATGCCAAATAATCTCATATCCCGTTCAGAAGAATCTCAAATAAAAGAGCCATTATATTATAATATCTGCTTTATGATGGGCTAGCTTTTTGAGTGATGGCTTTCATGATCAATTCAAGCTTTGTTTCCATGGTGATATTGAGATTCCTCTGTCCATGTCACATATGCAAACAGGAATATGCAGGAGAGTGATTCATAGACATTGTTTTTCAAACAAGGCCTTGGCCACATTGAGAAAACTTTCTTATGACTCATGTAGTGCAAATAAGCCCACATAACATATTCATATCATCATGTATCCATTAAAGATGAATTATAAACTTTTTACTACGTGAAAGTCGTTTCCTAACCTTCCATCACAGCTAAAGCGCTATGTTTACGGTGTGAAATGGATACTTCACAGCCCCCTCAGAAATGAGCCTCACTTTGGTGTGGTTAGAGGACGGGGTTGAAGGACGACCTTCGTGTGTTCACATTGGACTAATGATCTGGAAATGAGCCGTTATCAGCCGGGAGTTGTCTTTAATAGCCGTTTATTACTACTACGTTTGGGGAGTTCAGAATCAACAATTCCAAAGTAATTTCTGCCTTTCGCCCTCTGGTGACTCCACAATGTGACGATTGTTATCATTGTCTCTGTGGAACAGGGTGTAGCGAGAGAGAATACACTTGTGGCATTACAACCTTTATGAGAGCAAACTCACTCATACACAAGCTGCACTTTGTGGTAAGGTTGGGGATTCTAAGTGTATGTTATCATACTTTTTATTTTATTTACATTTTCATTATTGTTAATGTATTACTTGATTTGTTTTTACTTGATTAAAAACGGATGAGGTTTCAGGGTCATTCAGAGTCACAACCAAAATTATTCTATTAAGAGACGTTGCTTTTGAATTTGTTTAATATAACTTGTCAATGCTAAGAGCAAAACAATAAAAAAATAATGGAGAGCTAAAGTGAAACTGATACTTCCTGGTTCTGTTCCAGAAATATGAGAACCAAATTCATAGTCTGCATGCAGAAGTACACTTAGTAAATCATTCCTGTCTCTTCTGATGCATTAATGTAAATTATTCCACCCTCTCTGTAAATATTTCATATGATCTGTAGTTCCTTTGAATACTAATAAATGAATTGTTGTGTTACTTTGGTAAAACCACATTTGTGGCCGATTCTAATAGGCCAGTGGTTCCCAAACTTTTTGTGCCCAAGGCACACCAAAGGACAAGTAAAAATCTCAAGGCACACCTATTGTGCAAAATAGCCCTTATAACACGTGTTATCACTCATATCATGTAAAATATCTCTAAATGTGCATAATTATTTACTAATGCCAAATAGAATGTGACAAAGACAACTATATTACTTAGTTTTTAGAGAGTACTTGTCCATAGACAAGTGAGTTTGGCAATTTACTTGTCCGAATACATTTTTCACTTGTCCAGAAAAATCGATCGGCATGGTATTTTACATTTTCCCACGGTTTTTACGGTAAGATTTTACTGCATCACACATAGGGTTGGGTATCGTTTGGATTTGAACGATTCCGGTTATGCTTTCGATTCCGGTTCTTTTCGGTTCTCGATTCTGGTTCATTGAGAGGGTAAAAATAAGTCCCATGACAAACTGGGAGAAAAATATATTTGAAAACATTAAGTCAAATCTTTATTCCTATTTACAAATCACTTCATACTGTTTAATTTTGTTACGGTTATTGAATACAATTATATAAAAATAATTGTTTAGTTAGTTCTAAGTGGTGCAGTTTGAGAATGTACAATTGGCCCAGTGTCCTGTGATGTTAGACTGCAACCTGCCTGTGAGACAGAGTCCAACCACACAGTCTGTGTGTCCAACACATGTCCTGCAATACACATGCTGCAGCCGCCCAGCTGCTCACTGTTTGTAAAAGTAAATAAATAGTATTTTCATTTCAATAATGTACTTTCTATAACCTGCTTCATAAACAATACTGACATCCTGCTCCTCCGAGTCTGGGGGTCCGGGGGTGTGAGGACCGCGCGAGGACACAGACAGGGAGGCTGATTGAATTCATAAAGGAAATGGCGGTCAATATTAACAATATAGGAGCTAAAACGCTTAATAACCTTCATCACATGTTAGAGAAAGAACATAAGAAAGTTTGACAAATATGAGGCTGTTAAACGGGCAGCGAATCCGCTGTGTGTAGAAAGAGAGAGAGATAGAGAGAGGGACGCTGAGCTGCACCGTGCAGCGATCAGCTGATACGGCAACACGATACGGAGCATAGGGAGAGAGAGCTGCGGTCCGCCGGGCTCGGCCTCCGCCTCCTGTCCTCACAACTCTTATTAATCCCGGTACCGGACAATTGTTATTAACTTATTTGTTCTTACTCGGAACCGAGTTTTGCTTCCCAAGCCTGCCAATGTGCTACGCGTCCCGTCCCGTCCCGCCCCGCCCCGTCTAACAGTACAGAAAGCGGCGAGATGAATTTCCTTAGGAATCGACAAGCAAAACCACAACAATGGCGGACACGGACAATTTACGAATGAGTTCTGCCTTTTGTAAGCTGAATTTATCAATAATTTGTCAATAAATAAGGCCGGAAAACGTCACTTGTCCGTCGGACAAGTCAATTTAAAGATCTACTTGTCCGATATTGTAAATAACACGTCCCGGACGGTGGGACGCGTGCTTTTTCGCACACTGCTGTATTATGAAATGCGTGCATACAAAGTACTGATATAGTAAATTAAAAAATAATTATTTTAGTTATTAGTTGTATATTGCAATAATAACGTATGGTTGTCACAAAATCCCACGGCACACCCGGACTTGCCTCACGGCACACCAGTGTGCCGCGGCACACCGTTTGGGAACCACTGTAATAGGCTACTCATTTATCTAAAAGAAGAAGATAGTTAACCCTTAGGAACAGGCTTCACGTTATCACAGAGACCAATTAGAAAAACCCTGCTGAGAGATTGCACTGGGTTGCAGCAGATAGTAGAGCCCAAAGGTACCGTCAGGAGACCTTGGCCTCTACTCAAGGCACATCTGATGTGTCAGCAGAAAACTCTGCATGGACAGTTACCCCTAGGAGTTAATTGTCTTTTTTTTGTGCAAAAGATTGGTGAAGGAAGGCGTCCTAAAACCCGGAAGTTAGTAAGCTTTTTACCACTTCCGGTTCCCCTTGTATTGAAGTCAACAGGTTTTTTAAAGTGTTTTCGGTTATAGCCCTAAAATAAGGTTTGTTGTTTATAGCCGAATGTTAGCTTTTTACTTCTGGCTATTTGATTTACACTTAGAAAATCTTAAACTGTGTAAATATGTTGAGATGATCCTTCTGAGCAAAACGTCTAAGTATCTTTAATGTTTGTTTGCTACAGAGGACATTTTTCTGCACTATTCCAAAATCCAATGTAAAATCCCATTGACTTTTGTTGAGTTAGACCTTGCGATGCCAACTTCAGGGTTGGCCTACAAAAAGCCCTCATCCGTCCAATCTATACGGATGACTTGACTAGTTAACATATCATTATAGGGACAGCAACCACAAAACGAGCGGCATGCCATTGTACCCGAACTGCCTGCTTAAAATCCTAAAGGCCTGTATGAATCCTTAGCAGATCCAGTTTAACATTGAGTCCCCCTCCATCCTTATCCGGAAGCACAGTCCAATAAGATGAATGATTTTATTCCACCTCTGACTCTTCACTGTGATCTTATTGCCTGGAACGGAACAAAACCTCCCTGCTGGGTGCTGAAATCTGACAGCCTCATACTGTGAAATCTTTCCAAACATGTTCCCCGGCTTGTCCCTAAAACTGCACGCAGTAAGTTGTCAGTTCTGCTTGGATACAACAGAGGTATTCTCTTGACTTTTTGTGTCTCGTTGTAATACAAAGTACATCTTTGACAATGTAAACACCTCTGGCAGGCACACAACTTGCTGAATACTCCAAAAGGTCCAAGTGTTCTGTCAATCAATTAGTGAATGAAATAAATGCTTTGTGGTGGGATCCTCTGTGCTGGTACTGCCCATTGGTTTAATACTTGGATTAAAGATTAGGCTTTCAAAATCCTTAAGAAAGATGCTTTATCAATTTAATTCTAAAGGAATTGAAACTCCTTTTAAACGAAATGCTCCAGCGAATCTGCATTCAGAGGAGCTACACCAATAATGCGGCTTAATCTGATTACTTTGATCAATTTGAATGCTCGTGGGTGGCCACTTTGTTTTTTTCTCCCTCCCTTTCCAACACTTCCTTCATCGCCCCTGCATTTTCATCTGTCTCCCTCCCTACCTTTTTTTCTTTCTCTCCCTTTTTTTCTCCATCCTTCTTCCTCCCTGCTGGGTGGTGCTGCACATAGTTCCATGCACCAAGGCGGCAGTCTCATTAATACCGATCTCATGGCAAACTAGTCCCCAGAGGGAGAGGGAGCACACTTTTTAAAAAAGTGCCTTGTCACACTGTAGCACATCATTTGCATTTAGGTTAAAACTATTCAGGACTCTCTTGAATCTTATCCGTGGGCAGAGGGAACTCCCTCTTCACTGCGGCATGAGGGCATCAATTATTGTCAGGCCAAATCTTATTATACTCTCACAATTACAAAACACACACACACTGCTGTGTCACAGGAAACACATTGTTTTGCTTTGTAAACAGGTTATACCCTGTAAGGGTTATGGCTATTATCCAGCCTGCAAGTGTTTTCTTGGCCAGTAATCAGTGTAATGGGCTGTCTGACAAACAAGGTGGTGTGCACTCACACGGGGGGAAGTGTAGTGCTGGCCCGCACTGCATTGTTATCTCATGTATGTACAATGTGTGCACCAAGTATTAATGAAGCCTGCTCTTACTATGAATAGATTAAGCTAGGTAAGTGCTTACATAGATAGTCCATATAAAGTGAATTGGCAATTTACATTAGAGACATTAGCTAACTAATTTAAGTCTGGGAGATGAGAAAAATCTATTTTAGGAGAATAGCAAGTCTAAAAGTCGACAGCTGCACCTGGTCACACCATTTGTCTCCATGGCTTTGAAGTAGACATTTTTACAAGAATGCTAGCTTAATGATGTGAATCCTGAGTTTAGCAGGAATATTTCTTATCATATTCTCCATCTGAGTTGAATGTGTTAGTGTGTTACTTACACATAGTATATGCTAAACACTACAATACCGTCTGAGGAAGTCAATCCTCTTACAGGTGTTCACTTATTAACCAAAGTATTTGACACAGTTTGATTTTTCGGGGAAGGAAAACGTGACTACAGTTCATTTTGAGGGTAACATCTATGTTTATATCTAATTGTTCAGCATTTAGATATTTCCCTCTGAGCCCAAACTGCCAAACTCATGATGGCACTAGAGAAAAGTAAATTGAAAAATTATTATTATTCTAAAAACTATTGTAACTATTGTATCAAAATCCATCCATTAACTGTAAAGATCCTTCATTGGTTCGACCATAGTGCGAGCTTGGCTTCAGCTGTAAATTAGTATGCACCACACTTGTTTTTCTTAATGTTTTTTGGCAATCCTTCCAAAGTTTATACCCTTGTATCTTTTGGAATAACGCTTTTAAATAGTAGAGTAAAATAATAAATATATGAACATTTTTCTGTAACTGTAATGGGATGTAGCATTAATATATGTGTTGTAATTATTTAGAGATATTTACCTATGATAATGTTATCCCATGTGTGATGATTTGGTCTAATATGGAAATATAAAAAAAATGCTACTCCAGTGATCTTGTGTTTCCACATTTAGGGAACGAATGATGGGGAAAACGAGAAAAAACTGGTCAAAATAATTCAGCAGAGGTCCTGATCTCCTGGCTTGCTCCCATAATGCATTTTGTTTTTCCCCAGTCAGAATACTAGTGTAAAGCCCCCAAATCAATTGAGACCCACGTTTTGCAGGTGTAACTGGATACATAGCTCTGAAGTTTTGCACACTGTGTAAAAGCCTGTGATCAGCAGTAAAATCTTGCTTGCAACTACATCTCAGGCAGTAATCAGTGTAATGGTCTTGTGCTGCATGGGGTTAGCTGCGTTTATATATAGATCTCTACCCACGCCTTGCAGTGATAAGTAGGTTGTGTGTAGTGAGAGCTGACGTCTTGAACATTTTATGCCTCACCTCTTTGCCGCTTTCCAGTCCTTGTTGTTCCCATCCTAATTCTCATCTACCCTGCTGACACAAGTGCGTTAACGTACTGCTGGAGTCACTCAGTTTTGGGCTTTTCCCTTTGATCAAGCCTAATCCTCATTATTATTTACAGGCCGTGAACTCTCCCTGCAACCATCGCTGCGCCACAGCACGAATAAACTACTGTAGCAACATAGTATGGACTTTGATCAATTATGGACTATTCACTGAAGGACCGTGTCCCTTCAATGCACCCCCATCATCCCTTTCTGCTTTGCATTGTGCTTTGCACAGTTCATTGTGACATCTATGTGTAAAATGAGCTTTACATTATTTGATAGCTTGTATTCCACTAGAGCTGGCACAATGTATTTAGGTAATGGTTTTGTGTTCAGCATTGGGTCATACTAGCTATAATTAGTTGAGAAGTCTATTTCATGGCACAGAGTCCAAAGTGATCCATAAATAGTATACGGTTGTGCATTAAAGGGGACTTGATCAGTTCTACTTCTTAATTAGAATCGTGAAAGGGAATGAGTTACTCTGCTACCAACAATGAAAACTATAAACCTGCAAATAAACAATACAAATACACAGAATAACTATCTAATTAAAATGAGATTTTCTCTATGTCTGTCGTTAGATTTTCTCAACAACTGTTCTTCCGATTGAAGTCTGTTAATGTACGAAAGTTACATTATGATGCTTTTAAGACCTTATTTAGTGAAATGTAGTATTGTGTTGCGTTTATAAGTTAAATTATGAGGTTATTTTAAAATGCAGAGGAAGTGAAAAGTCCTAGTTTTTTCTAAATGAATGACTCCAATAAGTAAGACCCTCTGGGTGTCCCTGATCTGTTTTGTTTGCCAAATAGAGACAATATTAGCAGTATTTATTGGATAGGATTTTTTATTTTTACAACACTTTTGGTCCCTGTTATAGCAATTAGTTATAGTGTCGATGTGTTGATTCTAGACTGGATTTGGTTCAACATTTTTTTCTTTGCTTCATTTAACCATTGTTTCGACATTGTCTCAGTAACTACATTTGGCTGTAGAGTAAAGACCTTCTACACATTAATATATATTTACCAAAGGTCTAGAAGAAACAGTTGTATGTAACCCACAAGTAAAAAGACCTTCTATCCAAATTTGGCCCTGTTTTAACCTAGTTTATTAGATATCGTTTGACTAGCAAATAACTACACAGTTACTTACTGTGTACGTCCTCTCAACACAGTCTAGCCAGGAACATATATTCCATTTCAGCAGCAGCCTATTGGAGCATGCCTGTCTGTATGGAGACCGGATTCAGTCTGGAGTTGCACTTTCTGTGATCTCGGTTTTCATTTATCGTTTCTTCCAGTCAGCGCTCTTACCTCTCATGACTTTTGAGCCTGACGCATCTTTGCTAATCTCCACACTTACATAACAGAGAATAACCCATAAAGCTCTGTCATGCATTTATAATGTCTTCCATCTCAGCACTGTGTGTTTTGGTGTACATCACTAATATATCAAACAGCGAGATATGCAGTGTCTGAGGAACTGAGCTATGACACAAAGCACAATGTTTCTTTATGCTCACTGCTTCCACAATTTCAGTGTTTACTCATCTTTATCTTTTTGGGGTTTTCATTATTTTCTGGGATATTTGTTCCTCCTAACATGGATATAAACTCTTGCAGTTTACAAAGGGAGTTTTGGGATAGAAGGGGTTGATGGCAGTCACTGAATACACATACAATTGAAAACCAGTCATTCATAAACCCAACATCGGAACCTAAGAGTTTTGTAGCAGAAAGTGGCCAAAAGAGTGAGGCAGGTTGTAAAGGAGATGGGGTCTCCAGGAAATTGGTTTTAGAGATGGCACGGTGTGGATGGGTGTGTCCTGGTAAAAGAACACGGAGAACAGACTTTCCCAGTTTAGATCTTTAATTATACTCGGTCTTGCTGTTAGCCGTGTGTGTGTGTGTGTGTGTGTGTCTGTAAAAATATTACAAACAAGGAATGGCATTAATAATAATCACAATTATCTATTATAAAACAATTATAGAATCAATACAATTGAATTAAAAAAGCAAGTGAAATACAAAGAAGTTAGCAACTAAGCTACCACTAGCATCCAGCACCGCTAATAAACTAGAGACATTACTGCCTACTAAGATATATACTAATATTGCTATTTAGCGCGACTGTGGCTGCGAGGGAGTGCGGTTGTCTTTCAACCAGAAGGTTGTGGGTTCGACCCCAGCCCATGCAGTCAACATGTCGATGTATCCTTGGGCAAGATACTTAACCCTGAGTTGCTCCCGATGGCCTGGCCAATGGTGTGTGAATGTGTGTGAATGTTAGGTCCTAGAGTAAGGTACACTGCTCTGTATGAATGGGTGTGAATGGGTGAATGACATGTAGTATGTAAAGCGCTTTGAGGGGTCTTAAAGACTGGATAAAGCGCTATATAAGTACAGTCCATTTACAGTCCATTTACTACATATAAACACTGACAAGTTTGCATTGCACAAATAAACACTCACCTTTATGCATTTACGCACAACACTTAACAGCCTAAAAGTAAACAGAATGTTGAGGAAAAACAGGAGGAAAAGGCACTGTCGTCTCATAAACGAAACTGAAAGTAAACATATCACCGGCACACAGGCACGGCAGCTCCGAGGACGTCATGCGCATGTAACAGCTCAATTCACCTGGAGCATTAAAGGAAAGACACTTATAACATAACATCAACAAACAAACTTATGATATAAATGTGTGGGCTTTCTAACACAGGTGTTGTATGCCCATAGTTTGACCTTGTTCAATGGGCTGTACCACTCGATTGCTATAAGACTTACGTACAGATGACCTTCTAGCATGGCATGATGGTGACGCTTGTTTAAAAGTTGATTGATCACCAAAGTCATTATGACACAACATCTGGGAACCATGAATGTCTGTACTACATCTTCACCAATTCATCCACTAGGTCTCTGTTAGTGTATTCTATTTGTTAGCAGTACCAAATGTCATTGCAATTATTTGCAATAAAAACCTGAAATGTCAACCAGTGTTAAGTATTTATAAGCAAATGCTGCTAACACATTTATGTACAGCTGTCCCTTATAGCAGGTGGTGAAGGTAATGCTAGTTTGAAAGTCAGAGAATTCCCAACGTCCTTATGATACATCTTCTCGGAACAATAAATATATGTACAACATTAATGCACATTTTTGCCGTAAATGTTGACATATTCTAATGGGTAAGCTTAGGTGATCGTCACAGTCAAAAAGATTAATATAGCTCTAGTCCAACTTCCCTAGTGCTCACAACTGCTTAACAACGACTTGTGAGAGTTTGGAGGCAGGGAATGGGGATATGCAAAAAAAAAGTTCAAGTCTTGAGCTCTGAATCATCTGCTAGGTCCATACCAAAAGTCACGGCAATTCATTCAATAGTCAAACAGCTGTTGAGGAGTCTTAGTCCTGCCCAAATGAATTACTTAGTTTTACAAAATCGTAAAAAGTAAATAAAGTTAATATAACAACACAACACTACAAGATGTCATTCTTTTTTGGTCGCAAATTCCTGTGGATCTCCGTGAAGTTGTAATTTGCTCTGCAACAGCATTTTGCCTATAATTTATTCTCCTTTATCTGTCCATTGTCTCCGGCAGAGATCTCTGGGAATTCAGAGGACATCCCTATGGTGCGATGGAAGCAGCAATGGCTGGAGAACGGCACTCTGCTCTTCCACATCCACCACCAGGACGGCAGCATGAACCCCCCCGAGCCCACCCAAGACCCGGCCAGCGATTCTGCAAAGGAGGAGCTCCGCATCCTGCACATCTCTGTCATGGTAAGACTCTCTGCTGTTTGGGCTGACTGTTCACAAAGCAGCTAAAAATGGATACAGTTTTGAAGTCTAATATTCCAATATCTTTTATTTTGAC
Organism: Dissostichus eleginoides; assembly: GCA_031216635.1. NCBI lineage: Eukaryota > Metazoa > Chordata > Actinopteri > Perciformes > Nototheniidae > Dissostichus > Dissostichus eleginoides. The sequence goes on from CM062276.1 coordinate 21,557,542, forward strand.
ATGCTGCCAAAATAACTTTTTAATTGGCCGAATCCTTTCATTTGCGAAATTAGAACGATAAAGAAAGAAATATTTTTTCTCTCTTTCTCTTTCATTAAGATGAATATGGATTTTTAACATAAAAAAATATTTTAGTGTTGAGTTATTTTCCCTAAGGCTAAAAACATTGTTAGAGATACGGTATCATCTCTGAGATAACATGATAACATGTCCCTGCCTTTGTTTTGTTTCCCCTGTGTCTTCCAAATGAAACAGCTGAATGAACACTTTTTCTGGTTTTACAGAGTGAACGTTTTAGGAAGCAGTCAATTCTTGCTGATGTTTGTCATGGTACATTGGCTGCAAAAATGCTTAATCTACAAAACATCTTGGTGTCTTACATTCATCTCATAAAAACTCTCCAAATGTTCATGATTTAAAAAAAAAAAAAAAAAATACTTTCACTCCAATGGCAATTTCCTTTAGAATAAACGCAGATCTTGTTCATGACAGATGTTTTTTCTGTAGCTTCCCACATGGTATGGGTGTGTTCCAAATGTGAATACATGAAGTAAGTCTATGTGGACTCCTCTATGAAGCAGAAGGCTTCCTAATTAATAAAACATAACAACATACTGTACATACTTTAAACTCTTTATTTCCCAGACATGTTAAACATACAGGCAAACCCAGACTCAGTTGTTCTGTGTGAAACATGCATTTATAAAGTTCTACATTTTGTTTGCAGAATGTAGATTTGTGCATGCCTGCACTGTTTCAACCCCTTTCTGCTTTGTCGGCAGAGTAGGAAATGAATCCTTAGATCTCGCAGCCTTCCCCTCTTGCCTGAGGAAATGTATATTTATTAGATCTTAGATATGCCACACCTACTCCCAGTGCCCTTTTCAAGCCCAAAGACATTACAACAGTGCTTTGATGGATGATATGTATTTTCAGACATTGAAAGCACATTATAACTGCATAGACAAATGATTAGTCAGCTCGAAAAGACTCTCGCCAGCAGCTACATCTGCTAAACGGAGGCAGGGAGCCGCGCTTTCCACACCCGCTGAATGTCACCGACCTTGAGACCTTGAAAGAAGTGTCCTTGACTACCCTCTTCATATGTTGCATGTATTAGCAAACATCAAGCCGATCTTCTACGCTCTCAGCCTTGAGTTGTGACAAAATGTGTATGTGTTAAAGAGATAACTACTGCTGAGGTTGTGGTTCCTCTTCTTTAATTTACCTCTAAATTCACATTTGTACCCTCCGCTCTATCTGCATTGCACATCCCATAAACCTCCGCTCTGTGTGTTTTGTGCTCCCTGCTTTGTTAATTCCTCATCCTGAAAGAGCTGCGTCGGTATCGCTGCCACAAGGGTGTTTTTATGAAGGTGTGGGTAGAGAAGGATTAGCATGCAGATCTGAGCAGACCGTGACAACAGATGGAGGCGGTGTTGCCGCTGCGCTGCCCGGGCCCCGCTGCAGCTTGCCACCCTGCTGGAGGCCCCGACCCATAAATCCAAAGCCGTGTCACTTGTTCTGCTCCATGAGGACACAAAAGGATCCTGTGATGGCTGCTTTAGGGCCTTTTTAGCCCAAGCACACACCTGTCAATGGACCTTGTTCCATTGTGTGTCCTCTTCGTGTCCTGGATACAGCTGGGACGTCTCAATGGCTTGAGTTCTCAACATCCCTCTAAACCTTTCTAGTATATGCAACAAGCAGAAGGGAGGAAATAGGATTAAACAAAGGGTAAGGGCTGCGCAATTAAAATGTTATCACATTTGCTATATGGACTGGCACAATATTTAAATAGCAGGAAGTACACTATTTTTGCTTCATATGCCATATTGAATGTAATATTGTGGAGCTGCAGGAATATCCTGACCTCAGATTCATATTCCACAGACTCATGAAAAAACATATCTGTTTGCTACAGATTCTCACACCATAATCAGTTTATGTATTATTCCATGATAATGAGAAATATCATAAATATATGATCAATACTTCTAATATCGTGAATCATATTGCACTAGCAATACAATTTAAAATAATCATAATAAAATATCTCTCTAACTTACAAGGATGACCTTATTTTACCAACCTCAAACAGAAGCCGTTGATTTTACAGTATTATCCCACTTAACCCTTTAACTGCCAGCACCACCATTTGGTAGAGCACATTTTGTGTCTTGATATCTTGTTGAAAAAAAAGCAAAAAGAAGTTGAACTCCATCTGATTCAGCCAGCTCTACCTTCTGGTTGACGTGTTATGCACAAAACAACCTCTAGATGTCACTGTGGTTCGAACAGAAAGCCCTTCAGCTAGCTTCCACTGAGAAAGTTGGCAATGCTAAAAATCACTGCTGAAGAAATCACTTTTTTTGGTCAACTTTTGTAAGGTAACCATATCCTTTTTGACATATTTTAGTGTCAGAGTACTGACTGAACATATTTAGATAACTTGATGCACAAAAAAAGTTTTAAGAAGGGTGTAATTAATTTTTTGAAAATATGCTCAACCAACCGGTCGAATTGGCTTTTTATGGTAAACTAGCAATATGACTTTTTCAGAGTTTCAGAGATGTTTTCCAATAAAATATGGTAAATAAATGGCTAGATTCATGGTAATATTACTAAATCTAGTACTGCCTTATGAGTCTCAGAGTGAAAGAGTGATAATAATTTATATAGCACCTTTCATGCATGGCATTCAGCCCAAAGTTGCACACAGATGAGCAAGTTAGGCCAACACAGGATATAGACATTTGCTGTTAGGCCAGTGGTTTCTTGTTAGGCCAATTCAGCATATACAGTAAGATGAGCAAGTCTTTTTTTTATTATGAAAAAATCCCTTAACATTACTTTTTTCCATTTTTTTTTTTTTACAATTATAATTTATTATCTTTTATGAATATATCTGGTTGTATATATTGCTCATTTTCCATAAAAGAAACAAATGTATTTCAGTTTGTGTTTCATTTGAGTTTGATGCGTACAAATACTGTACTGTATATGATGATTCTTGAAAATGCACTTTTACCATAAAAGGCCAGCTCGACCAGTTGGTAGAGGCTCATAAAAACAAAACTGTGTGGTCAGTCAAAAAAAAAAAAATTGTTTGTGGTTACTTGTGGCCCATTTGATAAAAAAATGCAAACAAATAATTTTTCCATAGCTTTTTTCTTGGTCTGGCAGTTAAAGGGTTAATGCTTAACACTTCTCTATTAAGTTTTAACTTGGAGGCTACAATTAGCATCGTTAATACAGATGTAGCTATCACTTGCTTACTACATGCTAACCCAAGCCTTAACATTCATTAACGTTAGCTGACTAAAAACATAAGCAACACATAAATAAAGTACTCAAATTTCACTTACCATAAAACTGCATTCATGCACCGTCTGTTTTAAACACGGAGCGAGTCACAATAGTCCGATATAAGCATGAAGAATAGTCCACAAGGCACCAGCACAACAAACACGGACGAGTTCAAGTTATGTTCCCCGGATGAGCTGAGCAGGCTGAGTCCCTGTAGCATCACGGAGCTGCTAGCGGAGAGACAGGAAGCTAACAGCAGCAGTCATTGGAATGACCTGTCACTCAATGTGACCACGCCCTCATTTATGCATAACTTTAAGGCTTAATATAACTTTAACACATTATAAATGGTAGTAACTCATTAATAAATGGTGATTTGTTTAACACTTTACAAGGCTCCCTTTTGGCAGTTATATGCTTTAGGTCCGCATACCCCAGCCAGGTTTACTCAGCCGATAAGCAGAACGTCTAATCTACCACAGGTCATTGCCTGGCCACCGTGCCCACCATGAGACTGTTTATGCCTTATGGATGAGTTGGGACTCCAGCATTTTTAGGCTTGAAGACAAGCCAGACTTATTATGGGAATAATCCTAAAGGTGAATCAGGTTCAATCAACTGCACCAAGAGGTAAGGGTCTGATGCCAGAAAAGCACCAGGACCTCCAGCCAGGTGATAATCTTACGTAAGCATCAAACGCTTTTCAATTTTCTTTGGATTTTACAAAATGGGTTTAAAAGAAAATTAGAATGAAGAGTTGAGCAATTTATTAAACACTTATACTCCTGTATTTTTTAAGTTTACTTTTTTTAAGTTGGAGTTTTACTCATGCAGGGTTCAAAGCCTCTCCCTGAGCATTCGTATCCAACAAGGTGACCACATTGTCCTCCACTTGCTGCGCATGGTCATCCATAATAGATGACTTACCTTGTGTTTGCCTGTACCCACACCAGGTGAAGCACTGGCAGTTCAAACACATGTCCTCAACTTCAGCATGAACCCTACAGGCAGAGACAGCTACAAAGTGAATCCCAAAACTCGAAATGAAGACAAATATAACGTCTATATATTAAAAACTGCATAACATATTCACCTAAGTTTGATTTGTTTATCCCTTAAGACTCTTCAGCTCTAGTTCATCATTCCGATTCACAATTCTCCCTTTTTGAATTTTAATTGGATGATGATTTTCCACCGGACCTCAATGGATCAATCCAAAGATCACTCACAAAACAGAGGTATCCAAACTGAAAATCATATACATCATTTTGAAGATCAATACATTTTCTTCAAGCCCTGGGGTTGGATTCAATGTTTTGTGAATTATAAAGGAACTTTTTTTTTTCACATGTCAAACCATAATGTAGACATCCAATGACACAAAGTTAACAAATAACAACATATAATGCATACTCTCTTCAGTCATTTTAAATACTGCAGGTCTGGCCCACAACACTACACACAGTCTCTGTTCCTGTCTAGGGATCAGATAGGGCAATTTGGCTAAATGTTCAGTAATTCTAAATTCAAAATAATCTGAAATCACTTTTACTCTACAGCAAGTCCACTTCAGCTTTATTAATTCTACCAAATATCACAAATCAAAAATATACCTCCAGGGGGCTTTCAAATCTGCACAGCATACAAAACCCTCTCCTTAATCGTTCTCTTGGGTTAGGAAAGTACTTCCCAAAAAACCCTTCAACAAATTTCAAAAACCCTAAGGAAGGGCAACTGATAAGTGATCTCTCTCTGAACAGATATAGACATGCAATAAATGCTGTGATTACAGAGTAAGCATCATACTGGTCGAATATAATTACAGTACAGATATGACAGAGTAAGGACTGGTAGCTGGAGAGTTGCCAGTTCCTTGGCCCTGCAGAAGAAGACAAATAAAGTCAATTATAATGATATGGATCTGGGACAATGTCATGAAAGTTTCCAACCTTTGTCAAACAGCTAGAACCCAAGCCAAAAAAACCTAATCTCCTGCATTTTAGCAGCGCCAAAGAGAAGGAAGATTTTCCAACACAAGTTCTTTAAAACTTTGATGACAGATGTTGGAAGAAATTAAAATCAGATGTACAGTATAACATGACAGGAACAGGCACTATGTCATGACATGCTTGAACTGCCATAAGCACATTATAAAGAGTATAACACAAATTGTAAAAAATAAATAAATGACTAGCTACCACAAAAGGGTTTGTAGTTTGTCAGAAAAAATAATTTGTATTTAAACATTGCCTTTCCTTTCTCATATCTATTTTAAACATTGTGTTACTGGGACTGAATGTGTATAATAATGCATTACATTGAGTTTTATTGTTTACAGTTTACAGCAGTTATAGTGGTAGCACTTTGATTTGTACCACAGTTCAGTTCACAATTCGAAGTGTGATAATTATTTGGTGATCTTTAAAAAAATATGGCAAATGAATCATTGGAAAGGGCGTCACAGGGACACACAAACACAACAATAAGAAGCGCCATTCAGTTAATGGGGAAGATGATCGTTGTGACCCAGCATGGCTCGTGGGATATTGACATTCATGTCGTGACCCTCCTAAAACCCGTGTTGATAGCATTGATCGTATAAACCTTAAATCAATGCAGCCCTGACCACTTGTAAAGCAGCAGCCTCGGCCGAATCGCGGCCTCCAGAGCCGCTCTCTGAGCATCACAACATGGTGTGTTTTCTCTAAAGCCTCCTGACTGAGACACACCAATCCATAGCTTCCCCGTGGGCTGTCAGGGAGGCACACACACCAGAGCATTGCCCCTTTGTAGTCCAGCTGGATCTCTGACACAGACACCATGGCTTGGTCTTTTTACAAAACAAATGAGAATTCTGAGTTTTAGCAGAGAAACTTCAATGCAAACTACACTAATCCGTCTTTAACATGAATCAAATGACTGGTTTGTTAAAACTTTGGTATCAATAGATTGAATATTACTCATTATGGCAATTTGTGAATAATGTCTGTTGTCTACGTTAGGTGTCTAATGTAAGATGATATTTGTCTACATTTTAAGGGATGAACACTACCTTGCTGTACGGAAAGCAAATGCCATCAACATTTGGTCATTAATACATGATTGATTGAAAGTCTATCCAAGCTAGTCCACATGTAATTTAATCAAAGCATTAGCAGTTTCTAGGAGCAGTTAACATTTTCTCCCCCAAATTGTGTCCCTCCTACTTATAGGGAATGTTGGTACACTCTTTACTCGACATGCTTAGCAGTGCAATGTCATGTCTTCTCAAACTGGAGCATTTATCAGCTATAACAACAGTCCCCAACTTTTTTGCGCCACGGACCGTTTTAGTGTCAGACAATATTTTCACGGACCGGCCTTTAAGGTGTGGCGGACAAATACACAAAATAAAATGATACAACCGGCATAAAAACTGTGGTATTTTCTAAATATAATAATAAACGTGAATCCACTGTGTACTCGTATGCAACTTTATTATCAGCGACCTCGTAACATCGCACCAACAACATAACATGAGTAACATCCTCTCTGCCCCCTAACACTCTCTGGTCGCTATGGTAACGTTTAAACATGCCTTCAAAATAAGATACAACACAAAAACAAATATAAAGTGCATGAAAAATACAACTCACCATAACGCTAAATCAGTGGGAGCCCTGAGCTTGTTTCTCTGCAACGAGACGGTCCCATCTGGGGGTAATGGGAGACAATGACACCCGAAGTGTGTTGCTTATGTCCAGTCTACTCCGTAATTTTGTTTTGGTTGCTGTCACTGCAGAAAATCCCGCTTCACACAAATAGGATGTCGGAAATGGCAACAGGGTTTTCAGTGCTGTTGTGGCGATCTCAGGGTATTCTGCCGTGACTTTAATCCAGAACACCGGCAGAGTTGTTGTCTCGAACATACTTTTAAGGCCGCCGTCATTTGCGATCTCCAGCAGTTGATCTTCTTCTTGCATGGACATGCTTGCCTGGTTCGTTGACAAATGGGTCGCGGATCCATTCCTTGGCAGTTCGTGGGTCTTTTGTGGTTGGGAAGTAGCGCTCGAACTCTTTTAAAAGCAAAGACAGGTGATCATGCACCATCTGGGAGAATGAAAGCTCGGGCTCAGTCTCTTCCAAAATCCCCGCGAATGTTTGAAACATGTCAAATATACCTCTGTTCACGCGCCGTCCCCACAAATCCAGTTTGGCTTTAAATGCAGCTACTTTATCTGCCAACTTGAATACAGTTGTCATTTTCCCCTGAAGTGACAGATTGAGTTCATTGAGCAGGTTGAATATGTCGCACAAGTAAGCGAGTTTTGCGACCCATTCCTCGTCACTGAAATGTGCTGCCAGCGGTGACTTTTTTTCTGAGAGAAATCTCTGCAGCGGCTCTCGTAATTCAAACACTCTGGCCAGCGATCTCCCTCGGGATAACCATCTTATTTCTGTGTATAAGAGAAGGCGTCTGTGCTCCGCGTCCATCTCCTCACAAAGCTGCTCGAACAGGCGCGAGTTAAGGGCGTGTGCTTTGATGTGGTTAATAACTTTAACGACATCATTCAATACGCTGTTAAGTTCCGGTGGCATTTTTCGGCTAGCCAGCATTTCCCTGTGAATGACACAATGCGTAGACTCACATTCAGGTGCAACCTCCTTAATCCGAGTAGTTAAACCAGACAGCCGTCCGGTCATGGCAGCAGCTCCGTCTGTGCATATGCCGACACAAAAGGACCATTTCAGTTTTCCTGATATATAATCATCCGGCGACTTGAATAGTTCTGCGGCTGTGGTTTTGGTTGGCAACGATAGAGCACATAACATATCCTCATGCACATCCTCCTGATAAAGATATCGCATATAAACAAGTAGTATTGCCTTGTTGTCAATATCTGTAGACTCGTCAACCTGGAGTGCGTACCACGGTGATGTATTAATCCTCTCCAACAATTGTGTCTCAATGTCCTCTGCTATTTTCTCAATGCGCCGAGTGACGGTGCTAGCCGAAAGAGGAACCTGTGCTATCTTTTTAACCGCAGCTTCTCCTAGAAGTTCACGGCAAATGTCTTTAGTGGCGGGCAGGATCAATTCTTCACCAATGGTGAATGGCTTCTTAGCCTTAGCAATACGGTAAGCCACCAAGTATGATGCTCTCAGTACACTCGCATTTGTTGATGTGGTGGCCCTCAGGAATTGCTTCTGTCCTTCTTGTTCATGCTTTTTTCTTTCAAAATACTCCGAAGGCTTGTCTTTTAATGCAGGGTGCTTGGTCTCCAAGTGGCGAAGCAGTTTTGAAGGCTTCATTGCCTCATTAGAGAGCCGGCCGCCGCATATTATGCAGAGCGGGCTTGGTGCACGGGCATCACCTGTCGCGATAAATCCATATTTTAAGTAGGACTCCTGGTATTGTCTGTTAAATGCAGCTTTTTTTTTCTTGGAAGTCGTAGGCTCTTCTTCTGTCTCCTCACTGGGCCTTTTCCCCTTCGCAAAGAAACTTTCCAAAGACGTTTGTTTTTTACTCATTTTGCTAGCTTGTGAGTTTAATTTTAGCGGCAACGGATTAGCGGCATAGACGGATGTAACAGAGGGAATCCGGTCATTTTTCAAAATAAAACATTGTTCAGACTCAGATAATAAATCAAACGGAAATAATGTAAGTTATTTATTTTTTCTCTGCGGCCCGGTACCAAATGACCCACGGACCGGTACCGGTCCGCGGCCCGGGGGTTGGGGACCCCTCAGCTATAAGACATTTGTCTTTAGAGTAAAAATTGCTTTAAATACGTCGCCAGAAAGGCAAATAATTTATCCAGTCCAACTGTCTTTATATAGCACATTTAAAAACAGAGTTGACCAAAGTGCTGTACATCACTTGTACATTAGGGCTGCACGATATATCATTCGTGACGATAATCGCGATATGCGCATGCGCGATATTCACATCGCGTTGACGTGCGACTTAAAAAAAAAAAAAAATTCTATTATTTTTTTTTTTTACATCTTTTTTTTTTTTTTTTGGACTTGCGATATTAAGTAGGCAAATTAACTCAAACACGTCATGTTACAATTATTTTGCTGCTTGCTACAAAAGGAAAACTTGCGCGGCACTCATGTCAGGGGTACTTGAGTGAGTGACATGCAGGCTCTGCATGCACAGCAAACCACAATCAAATCTCCAAAGCAAACGGACCCCGTGATTAGAGGTAAAAACACTGAATAAAGTAGTTTCATGTGTTTCTCCAGGGCAGTTCGGCGCTGCTAACCGAGCTAGCTCAGCTTGTTGCTCTGATATATCTTAAGATCCAGACGTCCGTGACTAAAATCCTTCATCCGGTTAAATATAGTTACAAAAATACCAATTGTATAGCATTATATATATATATATATTATATTATAGCAAGTTCAAGAAAGGATGGTTTGCGGGGAAAAAAATGTATTTTCTTCAATTCCTGTATGTTTTCATATCGCAATATATATCGCAGGGGGGAAACAAATCGCAATGTCAGTTTTTTCCAATATCGTGCAGCCCTATTGTACATGCATTAAGACAAAATTGATAGGACATAAAACAAATGTAAAACACAAAACAATAAAGCCATACTTAGAGCCACAGACTGAAACTAATCAAGACGTTCACATTAAACACTTGTTAATATGAATTTGGTGTGCTTTCACCTTTTTTGCAGCTCGCAGTGTTGTTGAGTAATGCAGCTTTAAGGCTTCACTAAGCCTTTTTTTTAGCCAAGCTAACTATATTGTATCACTGTGCCCCCAGCCTCCAATCTTTCATGTAATCCACATGTACGCTCTACAGTATGGAGCTCTAATGGGCCATCAGAGTCTACTGAAAAATAACAGTTTGGACACAGGACCAAACTAACAAGCCATGATGTCAGGGATGCACCAGAACATTTTTCTATGACTGTGTTTCTTCAGCTCTTGTGTCTGTGTTGCACATCACGCTGTGTCTCAGTGAGCCCGCGGGGAAAGTAAGTCGGACTTAATATGGCGTCAGCATCAAATCGTTTCCTCTGTGTTGGGATTTAAGCGAGGGTCGTTGTCTTTAAAAGCAGATGGCGTGCTTTCAGACAATCTGACTTTCACAGTTGAAGAAATGTTAACATACTTGTGGATGTTTTATTTTTCCTTTAAAAACGTACATGACATGGAATTGGCTTTATACTAAAGAAAAATGTATCACTTTGAAAGGATTAAAATTCATTTATTTTACAGAGAAACCCTGAAGGTCAGAAATAACAGATAAAAAAAACATAAAATGAAGAGGCAGCGTTTGCTGTGGCAGTACAAATGTTTCTCCTCTCATGTTTATTTTTTTCAACTTCCAGCTGCTGCCATAGGTTCCTGATAATGTTTTTCTTCATGGCCACTCACATCAATATAGAATAAAAAAGCCATATACTTTGTTCTGCCACCTTTTGACACAAAGTCTGACTCACAGCCCTTCCTATCTGCCTTAACAGATGATGAACAGAGTAATTAGCAGTCACTTGACAATGATCCTATGCATGACATATAATGTAAGCTCCTTTCAAATGCACATGACCTTCTGTTCTTCGTGTCCAAATGAAACAGAACATCTTGTCCCAACCGTCAGGATTCCCTCCACTAGCAGCAATTGAATATCATAGGGTTTCACACAGAGCTCCTAAGCTATTATTTCCCTTGCATTCTAACGCATATTTCACATTTTCTGAGAATTTGTAGGGAAGTGAATTGCTGCTTCCCATTCACTGCCAACAAATGAATTAGTCTCACCTGAACAAGCATAGAAATTAGTTTTGGATTTGTGCTGCTGATACTTTGGGAACAATATTCGCTATTACTATAGTTGAACATTCAGCCCTATGATATTGAATATATGATGAACGAATACACATACTCATGCTGAAACATGCTTAATATACAATATAGTACACATTTATGGATTGATAAGGTATGTTATAGCATAAAAGGGATACTTGGTGTTAATAATTCATGTAAATCACATGTGATGGCTGAAATCAATACTTAATCAACCAATATGGAACTGTTTAGAATAAAAGACAAACTTGTAAATATATTAGGCAAAAAATAATTATAGCTGTATGTATTTTTAACATTCGAGGAATAGTCAAGAAAAGAACATTTCAGCAGCAGAGAGACTTCAGTCATGACAAAAGCAGACTGTTTGCCACTGTGAACATTAGTATTTGTATTGCTTCATAGGCTGTTTTAGTCCGGTACGATCCTTCCTTCTGTAACAAATCGATACAGGCAAGATAATGTAGGACACAATACAAATATCATTAGGAACCATTAGAACAACTTGAGTGCTGTTCACGATGAACAAAAACAAAAGACGCACGTGACAAGGACTGCGAGACGTGGGTACTTTAAAGGTGGGGTAGGTAATTTTGGAGAAACCAGCTCGAGTGTGCGAGAATTTGAAAATACACAACCGGAAACAAATCTGCCACTTCCTTACAGAGCCCCTCCTCCAACACACACGAACGCGCACATGACCAATGAGGGCACGAGATAAGTTTGTGCACAGATGGAAGGCTGACAGGCAGGTAGGCCATCCAGTTATTTTAGCCGGGCCGGCTAAAATGATTGGTCGTGCTTTTTACAGCGCCACTGCTTCCACAGATGACATTTTTTTATGTATTTATTGTCAAAGCATTTAATATATTCATTGCTATCGGGATGTTAAGAGCATTCCATGGAATATAACAAAAAGTGTTTCTGAAATAAATGACATACCCCACCTTTAACATTATTGTTTTTTTTCTTGAAATGACGTAAATATATCGTAATATCGGGATGCAGCAGCAACCAGGACCTCTTGTTCTCATTTTGATTTCAATAAATAAATTCTTCTGCAAATCGCTCCACATATATTTATTAAATATTCCCTTTATCACTAAAAACAGTTAAGGGGATAACAAATTAGATATGTTTGAACTGTTGTTTGGCTCATAACAAACCTGTAATTTCAAAGGTCAGCATTTTCAAAGATTATACCATGTGACGATAGACATTTGCTTTGCCTCCATTGTATGCTGAGTATTTGTATTACCGCTTGTCTTATCAGTTTTGTTTTCTTCCCGCCGCATCACCTTTTTTAAATCCATGCACCCTATACTGTAGACTTCACCCCAGAACACAGGGCAAAGACAAACACATGCACACCCCCCCCACACTTTACACAAACATAAAATAAACATAGCACACTTCAACAGACTACCCTTGTCTTGTTCCCTAAATAAATGTTGTTTGCTTAATCCCTGAAGGAATTGTGTTAAGGCATCAGGCATTGCGTTTAGTGGCATTATAACTCAAAGTTCTTATTTGAAGTGTAATGTTAGATATTATAATATATTGTAGTGTTATTTATTGCTTTGTAATGTATTAATTGACATTTATCTCGTCTGAACCCTTCAAGACTTGTATTACTTACCGGCAGTGGCGGCGCCAGAGTATTTTTGTTGGGTAATCTATGGTAGGGCTAACCCATATAGTGGTGGGGCTCAAGTCAGTATTTGCAATGTAATTACATACACGCTATATCGCCCCCCTTGACAGTGAAACGCCACGCGTGAGGTTTAGATTATTTCCCTGTCTCAATCAAAATGGAACTGTATGAAATAAAATGGCACATTTGTCTTGTAGTAAATAAAAAGGGATCAATGTGAACGTGACGTATCATAGTACACGTTGAAGATCCAATGGGGATAGTGGTGGTCTAATGGATAGTGAGGTGGGCTGAAGATCTGAAGGTAGTGAGTTCAAATCCTGCCAGGAACACCACCACTAGTGTGCCCTTGAGTAAGGAACTTAGTCCTTAGTTACTCCAGGGAGAATGTCCCTGTAATTGTAAGTCGCTTTGGATAAAAGCATCAGCTAAATTAAATGTAATGTAAATGTAATAGATACTGAATGGCGGTTCCGACTGATCTCATCAGTAATGCATGACGCAGACCCAACGTTTCGTTGCTCTGATTGGCCGTAGGTCTATTAGGGCTGGAGGCATTTTGATCTGACGGCGGCCGCGCTGATATTACAACGCCAGAGAATTTCCACACCTTTAGTGTATAAAACTCCCCCATTACTTAGACTATTCCTTGCACCCCTCTTCTAGCATAAGCCTGAATGGTCTCAACCATATTGCATTAGTAACGTGCACTTGTTGATACAGCAGGATCAGTTTGTGTGTTGTGGACACGACCCGTATATTTTCACAAGCCTTTTTCTCAACATTTAGCATTTTGCTTATTATTTAATTTAATTTGCTTACTTTAACATCATTTGTCATGGTGGGGCTAAGGTGGGGCTAAGCCATTTCTTGGTATGGCTGTAGCCTACCCCAGCCATACTCTGGCGCCGCCACTGCTTACCGGTTTCCTCTTTTCTATAATTTTTCCCTTTTTTTTCGTGGCAATTTGGGGTTTCAGATTATTATAACTATAATAATAATGTACTTTTCATCAATAACCTGGCTGATATCGAAAGCCTGCTTAAATAATTCAGACCTTATGGTTAGATCTTCCTACGTTTGATCTTTCACATGCCTTCATTGTTTCAGGTACATTTGATGTCAGCAAAAATATGGCAGCAACACGATTCCCACTAATACTACTAGGATAATTATTTCCTCCCCTGTAGAAATACGCTTCTTATGGTTGCTGTAAGAATGAGAAATCACCTGGGGAACAAGCTTTTCAGACACTTTTCTGCCAAGTTGTGAACAGTCTATCACAGGTTACCAGGATTATTCTGTTAACTGGTCTATTCATTACACCCGGGACACTCTTTTTTAAGACCTTAATGTCAGTATGGCCAATAGCTGGGTCACTTTATGCATTTAAACGTTGCTAGGGCTTGTGCTTCACATGGCAGTTAGTGGCAGATGGATGAACTACGAGGTAAAACAAAGGTATATCTAATAGTATGTGGCATTACAGCTGTATTTTAAAGGACCAAGGTTTTGTTTTACTGTTAGGGTTGTAATGGTACACAACATTTCAACTGTTTGTTAAGAGTCACAATTTGGGGGCAAGCTCTGTATTCTGCTTCCCTTCTTTCAAAAAAGCAATTTTATTTGTGCTGGCTAGCTTAAACTTTCTTGGTTTTAAACCATAAATAAGTCATGCAGACTCTCAAAATTGTGTTTCCTGGGTGCGACCGAAATTACAAATTAATACCTTAATAAGTACAGACTAAAGATGAGTTGAAACTGATCCTATCGAATGTTAACGAAAGCATTTGAGGATCTATAATACTATTTTTAAGTGCTTAGTTTGAACATTTTTTACTGTGGTGCCCCCCAGAGAAATCACAAAAGATGGTGTCAAAATGACACACATCAGCCCTGTCCGCTCACCACAGACCCAACCAGGACATGCTGATGCAGAAAATAATACTTTTCTTTGTTCCAGCTCTGCGGGTAAATGACTTCACATAGTCTGCCTCCTGGACTGTTTTATTTTTTAACACGCGATAATGTATGCAATCAGAATAATATAAAAGCTGCTAAAGTATAATCTGATAGAACATTTAACATAGGGCTTTAAAAGCAGCACAACCCTGTAATGATGTACTACATTAGGGCAAACTCGTAAGGAAGCTAATGTGTTTTCAGCTTTTGAAAACACTAAACTGCATTTGAATTTCCAACAGAATAAGTGTTTACATGGTCTTAAATGAATGTATTCTCACCACAAAGGCTCAAGCGCTATCATGGCTTCATGCCTTATTAGCTTTTATGAAACAAACCAAATTGAATCAAATGATTCAAACCCGTTCTGTCATTAATACTAATTTTCCAGTAAAGAAAACCCTGTGTGACGTTTGGGAAATGGGGTTGTGACTTTCACATCAGTCCAATGTCAAAATCAGATCTAGATCATAAAGTATATTGTTAATAATCAAGATTCCTTTAATTTCCTTGCAAGTATTTAATATAGGTCTTAGGCAGCATTGACCCTGGCGTCCGATGTTAACGCGATAAGAAATGCATGAGGTAATTCCATATATCAAAACTGTCAATTTCTATCATTAATATTGTAACTTGGTATCAAATCTAATCATCGACCCTTTGGCTACGATAAACATGATTATATTCAAATCCAGAAACTTCCTTTTGCTATCTTGTAGCTGTCAGATAGTCCCAATCTTTCCGACTCGCTGCGTCCAAGTGCCTCACATCCTGAGACTAAGTGACAGATTGATAGCTCAGCTCTAATACCATGCCTGGTCTGTCCCACTGAGAACGGCCATGTCTTCTCTCTTCCATTCAGGACTTACATGACAGGAGTGTAAGTCATAAGAAGCACCAGTGCCATTATAACATCATCCTCATCCGTTAGTAAGTGGATTATGGGTCTGGAGCTCTGGCATGCTCCGATGTGTGGTTTGGTTTTATTGGCTCTATAAGAGGACATAGTCCACTTAGTCCTCACTTTGATTCCAAGTAATGCCTGACATTAAACAGTTTTTTCCATTTGCTCTGTATTAGCCCCCTCCACGCATCACCGCTAATGCAGGTTGATGGGTTTGAATTACATTTGTCACTGAGGAAGATTTGATTGAGAGCCATTTGAGGTACTTGACATTTGACGTCTTGTTCTAGTCAAGGCAGGGATGAATGAAACAATAGTGCTGCTTAAAATTGAATATACACTTTAATAGTTATGCTTAGTTCTTACATTTTAACATTCCTTAACTATGCTCTACATTTTACAAGATTTGTATCAACAAGAACACACAACAAATGTCTTTTGTAATAAAGTGGCCCTATTATGCTCATTCTCAGCTTGATATTTGTATTTTGTGTCTCTACTGTGACATGTTTACATGGTTTAATGTTCAAAAAGCTCTTTATTTTTCTCATACTGCCTGTGCTGCAGCACCTCTTTTCACCCTCTGTCTGAAACCAGATCCTAGTCTGCTCCGATTGGTAAGCTGGCCAGCAATGTTGTGATTGGTCAACAGTTTAGAGATGTACTGCTCCTTAACCCACCATGTACAATGTGTTGGGGAGCTAGCCAATAGACCGGTGAGTGTTACATAGTGATGTCATTATTTTCAGGAAGTAATCAAAGGAGTCCAATGAAGGGTTGGTAGGGCGGGGGGAGAGTGAGAGGGAGAGAAACTCCCTCTGGAGGGAACTTTTGGATTCTTAGCCTAAGCAAACCATTTACATGCACACAAACCTGTATACTGTAACACACTATACAAAAAGGAAAAGCACAAAAAGCATTAGGGCCTCTTTAAAAGAATATAATTGGATTTGGTAAAAACATGCATCATAACTATTCTATTTATTTTACAAGATTATAAACAACAATTTCTACCCACTCTCTGACACAAAAGTATATAATATAAACAAAAACGACCAATGGATTTAAACGTGTCATAAGAAAAGCTAAAGTAAGTAGATAGGAAGTCCTGCCTGTTTAAGTGGAACATAAAAAGCAATTTAACGCCTGATTTTACAATCAAGGGAGAATTTAAATCAAGGGAGCCATCCACCTCTGTGATACCCCTACAACCACATCCATTGCCCCCCCTCCCCAGACAGATCAGTGCTCCAGCATCCCTCTCCCTTTCCCCTTGACTGTCTACGACGGATGCTTTTCAGACACATTTCCCTTTCTTTTTCTCACTTTTAATCAATGCCGATGACTACACAGGGAGCATTATGTTTCACTCACAAGTAACTGCAACCCAGCAAGTGCGGATTGCATGCTTTGAATCCCTCTTTATTTCACAGACAATGGGAGTAGAATGCACAACTATACATCTTAGGTGACAGCCAGTGACATTAATACCTGGATTTCCATTGTTTTTGGCGGTGTCAAATAATGAAATATACAACAAACGGGAGGATGCTGCCTAGATCGAAGTGACTTTGAACTTGAGTCACTTTAGAGTCAGAAGGGGTAAAAATCCTCTATGGTCCCCGAATTGATTTTGAAATTATAATAAATTGATTGTGCAAAACTTATTTTCACAGCCTAGCATGACATCATATTTAATTATAGCTTATAGGTTTTTTCTTTGCTATTTAGGTGTAGAACTTAACAACAACACATACATTTGATATGGGATGGCCTTCTTTAGTGTATGTCCCTGACAAGTTAGCACATTATCAATTGCTAGCTAATTTTGTTCAATGTCTGCTTGATATGTTTTGTTATGTCCTTTTGCTGGCAATCTGTTAATATTTACACTCCTTCCAACTTTGTTTTAGTTGTTTAGAATAAAGTCAGGTGAAAAGTATGCCTGCATGCTCATACATGTGATCCATTGTTAATAAAACAAATCTAATGTGGCAGGTTTCGGCATTAAGTGTGTTAATGAAAACTTAACACATACTTGATTAAGCTAACCTTCAGTGTGTTAATGATTGAAGAAAAATGTATATCTATACAGCCCTTATTCAGTTTTCTTTAAAAAAAAATGTAATTTTGTCATGTCCTGTAGATACCATAGTGTAGTCACTGTTTCATTTGAATGGGGAACTTCATCAGTGACTTTCAAAGTGCTGAAAATGTAATCACTACAAACCAAATGACTCTGCTCTCCTTTTTGACCACTGTCCATTCAGATTTAGTGCAGAAGTAGGTCCGTACCATGGTGTCATTTGTTAATGTCCTTAAGCTCCACATTTGCCAATTTAAGTTAACATGAGCATCCCAGCTTTTTTCTATTCGGCCTCAGAATTCCTGAAATGTTTGAAAAGTGATTTTCTTTTTTATGTAAATTACTGATTAAAATCCTTTTTCATCTGTGCCTATCTGCTCATAACTGCACATTCTATCATTTTTAAATCAGTTTCCACTAACATTTGTTATAATACTGTTGTTTTGCTCACACCATTGCTTAAATTAAATTGGCAAATCATTTGTTTCCCATAATCCTTGTGCCTTGTAGCTCTCAAATCACATAAAAAGGGTTGATAATTTGAGTAGAGGCAGGAAGTCATAAACACTTATTCATTTATGTTTCTTACTTTAAATGACAGTTCGATTTTCGGACTGAGAGGCACTCACTATTTCTTTTAAACCCTTCTCCAGTGGCAAATTGCTGCTGTCTTCTCTCGCTTTGTGCTGTCACCGTGACATTTTCATAACTCTTTTTGACATTTTCCAAATTGCACAGCGTATCTGATTTTGAGTTCCCAGCTGGGTAGCATCAGATTCAGCATGGCGAGGTATTAAATTGCACATACTGTACATGTAACATTACGGGTCCAAGTTATAATCATGTCCGCATGTTATCTTATCTCTGCTGTCACTTTTTCTAAAATATCACTTTGAGTAACCTTAAAAATGCAAATAATCGGGTTAGATAAAAAGAAAAAGTAGAATAAAACTGCCAAAAAAGCTGTTCTCTTTTTCTTATGGTCTTATGGTCTTATGGTGGAGAGATATGGTCTTATATTCAAACTGACAATTGCTGTCTTTCCCCTGCGTTTCCACAGGCTGTGTGCTTTAAACTTGCCTTGACTTTGATCCATATCCTGCTTCTTGGCAACATTCTCTGACACTGTTCTCGCCTTTCTCGCTCCCTCTTTGACTCTCTCCCCTCTCGTTGTCTCATTTCCTCTCCGGTTTCTGTATGATTCTGTCTGTGTCCCTGCTGCTAACCTGTCCTCAGGGCAGGCTCAACGCCCTTCATCTGTCCATCTTGTTCCCACGCCAGATCCTCAACACCCGCAGGTGCTAGTGTGTATGCTGCAGCATCACTCCTCTCCGGAAACAGGTTCATAAGTCATTTAAATCAGAGTTAAAATGAGCAAAATGAATGTGGTCATGTGACCTGGCCCAGTCGTCTGGTATCAGTGTTTCCTGCGTATGAGCTGATAGTCAAAGTCACAAGAGACTTTTCCCATATTTTCACAGGCTGCGAGTAGATCTGTTTTCCCTCTGACTTTTTTCTTAGTTCAGAAAGACAACGGTCTAACGACAAGGTTTTTTAAACTTATTTGTGAAAGACATCAAAGCTTAACAGTAAAATTACCACTTGAATCATCAGTCATATAGTAAAGTATGTATATATATTTTACAATCCAGATTCAAATATGTATGTTCATTTAATTCATTTCTTGTTTTACCAGTTACTTATATATATTTTAATTGTATCTTTCATTTTAATTATCCTTGTGTGAATCTGTACTGTACTGCTTTCCGCTCTCACTCTGTTGCTGCTTTAAACCCTAAGGGGATTAATAAAGGTCTGTATTATCTTATTTTATCTTATCTTAAAGGTCCCATGTCACGGCCATTTCTACTGATCATGATTCCATTGTTGAGGTCTACTAGAATAGATTTACATTGTTCAATGTTCCAAAATCACATTGGTTTCTCATACAGCATCTCTGTATAGTATGTGTATTCACTCTCTGTCCTACACGCCTTGTTGGAGCTCCTGCCCCCTCCCCCCTCCCTATGAGCCCACTGTGCTCTGATTGGTCAGCTCGCCCACTCTGTTCTGATTAGTCAACCACCGTTACAGCGGAAAATCAGTGTTATGTGTTACAATGGCGTGGCGTTTGTTAGCAACCAGAAAATGACACCAGTAATGACAAACAGATGAGAATGCTGTGTGGGGTCTGGTCTTCTACATGAATTAAACAGTTAAGTTTACACCTGTTTCCAACTCTTGTGCTAAGCTAAGCTAGGCTAATCAGCTGCTGGCTTTAGCTACACACAGTATTTGTCCCACAGACTTGAGCATGGTGTTGACCTTCCTATCTAACCTTTGGCAACAAAGTAAAGACATTAAATGAACAATGTTTCAAACTGCTCCATTGACCTCAGTACTTTCAATAGGGATATGCTTTATAACGGCCGACCCTTGCCTGTATTCCACATGTAAATTCAATTATTAAGAATCAGTTTGGATCAGTGTTCTGAACTTCACTGTACTTTGTTTCAAGGTGAAACAACCCTTCAGTAGCTGCTGTCATTTAAAAACACTGAAGGTTTTATTCACTAAATTGCATCTCTAACCTTTTTTTTTTTTAAATGTGCCGTTGGCATTACAGCTTTGACTTTGATCCATATTCGACTTGGCAAGATTCTCTGGATCTGTTCTCCCCTTTGACTCTCTTTTCTTTCTCTGCTCTTTTTCCCTCTCTTTTCTCCCATTTTGTTTCTGTCTCTGCTCCAAATGTCACCCTCCTCCCCTCAGGGCGGGATGATCGCCCTTCTGCTGTCCATCCTGTGCCTCGTCCTGATCCTCTACACCCGCCGGCGCTGGTGCAAGCGCCGCCGCATCCCCCAGCCCCAGAAGAGTGCCAGTGCTGAGGCGGCTAATGAGATCCACTACATCCCCTCGGTGCTGATGGGGGGCCAGGCCCGCGAGAGCCTGAGGAACTCCCGGGGTCAGGGGCCCAACTCCAGCGGTACCCTCAGCATCCGGGAGACTCCGATTTTGGATGGGTACAAGTAGGGATCGGTGGAAGGGGGGGGACATATTCCGAAACGGTTAC
Source organism: Dissostichus eleginoides (assembly GCA_031216635.1). Taxonomy (NCBI): domain Eukaryota; kingdom Metazoa; phylum Chordata; class Actinopteri; order Perciformes; family Nototheniidae; genus Dissostichus; species Dissostichus eleginoides. The sequence continues at coordinate 21,578,339 of CM062276.1, forward strand.
ACTCTAAAAATAAGCATCTGCAGTAGCTGTAAATAAACAGAGTGTGTTGTGGATAGGTTTTTCATTCCACATATTACACTGGCAACAAGAGTTTGGAACTGTTTTAAATGCACTACTTAAGGCCAGCTGATATAATTTAACCAGCACACTTTTAATTGCAGTAGTCTGCATTGAGTTTAGAGTCTTCATATTATAAAACAACCTATTATAAGTACATCCTGTCACTCTTTGAAATCTTTATGGCTTCATCAAGCGGTTAGACGCTTGTGATGCCTTAGTTAGTTGAGTCGAAATAATTTAGCTTAAGTTGTGAAATACCAATTATGTGCAATACATATGCATATATATATATATATATATATATATATGCCGTTAATAGCTGTGCAATATATACCTGGCTGCTATATCTTCAAAACTGTTACAGGATGTGTATTTCGTAAAGTGTGTAATTTCTTTTGTATCTTTAATATTTTTGATGCATGCTTCTTAGTTAATATGAAGCTGTCTTTGGCTCTTGTTTTGCTATAACAAATGCAAACTTCCCCTCTGTTAGACGCATAGAGGTATTCTGATTCCGATTGTGATCTCTTCCTCCTCACCAGGTATGAGTATGACATTACCGACCTGCGTCACCATCTGCAGCGGGAGTGTATGAATGGCGGCGAGGAGTTTGCCAGCCAAGTCACCCGTACCCTGGACTCCCTCCAAGGCTGTAATGACAAGAATAATATGGACCTCACACCTGGTAGGTTAACTGAAGTAATAACAGACAGGTTAAAAAACAACAAACTAATTTAAAGCACCACTTATCAACACCTTTCATATTAACAATACATCAAGTAGGCTAGATGTTCTGTGGAAGGGGTCGCTTGTAGTGACAAACTCACAGAAGCAGCTGTTTTTTAATTAAAACAAAACTCCCTATAATCAACCCACTTACAAATGGTCTGCAAAGGCTGAATTCCAAAAGTTCCCACTCACTCCCCCCCTGCCTGTCAGCCTCAATTGGAATATTTTGTTAACTTTAACATAATGACATCACTATGTAGCACTCACCCTTCTATTGGCTATTGCTCCAACACATTATATGTGACATCCTAAGGGGCGGGACATCTCTAAGCAGTTGAACAATCACAACAGAGCCGGCCAGCTAACCAATCAGATTAGACTGGGCTCTGGTTTCAGACAGAGGGTGAAAAGAGGTGCTGCAGCACAGGTAGTATACAAAATACATATATGAAACTGAAAATTAGCATAACATGTCCACTTTAACTTTTAGGTGGTTAAAGCATGTTAGATATATATATATATATATTTCAGTTGGATTTGTATAATTTTGAACAAGACAAGTTCAAGGAGTATAAGCTTAATCTATTTTTTTTTCAATACATAACATACCCCTGCATTCTGTTTTTCTTTTATAGAAACAATATTTGATAATCAAAATGTTTTTTATCGTGACGGGTGTCTCATAATATCAATATATTATTTTAAAAGTAGGTTAAGAGGATATGGCAACATACGCACAACTTGTGAGCACTCTACAAAACAATTTCCTTACTGAACATGCAGAGGTTTTATTTTTGAGAAATGCAGACAAAACTATTGCTGAATAATGTTTTGTCAGCATAACATTTAAAGTTGTTTAATTCATGTACGAGGTTGGGATACAAGGTGCTTTTTCTTTTGCCAATAAATCAGTATATTCATATTTGTAATACTTCCACGTTTATGCTGGGAAAGCTTTCACTTATTGATGGCGTTATTTTTTTCTCTTTTTTTTTTTAATAAAATGTAATAAAACTAATGACAGTTTGACAAAATGTTCTAGTAATAAAGGTGACATACTGTATGATTATGTTAGTGGTAGTCCAAGCATGTACCAATATATTTAAATTCACACAGTTGCAACATGCAGATAATACGTGTGAAACAAAAAAGTAATTGGAAGTTAAATTAAATACCATAATAGGTTATTTTCTCACATAGGTGGGACATAATCTAAATCAGGGGTCTCCAACACGTCGATCGCGAGCTACCGGTAGCTCGAGGGCAGCTTTTCAGTAGCTCGCCGCTCGCAGTTCACACTGTAGAAAAAAATCCAATAACAATAAATGCACCTGAATCAGTCCGTGTCGCTGCGGCTCAGACACACATGGATTTATGTTTTAAAAATACTCGCGTTAGCACCATGTCAGGTTTTTGGTGGATTTAATCAAGTCTTGGAATGCAGAGTATGAATGTCCTCTTGCTATTTTCAGTTGATAAATACTCACTGTAAAATTTGTGTAGGCACGAGGAAAAAAGCTTCCGTGATCACCGTCTCCTCTGTTCCTCGAAACCCCGCCCCCTACCTGAAAATAATGAGTGACAGGCTGATAATAACCTGATAGAAACGTTATTATTCACTTAATCACTGATTGAGATATGATGAAGCTAACTTAATCTCATACATTCATGGGATTTATGTAACAGTAAGACAGAGAATGTAAGTGTGCACCCACATGCAGTATTTTTGTTTTTATAATGCTGTTATACTCCTGTTGTCTGCTGTGTTCAGACTCAAGTCATGTGTGTGATGCCACATTCAGGACATTCAGTATCCTTTTTTTAACAGAAGACCGTTGCTAGAAGCTGCAGCTAGACTGCAGAAGCATTCATTTTTTGTTTTTGAGGATGGAACAATTTCACACACAGATATAGGGAGGCTAGACCTATACAATTGATTTATTATGGTTTATAATTTCATGTCAAGACGAAGAAGAAGAAGAAAAAGATGGCTGCACTCTTCAGTGTCAATCCTGTGGAGATGGAGGTTATAAATCTCCAAAATCATGTTCAGCTTAAGTCTCAGCAAAACTCACAACATTCTGGAGCCTTGTAGACCCAGAAAACTATAAGAACATTCACCAAGCAGCACTGAAAATGTCTGCTTTATTGGGCTCTACATACCTTTGTGAAGCAGCTTTTTCTGACATGAATGTCATGAAATCTAAATACAGAACAAGACTGAGTGATGAACATTTAAATGACTCTATTAGAGTGAACCTAAGTGGGTCCAGCATACACCTCTATGGTGGACTCCATGCAGCGCCAGTCATCTCACTAACTGTAAAAAAGAGTGAATGCACTTATTTTACACATGTGCCATAAGATGCTTGTAAGGTGGTGACTAAGGTGATGTACTTACTATGTGGGCCATAATAATATGTGAGAAATTGTCGTTTTCTTGGACCTTGATGTGAAGTTAAGATTTTTGATAAGCTTTGGGTATTGCAATTTCACACGTGTACAAAAGTAGCTTAATTCAACTGATGAGGGCTATGTGAATAAATGTAAGCGATGTGATGCAAGTAGCTCTTGGCCACTTTCATTTTTTCAAAGTAGCTCTCAGATGAAGAAAGGTTGGAGACCCCTGATCTAAATGAATGCATGCAAATTGATAGAGTGGCATTTGACTTTCACAAACATAAAGTCTTCAAACGACAAGGTAAAGCGCTTTGTTATTTTTAAAAGTGTCAGCAGATGGAAATGAAGCACTTGTTTAGCAGTTTTTATAATCCGTTTTGGAACATTAGTAGTGTGACCGATACACCAGATGTAAATATCAAACTGCAGGCATTCTTTCAAAAGAGTTTATTTATCCCACTTTAAATAATCAAAGGGCTTACGTGCGTGCCAAGAAATAATTCTAGTAGATCTATTTTTCATAATTAGTGGACGTTGGATTTGAGCACCATTCCCATGAGAATTACTGGATGAAGGAAAGCAGGTTTGATGAAGGTAAACTCTCTGAATTTCAATTAGCAGCACGCTCAAATTCATCAACAGATCTGTTATGGTGACGGCGCTCCCACACGGTGTTCTTATACAATCTGAACAGCTCGACCCCAGAGGTGATGGAGGAATCCTGTGCATTATGCATTTAGGATGGTTAAGGTGTTGAACCAGAAAAATTGAAAATGCAGACCGCAGGCAATGCATAGAATATTGAAGAAAATAAACAACTGCAGAGTGTGGACTAAGATAACAAAGATTTCTGTAAATACTTTTTGGCTGCCATGACCTTTTGTCTTATAAATATGTATATAGTCTCATCACTCATTTGTCAGGCCTGTTGGCACCCTTTAAAATATATATTCCTTAAACATAGTATAGGATACATTTCTAATTTAAATGTATAACCTTTTGTCCAAAATGTATTTATCTTAAGGAAAATTCTTCAAAACGTATTCAATCAATATAGTTTAGGTTTATAGAGTTTTTGTTTTATAAGGTTGGGTTATTTGGATTTGTATTCTTAAAACCTCCGGTCATACAGTTCATAAAGAAATATATAAAAGTTGTGAAAATATTTTAGTCCACCAAAGTATAATATAATATATAAAAGTTTTTATTGTTTCCCAGGGACTACCTTCTTCACATTTGACAAAATCGATGATTTTACCCTCTAAGACTTAAATATATGTGTATATTCCCTTAATGACTATTCTTTTCATGCAACCTTTTGACATTCTTAGTTTTAGCTGTTTGACTTTTCCCCCAGTAAACAACATGCTTAATATATTTCTTTACTATCATCAGTTCTTGCTATACTGTGGTTTTAAATCCTTGAACATCCAGCCAGAACATGTTATTTCTGTGTGCCAACTATCTCATTTCAGCGAGAAAGCTTTGAGTTTGTGGCTCTCCCTTGTTTGTAATAATATCCCACTTCTCTACAGTGAGCGACAACACCAAGCTGGCCCTAATGAACAAATACAAGGACAACATCATCGCCACGAGTCCCATCGACAGCAATCACCAGCAGAACACGCTGCTCCCACACAACACCTCCACCAGCCAACGCAAGCGTCTCTCCAGCAATACCCGTGGTGAGTCACTCTCCAATAGATCTACCCCTTTCACAGAGAATAGGACACAAAATATCTCCATTTCTCCGTCTTCCCGGTACCAGCAGCACAGAAGGCGTTGTATTTTTATATCCAGTGTAGATGTTGTGGCTGTCTGCTGAAAGCTTGTGCACTTGATTTAGTTTTACCTCTATTTCTATTATTTAGTGATCCGTTTTCATTATTAAAAACATGCAAACTCCATTACAACAACAATTCAAAATTAGATAAAACATAGATAAAGGTTTTGAAGGGATAGAGCTTTGGATTTCTGAGCTACTGTAGAAAAAATGGCTGTGCAAAAAACGGGACCTGCTCCCTTTGTAGATATGAAGGACTCATTCTAAACTAACTGAAACACGCCTTTTAATTTCAGGTCATTATATAGCTAATGAAAACATCGTTATGAAATATTCTGATAATAGATCCCCTAAAATACTACACATCGGCCCTTTAACACTGTAGCTAATGTGCTAATGACAATAAAGCCTTGAAACTTGAGTTATGTTAAAGGTCACCTATTATGCAACATCCACTTTTTCATGTTTTTTATACATATTAAGCCAAACTGAAATCTGACTTCTAACATTTTGTGTGAGAAAACTAAATATATTTTTGAAAGAGAATACAACTGTTTCTGATCTGAGAGAGTACAAGCTAGTTAGCCTGTTTGCTCACACAGGACACCACTGATTTAGTAGATGATGTCTTATAGATTTAATTTTTGTTAATTCATTAGCAGATAGATGTTCTTTCATTGGTCGGATTTACTTATTGCAACGTTTGACCATGTTCTCAAACCTATAGCAACTGGTAATACTGTATACCTTAGTACATTATTTAAATTATGGGACATATTTATATTCAGTTTCACAGTGTACAGACAAGAGTACTGAATTCACAGAGGAGCTTTGGTTACAAGGTTGGACTAATAATTCAAAACCGACCATTAGTATGTTTTGAATTGAAAATATATAAAGAATATATTTTAGTGCATAGCAACACGGAAGGAGAAAAGGAGGATACCCTCATGTTTAATTCATTGTTATAGGTTTTGTTATAGGCCTAGAATCACTGGAAATCTACTGAAAAACATGGAACGCTCAAAAAGGAGTGAAAATATTTCAACAAAAATGAGGCATGAAGTGAAGGTATTAGGTGTTCAACCTCAGCAGCGTTGTGATCGATGCCCAGCTGCACATATCTTTTATCTACAAATGTTTATCTGTCACAGCTCCATAACAGGAAAGAAATCATGGTGAGTCACTGAATGCCACCATGCAGGTTTAATCATTGACAGCATCATGAATGCCCTTTGGAAAACTCCCAAGGACCCAGAGACATTTTCAACTTATTGTACAAAGTTATTTATTAAACAGATAAACAATAAAAGTATTTCACGATAAATCTTTGCAGGACACCAAGGATAAACCTAGTGTTATAATCCATGTTATCCTGAATGAAAAATCCCCTTGAACAATTATGTCAACTGAAATGAAAAGTGTGATTGTTGTGTGAATGGGATTCATCAACATATACATCTTTGTCTTTTTGCTCACATGAATCAAACCAAATGTCTTTCCATAATCCATTCCATAATGATTGATATCAATCCAAAGTTATTTTTGTTTTTGATTTGCACTCACCACTGATCATTACAAAGTCTCTCCTCATGTTCACCTTTCCCTTACCAAGCTGTGATAGAGTAGGAGTTGTTCAATAAATCAGAACATTAAAGAAATACAGGAAAGAACAGTTTGTGAAGCAGGATACATTGTCCCATTATGATAAACAAGAGAAAAAGGCAGCGACATTTTCAAAATGTCATTTTGGAAATGTTCCGTTGACCTCAGACCATAATTCACTTTCCCCACACTTGGCAGCACAGACACTTTATTCTCAGGCCAATTAAAAACAATTGGGTGGTGTTAGTCACTGAAGAGAATCTCCAGAAATAAATGTTGTCTTTCACAGCAAAAAGTACCTTGTGGACAGTAATTCAGACTGTCAGGAAGTGAAGCTGAACACAGCAGCGCAAGTTAGGGATTCATCTGTGTGTCATAGCTGCCTGCATTCATTTGTTCGATGAAACATCCATTTTAATTACATTTCACTGATGACTGTGGGAAACCTAACATGACTCTTGAGACGTTCTGGTTTCTTTATATAGACAAAACACATTCCTTTCTGTCTCCTCTCTGACCGTGACTGTTTTATTGCACCCCTATATCCAACATTACGTTTCAGCTGTGAAATCATTCAGGCAAGCCGTTTTATCAATAAAAGAGGGTGAAAACACAGAGTGGAGGTCCAAAACATCCAATGAAAAGGGGCACCTGCACCATTCACAGCTCCATAAGGTCTTGGAATTTGAAGCAAAAGACTTCACTGCCCAGAAAACCTTAACTAGGTTTTTTAGTGAAATGCGAACAACACAGTGATGTTTACCTTGCCAATTGGGAGGCGTGTGGTGCAGTGGGTTGTGCGTTGTTGTTCGGATCAGGGGGTCATAGGTTCAAACCCCACTGCAGTCAGCATGTCGTTGTGTCCCTGGGCAAGACACTTCACCCCAAATTGCTCCTGTGGGGATTGCCCACAGTATTGAGTATGTAAGTCGCTTTGGATAAAAGCGTCTAACAAGTGACATGTAATGTAATGTAACTAGTCTGTGGTCCTCATACAAAAGTGATGAAATTGTCAAACTTCCAAGTTTGTCTGTGTCCAGTCAAAAAACCCTCCTCATTCATTTCGACATGATAGCTGTATTTGAAAAGCAGGTGTTCTTATAAAAAAATACCTTAACTTTTTCCTTAAAGTATTATGGAAGTCAGATTGTAATTTAGTCGAATACAAGATTTCAATCATGAATATCATCTCATGTAAAATGTCCTGACCTCTTTTGGTCCTGCATGCAATAACTGTTGTCTCTTAAAAGAAATGCAGAACAAGTTTAGAGTTGTTATTGTTATACAGGAACATACCCACTCAGATAGAACCCCTTTGTTTAAGCATTGTTTTTTTTTCTAAAGTCCTGCTAACATTGGTGGATCACCACTGGATATACATTCAAACTATAGCCTAATTGCTACCCAACATTTAAAAAGGGCAACATATTTGTTTGTATGGGACATGTTAGATTTCAGTTTTAGCACCAATGCCAACACGTTGATGTGTCTTGATGACCAAGATACATCAACGAACAGTTTGTCAAGCAAAGGCAGGCTAGCTAGCAGGTTTGTTAGTGCGGAAAGCTATGAACGACTAATGCAAGTTTCTTTTCGGCTGTTAACAGATTATTATTCCTTTTCAATCAGGAGAGACACTGGTGGTGGTGGAGCATGAAGGGATAGTTGGAGGTCGGTCTGAAGAGGAGTGGTTTAGCTTGACCCTGGATTTGGAGGGACAGGAGGTGAAAGGGGTGGAGGAGGGCTGCGTTGAGTCACCTGAAATGACAGCTGTCAGGAGGGGAGAGAGCAGATTTAAAGGTTTAGCAATGCACTATGCTTGTGGGAATAGAGGCGAAGTTATAGGTTTAGCTGGGGAGTGACGCCCCCGAACACTGATTGAGAGGAGAGAGAGTAGTAAGATGGGAAAATGTGAATGAATGAGTAAAGACTTAACTTCTGCTAAGCTTAATTTGTCTGGTACAATTTTGAAGACTGGCCATTGAAGTATGTAATCAAGGGGTCTGGTCACATTGGGTATAGGTATTCAATGATCTTTGTAGGACATATGTTAAAAATGCCAAATATCCTGTCTTTTACAGTACCCCAGTAAGTTGAAAGTGAGCCACTTGGTTCTTGTTGTCTTCGATGACATGTCCTACTCTTGCGAGAAGGACATGTTAGAGTCTTGTTTTATCTCTGTCTCTTTCTTTGACTGCATCTTGGAGAGTTCAGACACACCCTTGGTCTGCTTTATTCTTTCTAAGCTAGCAAACCCAATACTACACCTCCATGGAAAACAGGAACTGGTTTCCTCCTTATTCATGTATTTTGACTGCAGGAATGCAGAAAACCGAACTAGACAGTTATAGAAGAGAACAACATGTATTTATAATTATTGTAATAGTTGTATCTGTTTCTGTATGAGCCTGGTATATGACAGTAAAAAGATTTCCTTCCTAATAAACACACTTGGATGCACTCACCACTTGAAAATGTCAGTGCTTCCAGGTACATGTTAGTATTCTCTGAAGCCAGCTGCATAAGAATGAGGCTGCCTAAGCGTGCAATTAGATCTGCTCAATGCAGTTTTGAGTAGCTGTTGTTGGTATTTCCAGTCAACAATTTTGTCATAAAATATGCACAGGCAGAGCTATTGTGTTCCTCAGCGGACAACTTCTGAGGAGGAGGCAAATAAGATAATGACTCTTTCCTTTTTTGCCTCTCTTCACTCCATATGTCAGCACATTTAATGGACTCTAGTGTAACTTCTAAAGCAACTGAAAGTACCAAAGATGCCAAATGGCAGAAAGCAATGGCAAAAGGAGTGAAGATTTAAGCCTCAAGCATGCAGGCCCAGTCAGTATTTCATGATTATTATTTCTGAGCAGCTGTACAATGTATCCCTAATTAGATGTGGACCATGATAATGATGTCTACATTAGTAGATAAAGTTAATGTATTGTTTGAGTTATTGTCCTTCTGCATGACAAAGGTTACTTTAAACTCCATAGGGACAGGATTTATTTCTCTGGGCTAAGTAGGGTGATTTTAACATTCTCTATGCTGGTCAGTGATTTTTAATATGTGGGTAATAATACAGCCCTGCAATTACAACCATTGTTATATGAACTCACTGACCCTGTCCATATTTTAGTATGCCTTTTTTTTTTGTGGCATATGAAATATGTTTGCTAATGTATGAGGGATGTAAGCATTCTGACACCAACATATGGGCCTATTTGGGAAACAAGAAGAGGACAGAATAAATGAAAGCCATGAAGAGCAATGCACTGTAAACACTCTGTTCTGTTGTAATGTCATTTGTCACAGTCTGGCACTGTCCATGATGCCCTCGGACTTTGTTGACTGGACAAAGATTGTTATTTTTTAGATCTGTTTTTCCTCTTGTATTCCTATACGGTGTTTCCCGCCTTTGCCCATCTACACACCTGTTCTCTATCAGCCTCGTTTGTTCATCCTAGCCAATCAGCTCCTTCCCTGCCCCCAGGATTCAGCCAATCCACACACCTGGTCTCTATCAGCCTCGTTAGTTCCTCCTAGCCAATCAGCTACTTCCCTGCCCCCAGGATTCAGCCAATCCACACACCTGGTCTCTATCAGCCTCGTTAGTTCCTCCTAGCCAATCAGCTACTTCCCTGCTCCCAGAATTTGGCCAATCTACACACCTGCTCTCTATCAGCCTTGTCAGGTCTTTCAGCCAATCAGCATCTTTTCCATTCCCAGTGATTTTTCTCCTGTCTAATTATCTTTTTCCCCTCACCTGAGCTTCTCTTCACAGCTCTCCACCTGCACTTGATTCTCTTTTCGGATCAGTTCAGTCTTTGTTGGATCCTAGATTTTGTTCTGCACTGTTCAGTTTTGCCTTACTTGCACTGAACCTTGATGTAAAGTTATTTCTCTAAGTTCATGCTGCCTGCAGTCTCCTGGTTTGGTCTACCAGGTTCACTATACATGACTTTTGACTGTTAATCTAAGAAGATTTGACTCAAATATACCTCCCACAATATCTTTGCGTTATGTCTCTACTTCAGCACATCCCCTGCACACTTGTGCCCCCTTGTAGAGATTTTTGGCTCTCTCTTTTGGGTTTTTCCTCTCTTAAAGGGGACCTATCATCCAAAATGCACTTTCTGGTGTATTTTATACATAAATATGTGCCAGGAAACTCACAATGTGTCGGAAAACAAAACCCTCTCTCTTTTCCTCCGTACCCACATCTCTAAAAACGGGGGTACAACGGAGCTGATCCAGATTTGCTGCGGACTTGACGTAATATCGGAAATGTGGGCTGGCTTTACACCCACGGCCCTGTCAGAAACAATGTCCGACGTGTTTTGGATGTAATATGGTCTTTGTTTTTATTAGCAAGCATCGCTAAAACTCAAAGCTAACCTGTACTGGAGAGAGTATTTGTAAAAAAGCAGGACATTTAAAAAAAGGTACTCACTTTGTGGTAAACCTGCAAGAGAAAAAGCATTTGAGCTCCATACTGTTTCAGAAATAATCCTTGATGTGGGTTGGAACATGATATGGCATTTAATCACGGGATCATTTAGCTGTATCTGCCGGTAGAATTCTGAGCAGGCACAAGCTCCCCTTTCTCCTTTTTTTTTTTTTTTTTAAAGCTACAATAAGGAGCCCAAATCAGCGTTTCTCTAACATGGCTTAAACAGAGGGAGATGAGGGATGTCAAAAATGCATGATCTGTTTAGTATTTTGAGCAAAACACATCATAGACGTGTTTTTTATATATTTTTATATATCTGAGACCCATAATATATGCCTAGAAATAGCATAATAGGAGATCTTTAAAATCGATTTCCTGCATGTCAACAACACTGAGTTTGATTGCCAACAATCCCCCTCAAGTGTTAATCATGTCAGAAAATTGCCTGTTCAGATTTAATTAATGCTGCACATGGGCTTGTTGTCCATCGCCACTAGAATAGCAGCAAGTTTGGCTAGAAAGCTCACACTTATCAGCATAAAAGGCCTGCCTAGCAGATGATAAATATATGTATTTTTTTTCAAGGTCAAGAAATGCAATTATTTACTTAGTTTTGCATAGGGTCAGCAAAGTAGGTGGAAGATGAGGCGGCTAGCAAAGAAGCTCTGCAGTCTAACACAAAGATGGAATTGTGTGTTGTCTACCTTTTTTTGTGCTCTATTGTTTAATAGGAAGTATTGTTTCATGAATCCGTAAGAAGTACAACTGCAACTCAAGCTGACTTTTTTCTATACTTTGTTTTATCAAAGTCAATTGAATAATTAAGTTTTTACACTGACACACTATCAGGAGGATCATTTTACCTTTTTCTCTTGCGATTAAGGCAACAAGTAACATCTGTTGGTGATGCAGAAAAACATTAAAACTCATCTTTCATCTAGTACTCTCTCCTTTTGTGTAGGTGATCATCCTCCCCTCTTTTCTTCATAACTATGTGTTGTTTGGTATTCAGCATACAAGTCTCTTCTTCTCACGTTTAATTGTTTCACAAGGGCAACTATTATCTTGGGTTAAATATATGTGTCACAGTGCCAGCTGTTAAGTAGAGAAGTTTTCTCTCAAAATATTTTCAGCTTTTTAGCTTGTAGAGCTAAGACCATGGTTGTCTGTTGGCAAACTTACCAGAGCCACGCTTTAATTGTACATATATTTTGCATGATCCTACAAAAACATATCAGTAATATTGTGGAGGAAAAATCTGGGAGAATTGGAATGTGTCAAAAATACCTACAGCTTCTAGTAAGTTACAGAGACTTGATCGTGATGGTGTAAATGAAGCATTGTTTTATCTTTATTATAGACTGTCTTGTTTGAACACAGTTGTTTGATTCCTAGTAAGACAAAGAATGTTGTCACATATTGGACTGCAATCTTTTCTTTTCACTGCCAAACCATTACCCTAAGCTCTATTTTTACTTTTAGTTTGATTATCTCATCACTCCGTTAATCAGCACCTTTAAACCTTAGATTATAAACATTTAAAAGACTCAAACACATTCGACCAAAGTATTTTTCTGTTACATCAAGAGAAAAAAGCCGCAACTTTTCACCTTTCTTAGTAATAAGAAGATGATGATGATGTCATTTGTATTTGTTATCATACCTAAAACAAACACATTTGAATGACAGATGAGATGCCCACTCATTATTTAACACCCTGTTCTCCAAAGGTGAACGTTAATTCAGAACAAAATCATTTAGTCTATCAGATTTATTGCATTTTGTCATATCAAATTGTCATTTGACCACATTTTATTCAATTGTATATATGGGCATTTGCTACACAAGTAATTTTTTGTTCATTCCACATTGTTCGTAAATGTGGAAGACTGATTTGTATAACAGATATTCATTTGTATTTATGAAAATTATTCATAGCTTTGATTTGATTAACATATTGAACTTTAAAAACATTAGATTATTTCTTATTTTTTATTGAGAGCCAGGGAAATAGTGTAAGAACTAATTTGTATATGAGTCACATTTAAGGTATAGCATTTGCTGCAATCTTAAATGAGTGGTGTTCAGTTACTGTTTGAACTAATTGCTTCTGCTTTGATTAATTTACATTTTGTTTAAACACCTTCTGTGTTCTTAATTTATATTGCTGAACATAGTTGTATTTCTGTTACAAATTGCTTATTTTAATGCTATTGTTAATATCTTTGTTGATTTGGTGGGACATCCTTATGCAGTAGAGTCCTCTGTCATTACCCTCTCTCTCATTCTGCTATAGCACCCTCCCAAATGTATAGAAATGTGGAGCCCTGGACATAATAACTTATTTTTGGTTTATAAGAAGTATTTGTGCATGCTGAGGTGCGGGTGAACGTCATGTAGTGAATACTTAAAGGGGCCTGTCTTGTTTTGATAGAAGCAGTGAGCGCAGCACCTTTTTGCCTCCGCTTTAACACTGCAGGAGGACGAATGCCTGCTGTGTGAAATGTAGTCTTAATTCCTCAGGAGGCTCTTTTTATTCTCCTCTGAAAGCCAGGCAGAGACACAGCATTATATTTCAAGAGCCATTCCGGTGGACATGTTGAAGGCAAAAGTAGATGTTCGTACTCTGATAAAACTAAACGATATGTCAGCTGTACCTGTGAGTCCTGTGGTACCATGGTCAGCATTTAAATTATCATTAATTGCAACATGTCTATGTAGTGAAATCTTAATCGCTTTGTATTTACATTTATGCTTAATTTCTTCTTTACTTTTTGCTATACATGTTATTTCAGTTTATTCCAGTTTCTGATCTCTGATTGATTTAGATTGCACTCATGTCAGAAGCTTTTTTTTTTACATCACATTTTGTGCCACCAAAAACACTTTCTCTCTTGTACATCACACAGAGAATGCATGCTGTTTTGCTTTAAAACCACTTTAAGTTATTCAACTGTAGTAGCCAACAGTTATTTATTTATTTATTTATTCATTTTTCTTTCATGCAGCCTCAAAGCTTTCCTTGACAGCTCTGCTCTATTCAGGTGTTTAGAGAGCTACTTTAAAGCCTAATTTCCTGAAGTTAGGAAATGGAAAATTCAAATAAAATATCTCTCAACAAAGAGGGGCTTTTGTTGAGTTGATCTCATTAGAGGGGAAGTTGCTGGATTTTGCTCACTCCAAGCCACCATTGTTAGATTTAAAATGATTCTCACAGACCTTAAAATAAAGAACGTGAAAATACAACAAGGTCTCCCAAACTAGTGCTTTACATTATGGCTCTTATGTTGGGGTAGGGATGGGCAATAAAGTGATATCAATCTACTGTCAGCATTTTAGGATAGGCTCTCTAAATTAACTTTTCAATTAAGCTAAAATTATAAAACAATAAAATGAATATATAACAAGAACTCTGATTATGTATCAAGCATCAAGACTGTTTTCAGTTTAAGGCTGCATACACACACATTCAATTATTGTGGTGATTATTTTTGAAAGGATATGCAGCGGTGTCACTCAACCCTCATCCCACCAACTGGGACCCCTGCATGATTTCATTCTGTCGGTCCAATCCTTCTCGACATTGTAAATCATTTTCTTCCCAGTGACTTTTTATTCTTTTATGTTTCAGTTTCATGAGTGCTTTCTACAAACTTCAAAGTATTAAAGTCCTAGGGGTCCCTAGTCAAAAGCACCCAATTTGCAGAATAAAAAAGTTAAATGTTGCCATGTGTCTCACTTGAAGGTGTCCCCTATCCGAATCTTTTGTTGTACACACTTTCAAAATAAACGCTAACTTTAAGGTCGCATCCACACCTAATAGTCCGCTTCTCAGGTGCGCACCAGACGACAGTTTGTTACATTGTTTCATTTTTCAGAAGGTTCGGTTTGCGTTCACACGGGCAAAACTCAAACGGACTATTAACTTTAAACACAAGTCATGTGCACGGGAATGCTGTTCAACAATTGGTCAGACATTACGGGGGAAAAATCGCAAATCCAGGCAATTTCTACCGGAGCCTCCGCCATGGAGCACTGGCAGGTTACATGCTGCTGTTAATCTGGACAGCATATCTACAGACTCTAGCAGACGGCGCATATGATTATATAATCAGACGACGTGTCGTGCATTACAAAACATTAGAACACATATAATGAAAGATGTTCTGCAGTAAGGAGGAGGTTTCACCGACGACAGGTGGCTCTGACTTTTATGTATAGTTGACGGAGCATTTTTACTTTACACGACACTGTTCAACACTTCATTCTGCTTCACTCTTTCGCTAAAGATTTTGAAGACCTCCGCGTTCTTGCAACGCGTAAATAGCCTACTACACTTCCTGTGTTTTGGTGCGGACTGCGTTCACACCAGCGATGAACCGCTCCAGGGTTCACTAGCAAGTGGTCCGAGACCACCTCTTTTAATCGGACCAGCGTCCGGTTGTTTAGTTCACTTCAGAGGTCTCGGACTGCGTTCACACCAACCCAAACGAACCGCACCAAGGAGTTAAATGCACCAGGGTTCGATTCAACCGGACTAAACAAGGCTGGTGTGAATGCGACCTAAGTTGTTTTGAGAAGAAATAAACAATTTAATATAATGTTTGTTCCTTACAATATGATATTGTTGGGTCAGTATGTAGTCTTTGTATGTTAAATGTGTTGGTAGAATGAGGGTTGAATAGCCCATTTGATAGACCCCCATTTGATTCAATGGCCCATTGAGGGCCAGTTACGTGTTTGGCCACTGCACTGTGACGTCGGGTTTAATTTTTCCAAAACTGATTCTGTTTCAACTTCTTTAATCTCTATGATTGAGTGCATACATTCACTGAATCCATTGTCTAGGGGACACACTATCACATGACCTTTGTCCCAAATCAGGGCCACATACTTTGAAGTGATTAATAATTTCGTCATTGAAAATATTCAAGCAGAATGTCATATTTCAGAGTCTCCTTAAAATGGAGCCAACAGCGGGGCCCTAAAACAACTAGACCCCTCAATAGGGGATGTGTGGGAATAGGACCAAATCCTTTTTACCAGTTGATTTAAAGTTCTTGTGACACCATCCCACCTATTGTTGTGCAATGCAATGTTGGGCTACTAGTCATCTCGAACCATCAGTTTAAAAATGAATTTGCGATACCGTATTGATAAATATCAATAATTTCGAATATCGCGGGAAAAGTCCTTCACTCAGTTTCCTTTTTCGGGACGAAGGCGGAAGTGCGTCACAAAGGGCCATATTTATTCTGCTCCCATTGAGCCAGACAGGGACAGAAGGGATTTGTCACGCGTAGAGATGGTTCGACGATGCGTTGTGTCTGGCTGTTCCAATACAGCAAATGAGGAACTTAACATCAGCATACATAGCTTTCCAACGGATGTCAAGGGTCAGCGCACATGGGAGAAAAACGTGCAGAACACAAGGGCTGGCTGGTCTGTGATGAACCCCACATCGACCTACATATGCAGCGTCCACTTTCTGGCCGAGAATTTCGAGGAAAGGCCTTTGTTGATGGCTGAAACTGGGATTGATTTTTCGCGAAGACGGATTCTGAAGCCGTCAGCAGTGCCTACTCTCTTTCCCACGCACAGGAAACACATGGACTATGCTCTCAGTAAACACGAATGCAGCACAGCTCATGCAATAGCTATGGAGAGAAATACAAACTACAGACAGTGCGTGAAATCTGACCATGGATCTATCCTCCATCAACTACTCAACCCAGAGGGCCGACAGGGAGAGATCATTGAGAAAAATCGGGAACACAGGTAAAGTTTTACTGACATCATTCTCACATACAAATCAGCAAAGCTTCTGTGTGTGAAACAGTATCTGCTTTAGTATCAGAAGGAAGTAGACAATGAAAATAAATAAAATAGTTTACAAACCATTCCACATTGTTCAAGCGTTGTAGATCGAGAGGTATCTCGCGATCGTCGGGGGGGTTGTCGTCTCCACTGTCCGACTCGGAGTTAATTTCATCCGATTCAGAGGCATATGGTTCGAATCTGTAGGGCATATAGTCAATATCGTCTACGAGGCTATCACTATCAGATGCTTCATCCTCATATGAGCTCTCAGACACATTCAAAATTAAACTACAATCGCTGTCGGAGCTTGCTGCTGTGTGCGCCATCGTTTGTTTGCATACAGATACTGGACTCCGGAAGCGTTCGTCTTCCCTCTGTGACGCGGCACACCTTTTCGCGGGAGTTTAAGAATCCCAGAGCAGACCCAGAGAAGATCCAGAATATGGTCACATTGAAGGGCAGATTAACGGTTATCAAAGTACAAATTTTCAAAAATCACTTCAGTAACGGTTTCAAGGGGACATTATTTACTGAAATTAATGGTTTGGATGATGGGGGAAAACCGTGTCACAAGCACTTTAAGTTTAGGTGGTAAATAGTCAACTTGTATTTTAAACCTTTTATTGTTTCTGCTTGTTCAGAACACAACTTCATTATATGTAAAGGTAGAGTGCCTCATTTACAAAAGAGCAACAGCCTTAGCCCACTTGCTTGCATTCCTTTGAAGGCTACATCTTCATATGCTGCATTCTTTAAGTGAATAACCCTTGCATCTGTACATGGCAATAGTCTTGTCATTGGCATATAACAAATGTAGCATACTTAGTACATATTCTTATATGCTTCTCAAAAAGACCAAAATGTTCTCAATACACTGTTTTTGTCTGTGGAAAACCTTTGTTCCATTTTTCAAACTCCAGACAAAGGAAGCAACAAGCAAAGCAAAGCAAAACATATATAATCTAAACAGTTTCAATGGGAATACAGCTTTTTTCCAAATGGGGAAAGTAAAAACTTTTTTTTTTAACTCAATGTTTTTGTGTTGCATATAATACAAATTCCCACTGTCTGATGGATATTTAACTTGACATTTACTTGTGTTTTCCTTATTTTGTAGTTATTGTAACATACTATATATGAGGTTTTATTGGACCTTATTTCACTGCAGAATTTTGATAGCACGCTTAATAATGTTCCAGAGGACTTTGTTTCCTGCCAGCAAACATTTATGTGGGGAAATTGTCCAGTGAATATTATTTTATTATTAAATCAGTCATGTGAAATGCTGCTGAAACAATGGTGTCATCAAAAAGGCCTTCCCCCTTGTGAAGTAAAGCAACGGCAGCATCTGTGCCGTCAGATAGTCATGGCTGCCAATAATATTTACACTGGTCATTCATATCTTCAGTGCATATTGTTCTAAAACCAACAATATGAAAAGCTGATGAAGCTGCTGTCATGAAAAAGCCCTTCTCACATTGACATTGCTGCCATCAGTGTTTTTCATTCCCCCCATTTTTCCTTCTCTGGGATCTTCTGTAGTTTAATCAAATTCTTGGTTGGGGATTTTAAAAGCTCTTGTCACTGAGCAACGTTAGCATGAATTTTGTTTCAGTTCACACATATCCCGCTGAGGCAGCAACTCTTTGCTGCTTTCATGGATTTTCCCCCACACTTTGTGATTCGCAATCCGCTAACACTTGTAAGACAAGCTTCAATACATGCCCTCTAAATATAGCTAATGCCTCTGCTAAAACACAATCAGTTGACATTCATTTTAGACTTATTAGGGACATTGCATTATAAAAGGAGTTTTTTTACACGTCATCCTTAAGATCATATTGTAGCTTGAAATGCTAGACCAGTCGGGACAAGAAGGCACATTTACTATCTCACCCACTGCAAAATGGAGAACGATTAATTGCTATGAGTGGGATTAACTTCCCAAACAAAGCAGTGTACCCCCCCTTTTTTTTTGTACACTCCATTCTGTAGCCTTTCTTTATTTATTGGAAGTGCTTGTTAATGAATACTTGTGAATTGGCTCTTTCCATAAATGGCAACATGAAAAGCACAAACTTTGGCTAATGGTATGTTAACATACTCTGATGGTGCCATACCAAAGTTCCAAGGTTTTCTTTGGTGTTTTCATGAGCTTTAACTCATCATTTCATAGTCAGGAACCCTAGTGTTCTATACCACATAAATAAAAGATGCACTATCTTGAAAAGTAAATGAAAGACACATTTCCACGCATTGATTTGGATACGCTCCAAAATGTTATTTAGTAGAAGAACCCTTCCACAAATTCCATTAAAATCAGGCAAGTAGTTTGTCCATTTGCTTGTCAGCATGATTACGATAACGACAAGACAAACCAACCTGAAAAGATATTGATGTTGGTATTGTCCAGCAAATGTACACAGGCAAATATTTGTTCAGCATTTTATCCACCCTTTAAGATTTCCATCTTGTAAGCCATCCATTGTTTTCCATCTTTACTTTTTAAAAAGATTCACCGCAGCATAGCGCTGTCTTAACATAATGCTGAGGTAATGAGATCAACACTCACATTATATGCATTAACATTTTAACAATACCTTTAGGCACCAGAACAACATGTTCTGTAATAAAAAATGAAGTATTTATTTGTACTTTCAGTACCGTGTTCATTACTGATTCTTATATGCATCAGTCTGTGAGCACTGATTCTTATATGCATCAGTCTGTGAGCACTCATTGTAGATGATTCATTCCTTTTGAGAAAGGCTTTTTAACCACAACTTGATTTTAACATGATTATATCTCAGAGACAGTTTTATCCCACAGGCCATAAGACTACTTAACGCCTGAGCTTGCACAAATTGTAGTGTTCTTATTTTCTAAATGTTTATGTCTTGTATTTGCATTGCTGAGGAACCTGTGACCCAAGTTTTGTATTCATTATTTGACAATAAACCATTGAATCTTGAATCTTCTCCATTGTAATAATGGAAAGATTCACAGCAAAGCTTCGCTCTACAAGGGCAAAGTTTGCCACTTTTTATAAACAGCTCAAGGTTAGATAGGATTGACTAAAATTGCATTCCCCCAAGGACTTCACCAAAAGCCATTCAGTTATAAAGCACAAATCAAAGTCAAGAAGCTGCATTGTGTCCTTCTTTATATACTTCTGTTTGGCAGTACTTATTTTACTCCATTAAAGGATCTAAAATAACACTATCTATTTGACTTAACAAGATAACCAAACTAAAAGCTACAGATAAGCCAGAATGCTTAAGCAAGGAAAAAAGCGTATTTTTCTTTAATACATGATACAGATAACTTTCTGCTTGGCTTCCATCTCCATTAGCCTACATTTCAATAATTGATTTAATAAAAACTGTGTCTGATCTGTTTCCACACTGAATCCCACAGCCCTTTCCTTTTTGGTTCTGGCTGCCCTTTCTTTTCCCACTGCGTTCTCAATGAGGCCAACTTGAGGACACATTTCCCTACCAATGGTCCAGGACTACGTTTCTTCATAGTAGATGTATTTTTCATACTTTTTATGTGTGAATCCAACAGGGGGTTCAACTTTCTTGAACCCCGACGGGGACTCTGGAACGGAGGCAGACAGCGAGCCTCAGCTGGCCTTTTACACCGACCCAAACCGCAGTCGACGCCGGAGTCGAGGTATGAGAAACGGTAACGCCAACAGCGCGTGGGGCTCAGGGGGTAAGGAGAATTCACCTACAGTCAGTTTATCCCGCCGTCAGATGGTTCTACCATCGCCATGACGCATGACAAGTAACCTTGACAATGCATAAAGCAGATGGAAAGGCACCAGTGTTGTATGTGTGTGTGCTCGTGATTTGGACTCCAAGGAAAGTGTGGAGTTTGTGTATATACGGTATGCTGTGTGTGTACATAGGTGTGTTTCTTAAAAGTGGTTGTGAGCATGTTACACTGCATCTGCATACAATCTTGTTGACTGAAATGAAACATGACAACGAGATCAGAGGTTTTGGTGGCGACTATTTAGATATGGATTGCATCTTGTGACGTGAAAAACACTGTATCTTGAAATAATATTTCACACGTATTATTTCTAAAGAGAAGACTGTGCCAATGTGTCTAAGTGAAGTGTTGTGGCACGCTTCATCTGTCAGCATGCCATTGTCCTTGCAGCTGTGATGTACAGTAAGGGGGTGTGGGATACAGACACGGGGGGGTTAAAAAATAAGGGGACCATTTTTTCAAAATAATAGCTGCTGTCAGAAGGCGTTACAAGCTTTCAAAACGCCTCAAAGCCAATTACTCCACTGTCATGTGTCACAAACATGGCGATATCTCCAGAAGTTTAGCCAAACCTTTAATTAAAACGAAGCTTACGGAAATAATAAATTGGTTGCAATAGTGCCCTAACAATGTTGTTTACATCCAGAGGAAAGGAATGATTTGTGAGGCGTGATATAATCATTTCCTTAAGTCATAGGGATGATGAGTGAGAATATCGGAAGTTTCACGTTTTGTTATGTAATGTCTACTCCAGGGAAATTCATTTAAAAAGGAGAAATGATTTCCTGCATACAGCTATTGAGTTCTTGATTGAATAAACTAGCTTTGTACATAATAGGATAGGTAAGATTTCTACTTTGTTAAAGGATCCTGTAGCTCCCTCCAGTAATAGACACCAGTCCTCAAGTCTTGATTAAAAAACACGGTTTAGTTTCATACCTGACCCACCCATCAGAACAGGGGTTAACAAGAGAAGAAAAACAAGTATAAAAAGGATTAACTGTATGTCTTTTACAATTTACTATGCATACCGCTTAAGCTTGCAATAGAAATAATGGAGATGGACATTTATAGCATAGAACACGTCCCACAAGCTAACACACATACACAAACACACGCCTGTAACTTGCAGATTATCTGAACAAACCTAATTGAAATTAAATAATCATACAAAAAGGCTGCCTACTACTGAGAGTGGCTGGATTCTCAATACTGCATCCTGGAGTTATTTCCATCAACTTAGCTTGAGAGCTTTTTCCTTTAACACAATTCTCCTGTGCCTAGACTGTGAAGTTCACCAATTAATCATTACGTGGCAAATGCTACACAGCAGATTTGTTCCGCCTCTAATAATGCTACACCTTTACAGGTATAGGAACTGTAATTTGTGATTTAGAGCTGTAAGGAAATTAACTGAAAATGTAAGGCAGTTACACATCCCCTCAGGCAGCTTCTGAATGAGAAAGTTATGCTAAAATCTACAATGTAATCTAGACCTATTCTGCTACTGTATGAGAAAATAACAATTCTAAACAAAGTGAGTGGCTTTATTCAAGGTTAAATGTGTTGTATCGTGTGTGTTTGTGTGTCTTTGTGCTTGCCCCTGTGGGTCATGTTTAACACTTTCCGTGTTGCACTCTGGAGAAAAGAGATAAGGGACGCAACCTCGCTCTGGCGGAAAGGGAGAGCAAAGGAAAGAGGGGAAGGTTGCAAAACAAACTCTGGACCATTTCTATTTAGGCCCATGTGTCTTTTTCCCGTCGCATCCCTGCATGGATGTTAAAACCCTTCAAAGGTAAACCATATTGCTGGGCCAGCGAGCTATGCCTGTTCTAAACCTCCCAAAGGCTTGATGTTTTTGATCCAAATGTCCTTTTCATGGACACTAAGCCCCCTTTTTTGGCTTGTTTGTGAAATATCTCCATGTGTAATCTTGTGCGTATGTTTGTGTGGTTGTGTGCATGTTTCAGGGTATGTAGGGGATTAAAGAACGGTCACTGCTTCAGATATCTTTATCATTTGTTGTTCCCACCTCTCCCCACTCCCTGCCTGTGCATTTGTTCCCAGCAGCAGGTTCCCCGCGGAGTCCCATCAATAAGACCACCCTGACTTTGATCAGTGTCATCAGCTGCGTAATCGGCCTGGTGTACTCCTCTCACATGTCCTGCAGCATCGCAGTACGGGTGATTCTACACGTTCCAGAGCACCTCATCGCTGACGGTAAGTCTCTTCTCTCGCCTCACGGTCAAGTCTTCTCCGTTTTTAGGTGCAGTTTCCCCACTTGAAAGGGACTTGAAGCATCTACATGACTACTAACTGGATTCCACTCCAATGACATGGCAACTGTTACTTTTTTCAGTCTTTTATTTCAGTAGTTTACCTGAAAAATCAATTTCCATTTAGATGCCGAATTGGTCTTATAGGAGAAAAACCTTTGAAGACAAGAAAGATGCATCAGACAACTTGCAATAATCATTAAAATAAATAAAACATGCAAACAATACACTGACATTGCTGCCTTATGTACGTATATTTTACAAATAAACTGGGCAGACTAAACACAGAAATATTCATTTTAAACATGAAATCAATTCGCTAAACCCAAGCTTTTCTTTTTAAATCTCTGCAGATTTAATTAACTGGATTTTATTAGAAATGTTTTTAACAAATCAAATGAATTATGTTTAAACAAGAAAGATTCTTTACTCTGTTTTAACAGAAGTATTCAACCAATTAAACAGGACTTTGTTATCAATGTTTTTAATAAATCAAATGTATTATTTTAACAAGAAAGATTTCCTCTGTTTTAACAGGAATATTCAGCGAATTAAACACGACTTTATTAGCAATGTAGCTGGACTCTTTCCCCATACATTTCTCTGGGTGCTCGATACCCCAGGCGACTGAGCTGGCATTTTTTCTGCCACTCTCCAAGGAGTTCTTCACGCCATTTCTCTCAAACAGAGTGCCTGTGTTTCTCATGTAGCTGGCCGATTTGCTTTGCTCTCCCTCAAAGACAAAAGTAAAATGCCAGGTCGCCCACCCCCTCCCTGCATTTCCCATGTGAGGCCACACAACAGATGTGCCCTCAAAGCATCAGAGCACATTGAGGCCAGGTTGCAGTGACCACCTGCAGCAAACCCTCCATCACTCTTCCCCTTGTACTTTCTGATATGTTGAACCACTGTGCTAATGAATTCCAATGTAGCACCTGAAGAAGAAAAAAAGCACTGCGGGGGCCGAGCACTGGCTCCTGCTGGCTCTTTGGCATTTTTCAGCCGTCACAGGAGTGAGCTGGCAGTCCAGATATATTATAGACTTTGACTACGCTCGCTCATCTATCATCCCGAGGTCTGATTTGATTCGGAGCACTGCTGCTTTCCGATGGTGTACACGGGCCTGCCAGGGAGATATTAACATTCCAGGGAGGTGTCCAAGGGGTAACTTTGAAAGGGGAGATGAAAGACGGTGGATTCGCCTGTTGAATTACAAAAACTGGGATCGATTTAGAATGTTTCCATAAATGTCTCCACAATCTCATCACACTTTGATTTGATGTCATGGTGAATCAGATGAGTATCTGGATTCTACCACTGGGGAAAGAAGCTATTAATGCAAACAGCTGCGCGTGTGTCTGCCTGTGAAGAAAAAGCACAGAACGTAGCGTCACACCTTTCCCCTCGCCTTTCACATCAGGTAAAGTAATCAATCGGGATGTTTCTCTGTTCACGCAGGATAACATCTACTGCTATTCAAAATACATAGTAAAGGACAGAACCAACATTTCTTTATGACTAACTCAGATTCTAAAATAGAAATGTGGGAATGTTTTATCATCGGAAATTGTATCTTTTAGAAATCGTTTTCCTATCTTTGTCCTTGGACGTGTCCATTTACATTTAAAATTATGACTATTGAAGTCCCAGTTGCAGTGTAGCTCAATAATCTAATGCACACAACATCAAAGTGTAAGTAGAAGCTGGGGATTTCTGTTTAATGTCCTCCCTCTGGTGAAGTACCTTCATACCACCCCTGCCAGTGATACCTACTGAATTTCAGTTTCTCAATCCCTCATTAAAATATGAAGGCTGTCTTAAATAATTAAAAGCAACTGATAAAGAGGGAAAAAATACTTTCATGCTGTTCAAAACAATAACTGAGCCAAAATCTACAGCCACGGTGCGGGCTTCATCAGGTCTTAATCAAGCACAATGTTAATTAGAGCTAAATGCCTACATAAGCATGTGCCAATGCTTACAGTGCCAATTTAAAAAATGAAATATATTTTGCAGGTTTAATATCTTTACTTAGTTTTTTTGTAGATATGGGTTAATAAACCCAAAAATAAACTTTGACCTGATGATGGACAAAGGTCACTAAAGTCATCACAATTCCACATCAGGGGAATATATGTGCCAGATGTAATGGCAATTCGTAAAGTATAATTTTTAAGACATTTCACTTAAAGCCACACATGTTAACACCAGGGTGGTGCTCGAGGAAAATTCTGGTGACTTTGAATGTTTTTATTATTTATCTTCTTGGCACCATGATTGTATGTACACAAACTCATACAATCCATCCAATAGTTAGACTGGAACAAAAGCAGAGACCTGTGAAGGACCAGGGTATGCAAAAACTAGGAATGCAGGTTGATGTGGAGAAAATAAGGATTTTATTTACCCAATATATATATATATATATATACCGTTTTAGGATGGGTAACAGCAACCTCTTTAGCCCCACGGACCCGCCGAAGGGGCCGAAATCACAACATCTGCAAGCAAAAGTGTCTCAGGGCTTCTTAAGATTTAATAAACTATGAATGTTTCATATCTATGTAACGGAAAGAAACTCAGCTAGCTGATCTTTTTTTTTTTTTTTTTTTTTTTTATATAAAAACCCTCAAAGCTTACACTGAGCCTGTGAATTAGCCACTGCAAAAAAATCTTAAGGCCGTTAGCACAGAACTCTAGCTATACCGATCGATATACTTATTGGATCTGCACAAACAAGTTTAGCTAACATCCTGAGATTCCACAGATTATAGAAATATAAGGATCATCACTGAGCGATCAGAACTCGTGACAGGGTAAGCAAATACAGACAACACACGACGTAGCTTTAGGTAGCAAAAAACTGAGATATGCTCACTTTAGCTGTTATTCTGATCAAAAGTCGTGTTCAATGGCATTAAAACGAGAAAAAACGCGGCTGAAGGTTAATCCATAAATTCATCCAATGTATCTGTCATTTTGAAAAAATTATTGATAATCATAAAACTATTTTTATGCAAAAAACGGAGAATCAAAATGAGCTACTAATGGTAGCCACCAGAGGCTAGCGCTAGGGGTGGGCGGATCGATCCCAAAATATCGATACTTCCGATATTACGATAGTTTTCAAAATATCGATACTAGAGCCAATAGGATCGATACTTTTATACTTTTTCCCCCCCTCTCCTCTACTCGTCAATTTCATCAAAAACTATGTGCAGAGTGCAGACGAACACAAGTATGCACTCTTTTCTTTTCTCTCCACTGCTGCCCTCCTCTCCTCGACACACACACACACACACACACACACACACACACACACACACACACACACACACACACACACACACACACACACACACACAAACGATGGCTGAGAGAAAGAGGATCGTTGTGTGGAGCTATTTCACAACTGTCAATGCAAACTTAGCGAACTGTGATGTGTGCAAGAAGGCAGTTCGCTACTGTGGCCACTTTGTATTGTTATAAAGTATCGGTATCGATATCGGTATCGGCGATACTGGCCCTGAAATACTTGGTATCGGATCGAATAGCTTCCGGTTTTTCTACGCGTCACTATCACTCCTTATTTGGTAACCTGTGTGTGTATGTGGAACTTTCCCTCGATTCCATTGGCTCTGACGGTTAGCAAGAGATGTCAATCATCAAAATCGACCAAGGGGGGCCAGAGATATGGAAAATCCACCCAAATGACCCCAGAAGTGTTTTTTTTTTGCTAAATCTCTCTAAAAAGGTCAAATGTCACTTTTTTTGCATCAATCTTGATACAGGGTACTTATTATATGTTGTACTTTGGATTCCTAAAGCTTTTAGTCTACTAACCCATCATCCAAGGGTAGTTTTCACTATAAGTAAAAAATAATTTTCGGACGGACACTATAATTTACAGTTTTTTACCATGTTCAATCTGAATTTCCTTTAAAATAAAAAACATCTATATTGATTCTGACTTTTCTACATCCAACTCAAAGGTTTATCATTACTTTGAGAAAAAAGATTATTAATTTACCCCTTTTAGAAGTGTAGTTATGGTCATTTGTTCTAGAAATGTCATTTTCGAGCCTGAAATCTGAAAAACAGGCTTGGGGTCTAACAGGTTTTAATTAGGTTGAAAAAAAAAAGGTGTATTATTAATAATATAAACAGATACAATCTAGCATTAACCTCTTAAGGATGAGGGTCCCCCCAGTGGACCCCTCCCACAGTTTTTTTCCCGAGACTATGTCTCAGGGCTTCTTAACATTTATGAAACTATTAATGTTCCATACTCTTTTAACGGGAAGAAACTCCGCTAACTGACAATATGAACCATTTTTTGCTAAAAAAAACACTAGAGTAATACCAAGCCTTTGAATTAGCATTGAGCGAAAAAATGCTAACTAATGCTAAGGGTATTAGCACAGAACTCACGGTAGAAATACCCTTATTACTTATCTCAACTGCACAAACAGGATATCGACTAGCAAACTGAGATTCCACAGATTCCATACATGTAATGTCATCACTGTACGACCCCGAATTCGCGGAGCTATCAACCAGAAAAGAGAAAAAAAACAACGTCCGGTTTCAAAACCATAACAATAATTAAGCCTTACCTTTTTTTATTTGTGATCAAAAGTTGTGTTCAACGGAATAAAAACGCCGCTCAAGGTTAATCCAATGTCTCTGTGTCACGTATAATTTTTTACTGATAATCCATCATCATATTTATGGCAATATACTGGGTATAAAGTTTTGCAGTCCAGGGCTGTACTTTCAGATATGCTTCGTTTGTATCTCTATTACTCCCGCAATGGTAATGTTTACGTGGATTTGGGAACTGCCCATCGATTCTATTGAATCTAACGGTTAAGAAAAAGGTGTAAATCACCCAAATTGACCAATGGGTTCCAGAGATATGGTCCTGCGTAAAGTATAAAGAATGCCAGCCAGCGTCAGCACATTACGCAGCAGACTCTACGCAGTGTTTACTACGTGAGGAAGCAGGAATTGCAGCAGGACCCAGAGCGCGCGGAGCACAGAGCGGACAGCAGATAACAGAGCAGATTACAAGATTTGCATTTAGGACTTTTTCTATACTTTGACTTTTGTCAAATAATGGCTCGCAGGAAAGAGACTTTTAATACTTTACAGGCAGTGGAAATTCTGAATAAAATATTGTAACATTGTAAATGTTTGAAATAAATCTGCTCCAGTTGGAGTCAAACTTGATTTTGTATGTTTTTTTAATTTTTTTTTTATTTTTTTTTACAACAGTTGTATTTGGATGGAATGAATACCTATAGTGATAATTCAAAGTAATAAAATGATTTTTACAGTGAAAAAGGTCAAATGGAACTGATGGTTCCCAAATTATCCAGAGGTGAGTCCGCCTGGACTTTATTTTTCTAAACCGCTCTAAAAAGGTCAAATTCCACTTGTTTTGCATCAATCTTGATACAGGGTACTTATTATATGTTATAGTTTGGATTCCTAAAGCTTTTAGTCTGCTAACCCATCATTCAAGGGTGGTTTCCACTATAAGTAATGGGGTTTTTTTAGGCAGAGATTAGAATTTACATGTTTTTACTATGTTCCATCTGAATTTACTTTAAAATAAAAACATCTATATTGATTCTGACACTTCTACATCCAACTCACAGATGTAACCTTGCTTTGAGAAGAAAGATTATTAATTTACCCCTTTTAGAAGTGAAGATATATCATTTGTTGTGTTAGTGGCATTTTCGAGCCTGAAACCTGAAAAACAGGCTCAGGGCTTAAGAGGTTAATGAATAAACAAAAAACGTCACCAAATTGGGGGACTTTCTGTGTGCTTCTATCCAAGAGCAACTCACATACATACCCCGCCTTCCTCTCCACACTGCAGGCATTTATATGAGGGCTTAAATGACGTGGCCTCTTTAATCACCCCTCAGGGTTTGAGGGGAATGGCGTTGTCCAATTAGCTGGGCACATCTATATAGGCAGTTGGTGTTCATCAGCTCAGCCTTTTGCCAGGAGCAACGTGATCTGCAAGACACTAACAACAGGATTAACACAACACAATTAACAATAATTATTTTGAACAAGATTCCGTGCACTCAATCTAGTAAAATAAAGAAAGAAAAATGTGTCTGTGTATGTATAGTTTAAAACAAACGCATAACCTTTAACATGTGTGGTTGTTTGTGAGGCTTGTAGCCTTCACACCAACCATCCAGCAAACATTACCATGGAGCCACGTCACTAGAGCTGCTAAAAACATGTATCAATGCCCAAGAAAGGTCTTCTTTAAATTAATATAGCAATAGTTATGCATAAAATAGTAGACACATTTTTTGTCGATAATACATTTTGCTCCATCTTTTGTTTTACTTTCATCTTATGTATTTGCTAAAAATGGAAGAAGACTTTTTTGCTCTTGTTTTTTTTCTTCCAACTGCTATCTTCCTGTGAATTCCCACTAGATAAATCATAAGAGGAATGCCTACTATCCAGTACATTTCTGTTTTCAACATTCTTTCTGAATTTTGAAAAAGGGAGGGGTCAAGGTTCCATGAGATGGCCGTAGAGAACCGCAGTGACGCGTCCTAAAACCCGGAAGTAAGTTAGCAGAGAGATAGATCACGTTTTGTTCTACCACATTAAATACATCAGCAGTGACCCCGCTGGTGATTTCTGAAGAGTTTACGTGTCGGAAAAACGATGGTTGTTAACAAGTGGCATTAGTGGACTACAGAAATGGTCGAGGCCGTTGTACGTCATTACGCCGATTACGTAAACACTCCCGCTAAATTTCTTTCCCCCTGTGTTCTGCTTGAAAGAGAGTATATGCCTATCTTAAGTATCTGTAGTATCTGTAGTATCTGTAGTATCTTTAGTATCTTTAGTATCTATATCTTTATCTGACCATCATCATTTATAGTCGTTAATAGTCGTTTTTGTTTGGCGATCTTAAGTTGGCGTGACGTTGAGTAGTGCGACCCTGCCGTTCTAGCTTGTAGTTCCTTTATAGCATAACGTTAGCATTTTGCTTCTGGCGACTAGATTTATGATTCGAAAATTATAAAAGTAGCGTAGATATGTGGAGATTATCTGGCTGAACAAAACGTGATCCCTCTCTTAAATGTGTTTCAACCACAGACCTTATTTTGAGCTATTTTCCAAAACCCTATGGAGAAATTGCATTGTTTTTTGACGATGGAACCGGAAGAAGTTTACTTCCGGGTTTTAGGACGCGTCACTGCGGTTCTCTATACAGTGACAATACAGTCTCTCACTATTTCTATTTTCTCTGGCAAGTTTGGAATAAAGGCAAAAATCACAAAAACAAACACAAATATTTTATTTCTACAGTTTAGGTCAGATACTCAATGCTTCATTGTTCCTTTCTTTTTGCCCATTATTTCAATGTTCATTTATGAAACATTTTCCAGGGATATTACATACCAGCTCTATTCAGACTGAAGTGCTGTAGAGTGGTGCTTAAATCAGCTATTAAGCCACTCCACATATTCTAGCCCTGAAAGTCCATTCAGCGCGACGTGGCCTCCTGTGAGATTCACACTTGAGATGATTAAGAATATCTGAATAAATTTGGCTAAGGTATCATATTTTAAGTCTAATTTTCTTAATGTCAAATGTCAGTAAGTACAGTCTTTTTTGGATCCATCCACAAAGCATTTAATATCAGAAATCCTTTTCATGATTGAAAAACACAAATATTGCATATCCTCGATTGCCAGAGACATCAAACAGGACATTAAATGTGCCATCAAAAATAAAAAAACATGATTGGTGTCTATAGTTTCAGAGTTTTTATGAGCAACTTTATGGCTCTCCAAGATTAGTCAAACGAGATTTGTCCGGCCAGTGCAGTGTGTGCTCTATTTTTAAGTGATCGTCAAAGGGGATGGCACTAACTAGGGCACACATAGCCTGCCAAGTAGTCATTAAATATGCCCGGGTTAAAAAAGCCCAGTGCACCCCATATTTTCAAACAGACAGGGCTTTGGTCAATGAGTGTTAATGCTAGTTTGCAAAGATCACACAGAGGATAACTCTCAGTATACGCTGTTCTAGTGACACCTGCCGTGTCAGATGTCCTGGGGCACCTGTCTCCCAGCAACAGACTCATGGCTTTTTGGGCTTTTACTTCAAGTTATTAAAAAAAAATTGCAAACTGCCTTGAAAACTTGTGATAATTTCTAGTGAAATCAATGTAACCATTCAAATCAACTTTTAAATCAATTAAAATGTCAGATACATCGGACAAACATATTCAGTCCTGTTATTTCCTTATTAATAAAGTAAGGCATGTCACAATGTTGAAAGTATGTAAGTCACTTTGGATAAAAACTTTAAATAAAATGCAATGGAATGGAATGTATCAGAATAATCTGCAGTTTACCTCAAATGGTCAAACCCCCGAATGTATGATGTATAATACAAATTGAGCCTTTCTTCATCGTACATTTTTCAATTTATCAGCATATTTTCTCATATGTACGGTGCCCTTTACCATGGCTGAAAATAGGCGTCTAGTAAACAACAAGCAGCTACAATTAAAAAATAAATGTTTAACTAATTAAAAGCTACATTGACTGGGCCCTTTCAGGCCGCGGATGTGTTGACCTGACATGGCAATGAGGCCCTAATTCCATCACGCTGCTTTATTTATGTCACAAGTGCCACTAATAATACACATGAAAAGATCACAGCGTAGGAGTGCAATTTGTGAGTGGATTCCTGGGGAGTTCTGGAGGAAAACAGCTCAGAAGCTGTTAATTAGTTGTTAGTTCAATTCTAACGTTATTACACACAACCACAGAGAAGCCTGAACAGTTTGAGGGGTGCATTTTCTTATGGACACTCAACTTTAACCGAGTTACTATGCAGTTACAGTCACCAGGGCATGTGGCCAATTTAATCTGAGTACACCATCACCTTAAACATTACTGAATTAAACACGGACTGTATGTAAAGTAATTGGCTCAGTAAAGAACTCATCCAAAAGGAGAACAGACCATAACACAATTTCACACGGCACTGGTGGGAAGGACACAAAAATACATTGTTTATCAGTAAGGCCGCA
Source organism: Dissostichus eleginoides (assembly GCA_031216635.1). Classification (NCBI taxonomy): domain Eukaryota; kingdom Metazoa; phylum Chordata; class Actinopteri; order Perciformes; family Nototheniidae; genus Dissostichus; species Dissostichus eleginoides. Next base: position 21,610,339 of record CM062276.1, read on the forward strand.
GCCAAACAGAGTCGTTCCTGTAGTGCATTAGCGTACATGTGATGTATTCAAATTATGACACTGTCTGAACCGTACACCCTTTTAATTCTTTTAAATATTTATCTGAACACCATGGGAAATGTGTACACATAAAAGTCAAAGCTCTATTTTCTTCACTGTTGCCTTCCTCCTGTTGCAAAGTGGCTGCCTGTTGTTACTGATAATAATCAAAACAAGTGTTAGGCTTTCTACAACAGGCATCGTTTTTTTAGAATGTTTCTCACAGTTTGAATATTTTTCCTATTTTAATTTTGCAGCTGTCAATGTTTGTTATCTTGGCTGGATGTCAGCTCCTTCTTCAATGATAATGAATAATAATTGTTCATTTTCAGATATCACAGTTGTTGAGACGTTCACAGTGTTTCATGTTTGTTAGGCCAGGTTAATCTCCTTAGCTTATCAAATATTTACATTTTGGCTTACTAAAATATTTCATTTGGAAGGTTTTCTAACACTGATGGTTCTCATTCCTTATTTTCCCATTTGGATTTTGAGTATATGATAATATTTTCCCTGCTGTCTTTGAATCATCTTAAGATAATTTTGCAGCAAGGTCCAAAATACACTGTGGCTTTGTCCTGATATTTGTAGTGAACATTATAAATAAGTTATTTTCTTATTCTTGGCGGTTTTCTACAATCCCTCCACCTGTCATGCATTTATTATATCCATCTCTGTCATTACCTCTCCCTGACTCCTCTACCCTTTCCCCCTCTCTCCTCTGTCCCCCTCAGGATCGAGGTTTATTTTGCTGCAGGGGAGCCAGATGGACGCATCAGACTGGTTGAACCCGGCCCAGATCTTGTTGTATTACCAACAGAATGCCAGTGGTCCCTGGGTCAACGAGCTGTGTGGACGCCGCCTCCTGGACCCCTGTGAGCACCAATGTGACCCTGAGACAGGTAAGCTGAGAACGCAACTTAAAGGTCACCTATTATGCAAAATCCACTTTTCCATGTCTTTGATACATAAACGTGTGTCCCCTCTGTGTAAAGAGATTCTGAAAGTTTCAGGAAAAAAGATTCTCTCACTTTTTGTCCTGATCCATTTATATAAAACTTGTCTGAAAATGAGCCGATCAGATTTTGGCCACTTTATGATGTCATAACGATTTTTTGGCTTGTGTAACCATTAGCCAATAACCAACCAAGGTAACCCCCCCCACCCTATCACCTGAATCTCATCCTAGAGCACCATTGTGTTCTTTTTAACCAAATATCTCTCAGAGGGGCGTGGGGAGTGGCTCCTTGTTTTCATCTAAGTAACAGACAGAGAATCAGCACTTTTGAAACAGAGGGGTTTATCGGATGCTACAATGCACGATCTGTGTGGTATTTTGAGCCAAACACTTCAGATACATGATTTGTATATATCTGAGACCTATAATATATTGATGAAAAAGAGTATAATAGGGGACCTTTAAAAGAGGATCAGCTCAGTATTTTACCGGGACTTTTCACATGGTAACCTTATTTATTTTGAGTTTAAATAAAAAAGGTATTGCTTCTCTGGCTGTTGTGATCAGTCATGAAGAATAAGTTATAGTAGGTAAAAATGGTTGGCTTATATTTGTTGTGTATTTTTCTAAACCAACAAATGAAGTAGGCTTTAGCATCTTAAACCTAGTACTTATATAAAAAAGCTACATTTACTGCTACTTCTGCAGTTTAACTGTTTTACCAGATGGTGGACTTTATTATAATTCTGCTAAAATGTTGTTTTAATGTATAACTGACCTGTAAATCAGATTTAATATTCATTGGAAGACATAAAAAGGCTCTTTAGATACTTAAAGTAATCTAGTTGGCTGATAATGAGCAATATCGTCACAGGACCATTAGCCAAATTCACAAACCATGTCATTCTGCACTCGGTTATTGGACAAAACAGCAATGGCCAGTATCCAGTAGAGAGTGGTAAGATACAGAAGGTGTTGTGCTAACAAAGATGTACCACTAAAATGTGCAACTTTTTATTTACAAAACAAACTAACAGTTATTGGCATACAAGTGAAATTGCACTTGTCCTTTATTCTTCAAGAAAATACAGTTGATCATTTAAGAGACAGCTTGTTAATAGCATTATATAACACAGTTTTGATGGTTATTTTCAAATTGTTTACGACTTGCCAACTTGCTGTAATAGGAGGCACAGGGGTTCAAGGTATTGTCAAACTGAGTTCCAGTCCTGCAGAAGGTCTCCAGAATTTGCAGTGTTTATCACTCATTGTGTTTTATCACTCATTGTGGCTGTTTGAAGGAGCCTCTTTCATTGTTTACTGGTGCGGCCATGACTAGGGTCCATCGAACTGCAGGCCTGAAATGGAAAATAGATTGCCTGGAGCACTCCTGACTTTCCCATAGTCATTTGATCAATCAAATCACTTAATACAATTAGCCAATCAAATGACCTTTTCGATCTGCCAATCAAATGACTCAATTTTATCGGCTGATCAAATGACTCCATGTAGACCAGTCAAAACAATTGATCCAATGGACCAATGAAATTAATTGATCAAACTGGCTAATCGAAGGACTTGATTCAATTAGCCAATTAAAATACTCTTTACAACAGACCAATCAAATGACTCGATACAAAGAATGGGACAACGATGGGACCAAATTGAACAACTTGATATAAAGGGCCATACATTTATATGTATGCACATAGTTTTTTCTTCAGCTTTTATTTTTCATCCTTTGTGAAAGCTTGAATTGTTTTTTATTTATTTAATTGTTATTGGCCCTTATTGAAGTGCATACACAATGATTATCATAACATCTGCAGTTATCTATCAATAATCTATTTCACTCTGTTTATAGTTTGTTTTGCACAATAAAAAAGTGTGTTTGTGTTACAGCCACAGCCTCTACTCAGCAGTAGTGGCTCGCGCTGAGACCCGCAACATGAAAAATACACGCAAAAACCAGTACTTAGTAACGAAAATGTATTATTATTATGCCATCTTCTTACAAAAGCCAAACTATAAATGAAAAAGGTCTTGAGGACTGGCCAAAAAGAACAAAAGGAAGGATGGTGCCCGAGCCAGCCACACCAGGGGCCGTAGGACCCAGAGCTTCCCCCCCTAACCAAAAGTCAGGCGTAAACCCTATGGAAACAAAGAAAGCCGTGATAACTGGACTACCAGGTCTTCCAGGCTAAATATAAACACATCTACAAGACACAGGATAGCTCAAGCCCCACTATACCAAAAAGGGTCTTCAAAGGAGAGTGTCTCCCAGCGCCAGAAAAGGCGAGACATCCTTTTCCTCCAGCTTCTCTTTATATATCCGCGACTGAGTGGAATTGGGAACACCTGGGCAGAGGCGGAGCCAGAGGCAGACCAGGTGCACCTGCGCAACAGGGAGAGAGAAAGAAAACAAGGAGGGGAGCACGTAAAAGTTTGAGTAGCATTATACTACAGATGAATGAGCAATGGGTTGGAGGGAGTAGTCGATGTACTGTAATCTTGATGGCTTGACAAAAATGACTGATGGATTATGCTCGAGGCGTGTTGAAAAGCAGCTTGTCAATAACTTTTGATTGATGTGGCATTATATACATTTTTCTTTGTGACCTAAAAAATGCAGATAAAAAGCTAATCTAGGTCAGCACAATATTCTATGAGGGGCCGTACAGGCCGTAATTCATACTGGTCCTCTCACACACATACATTCTCCTTTTACATACATACATTTTCACTCTCATATACATATATATTTACACTCACACATTCATACATTTTGCTCTCATATTATCATATTCCAATGCACACATTCATACATTGTCACTCACATATTTATACATTTTTCACTCACACATTTATACATTTTGCTCTCGTGCACATTCATTCAATGTTTACATTTAATAGTATAAATAATATATGCATGTCTGAAGACAATATGTGAGAGAAAGTATAGTGGAAACGGAAGGAGTATAGTTGAAACGGAAGGCAGGTCATTATCGCGCTGTGATTGGCTCAGAAGGTCGAGCGGGGCGGGCTCATGTTCAGAACTTCGGATTCAAATCAACATGATGGAGGGAGATGAATCCGTGCATCTTCGGACCATTTGTTTTTCTTTATTAAAAAAGTAAATGGAAGAGCGTCTGAGAGGCATTTTGCTTTTTGTTTTTTACCTTACTAAATGGTCTAATGGTCATTGGAGCGAGGTGCGGGGGGCGGGGCAAAACTCACAGATGTGATTTCAAAACAAAAGCACTCGTTTGCTTGGAACTGTGATTATAATCAAGGGGAAACGAGGTGAATTTAGCGCTCACAACGAAAACGGCCAAGACACACATTGAGCCCAGAAAATGAATGTTATTAAGGGCTGTAAATATAATAAGCCTGTGTCTAAAATGGTCAACATTGTTAGGAGATTTAAACTATACAGCGATTCTGCACTGCGGTCACCTCAGCCGTCTCTCGCGTTTGTTTTTTCAAATCAGCAGCTCTTAATTTTTTTCCCTGCTATATTTGACGAGTGATACAAACATTTGTTACCACAAGTTGTTAATACAACTGACACTGTTGGACTCGGTACTAGTTGACTGCTACCAGAAAGGAACGAGCTAGCGGCTGAGAAATAATCATATATTAAAAGACAGCAGCATCATAAGAGGCCAACCAGCAGTCGCGGACTGGCCATTGGGACGTTCGCGACGAATCCCGATGGGCCGGTACCGAAGTGGGCCGGTCGGACAATTCACAATTCAAAACCCTCCTGCTCACATTCAAAGCCCTCCACAACCTGGCCCCCACCTATCTGGCTGACCTCCTACACCCCCTCTCGCTCCCTCCGCTCCTCCTCTGCTGGCCTGCTAACTGTCCCCCCCACGCCTAGTCACGATGGGGGATCGGGCTTTTAGCTGCTCCCAAACTATGGAACTCTCTCCCCCTTCACATCCGACAGTCTGACACAATCACCACGTCCCTCCTGAAAATGCATTGCCATGCATTCAGCAGAAGCAGGCATTCACTTTGATTTTATCCCATTATGAAATGTCATAATTTCAACAATAAATAAATGCTACATAAACGTTATCTTGCACATTTTATAGAACCATCTCCGTTTCTAACTTTCAATATATTTTAAAAGATATGTCTCTCTCTCTCATCTGCGTGCGGGGGCGGGGCCTCACAGACACGCTGCATCTGCGCGCGAGAGAGAAAGAGAGTATTCTGATTACGTAACGCCGTTACATGTATTCCGTTACAACCCAACCCTGATTATACGTAGGCCTACTCGGGGACTTTGACAGAGGATTACTCAAAAAGTACACAGTAAAAGTACTTCATATTATTTCTGGTAGCAGTCAACTAGTACTACTGAGTCCAACAGTGTCAGTTTTCTTAAGAACTTGTGGTAAAAATGTTTTTGTATCACTCGTCAAATATAGCAGAAAAAAAAAAAAAGAAGAGCTGCTGATTTGAAAAAACAAACTCGAGAGACGGCGGAGTTGATCGCAGTGCAGAATCGCTGTATAGTTTACATCTCCTAACAATGTTGTCCATTTTAGACATAGGCTTATTATATTTACAGCCCTTAATAACTTTCCTTTTCTGGGCTCAATATGTGTCTTGGCCGTTTTCGTTGTGATCTATAAATTCATCTTGTTTCCCCGGGCCTTGATTATAATATTATCACAGTTCCAAGCAAACGAGTGCTTTTGTTTTGAAATCACATCTGTGAGTTTCGCCCCGCACCTCGCTCCAATGACCTTTAGACCATTTAGTAAGGTAAAACGCAAAAACGCCTCTCAGACGCTCTTCCGTTTACTTTTTTAATAAAGAAAAACAAATGGTCCGTAGATACACGGATTCATCTCCCTCCATCATGTTGATTTGAATCCGAAGTTCTGAACATGAGCCCGCCCCGCTCGACCTTCTGAGCCAATCACAGCGCGATAATGACCTGCCTTCCGTTTATATGAGAGCAAAATGTATGAATGTGTGAGTGTAAATATATATGTATATGAGAGTGAAAATGTATGAATGTAAAAGGAGAATGTATGTGTGTGAGAGTGAAAATATATGTATGTAAAAGGAGAATGTATGAGTGTAAGAGTGAAAATATATGTATGTAAAAGGAGAATGTATGTGTGTGAGAGGACCAGTATGAATTACGGACTTTACGGCCCCTCATAATATTGTTGCACTCTTGCATTACATTTTTACTAACTGATCACGTGTCTCACAAATGCTTTCAATTCAGATCTTTGCACTTGTTACATATGGTGTACATAAATTAGCCCTGTTAGCATCTGAGGGGATTATTGCAGTGCGTTTGGCTAATAGCCAATTAGATGGGGCAATGACTGTTTGTCCCAAATACATTTTATATTGTGCCGGGTCCAACTTTAATCTAGAGCCAATCTTTAAAGGACCAAGTTGTAATGTTTGTTTACATAACAAACAAATCAGTATTGTCTTACTTACAAATCTGCTAAAACCTAGCTAAAAAAAAAAATCCAACTGAAGCATTTGTTAATCACCTGACCCCTTGCGGCTTGTTAGGCGCGGTTAGTAGTGCATGACATTAAAAACAGTTTAAGAAAACGTGAATAACCACAACCACTATACCTTCAGCATAAAGTCATAATTGAGCACAATACAGTATCAGAAACTAGCTGTGGAGAGTAAAACAGATACTCACACACACGATCAAACACATGATCCCCACAGGCCGAGATCTGACAGAGATAACATATTAGAGAAAACTAAAAAATACCCAAATATTGTAGTACATTATATGAAATACCAACAAACACATGGAATAAGGTCCCGTTGCAGCTACTGTACAACATGTTTTATTCAAGCTACATAACCAACTCCAAATGATGAGAACAGTGCTCTGATAAAACAGAATTGTAGAATATTGTGTTGTTTAACAAGCTCTGTATCACTCTCCACCAGTCAATACATTTTGATCTTCTCTCACTCCCTATTCACTATGAAGAAAGTGGGAGCCTGTAAAACAGAATAATATAATACAACTCGTTGTTTTAACAAGTCCTTTAAAAGTCCTTATGTCTGCAAGTAGATCTCACTCCATGGATGTCACCAATACTTAACAGCATATATGGTGTCATTATTCACATACTCTTTTTAATATTGATCAAGGGACTTTACGTTCCTTATCATTCAAGAAGATATTAAAACCGGCATCTCAATGATACGCTGTCATACATAAGCTCTTAGCGTTTTAACGTTTTGATCACAAAACATTTTCAAAGTAAGACGCTAAAGATGACACGTTCTTTGTATCCGTAGAGGCATCAACATTAGCGCTCTGCCTCGCAAAAACAAGCTTTCACGTGTAAAAATAGCCCTGGATTAAAGAAAAAACGGCTACGAAATATGGGACATAAAATATGAAACTTCACATGAGTTTCTTGATGAACAATTATTTAATGAAGTAAGCCTTAAATGGGAATCGGAGGGTTTGTTGTTGCTTAAAAAATACTCATCAGCCTGAAGTTAAAATGACAGTATTTCTTTTATGATTTCTAAGCTAATTTCAGGTCTCACATATCAGTTGCTCAAATCAGCATGATCTATCCATATCCTTTGGAAGGCAAAAAGTGTCCAGAATGATACATTTTGGTTTTAGATTATTCCGGTTTGTAATTTCTCTGCCAGTTTGTCACTCAAACTTTAAGTTCAGGGAAAAATCTCACATTTAGAGGAGGTGGGGAAGTGTCTCCCTTGTTTTCCCATCCATTATTCAGCAGCCCAACCCTCCCCTGGGCAAGAGTGAGTTCTGAGACCTTTTAAATGAATCAAAAAGCTGAGCCAGTTTGTCTCATGCCTTCCTTTCTTGGAATAATTTCTGTGTCTCACCCACACACCCAAACCAACACTGTGCCCACTCCTCTAAAAATGATGTATGGACCATCAGGACTAGCAGCAAAGGCTTTGGTGATTGTATTGTATTTCTCATAGGATGCATTCCTAATGAAACCGTTCTGCATACGTGTGCCTGTGTGTGACAGTGACAGTGAGTGAAAGTGTGTGTGGGCTGCAGGGAGATTGCAAAGGTGCTATAGATAGCTTAAACTCCATCCTCATTTTCTGCTGTGGGATATGGTGATGAAAACGGAAATGTGCTTCAACAATACCGTGCTGCTCCTGCAAGACTTTAAACGAGGCGCTGGATTTTTTAACGCGTCGTTCTTCCCTTTCTGTAGGGCGTTAAACCTGGGCGCTTTGAGTGCTGATGTTTACGGGCACCACCTTTTTCCCCCCTTTTTAGAATGTGTGTGGGACTATAGGAAGCACGAATGGACACTTAGTCCCTCTGGAAACGCATGTTTACACTGCATAACATACTGGCTTGATTAATGTGACAGCATAATGGATCGTTGTGTGGATATTTTCCTGATGAGCTGAATAATTTTGCACGCAACAGTGCATAAAGAGAAGCTGTACAGCCACTGCTACCCACACAGCAGATCAAGAGTTCCAGGCTATTTTAGGGCAATCTATATTTTTTCTCGTTTTACCTACACTTCTGTTCTATGAGTTTGAAAAGGTGACATATAGCTGTGTGGGGACATGATCAAAAATAAACTGTGAAGCTTAAAAACTGGCTCAGCGCCTGCATATTTGGCAATTAGGGAATGTAACACCTTGAGTGTAAAACAAGTTGGAACTGAGTGCTGTGACCTTAGTGCGATGAAGCAGCAATTAAAGCAAGATGAGGAGCTTAGCATTCTTCCGCAGCTGTGCAACAAATCAAATTGAAATGCTACAGCTCCTGTCAACTCAGTGCTGCTCTGGCATTTATTTATTTTTTTAAACTTGTCAAATTGACTTGCTAGTGTCAAATACTCATAGCTCTTTCACTGCACATTTAACAAAGCGGCAATGTAGCAATTATGTTCAGAACTGTGAGGAGGAGCTTTTTAGCTCCTGCACCATATCATTAAGGTGATTAAAAAAGAAAAAAACATTCTATATATTTCCATAAAGTTGAAAGAGCATAGCAGACATTTGAATAATTTAACTAAGCCCTTTGAGCTTAGAGAAAGGACTCCAGCCAGACATTTATTAAATGTCAATATTCACTGCTAAATAGTACAATAAAAATATATATGTGACCCGCTCTATCGAAATCAGTCGGAAGTCGCAACGGCTCATTTCAAAATAAACATGGATTTGCGTAAAAAAATAGTCTTGGCTTTCAGAATATGAAACTTTTATTTGCAAAATCACACGATAAATACGTTTTTGAAGCTTGTAAAGGGAAGATGACAGCTCTCACTCGCCACTCTGCTCTTCCGCAGCGCAGCTCCCCTCCCTCCTGCTGAAATCATGAATGTAAGGCGTATAGTAATCATAGATAACACGGCAGGGTCCGTTACAGTTTGTTTTCATCTGATTTCAAATAAACAAATTCTTGGCTTTGAGAATATTAAACTTGTTTCGGCAAATTCAGATGATAAATATAACTTTGAAGCTTGTAACTGCACAATTACAAGCGGAGAACGGAGTAACTTGACGTCACAGCAGGCATAACAACAGCCGGTGTTTCTCGTGAGTGTTTTCCTCGGGAAACAAACACAATACACACAAACGCAAAAATACACAAACACACACACATACACACTAGGGCTGAACGATTAATCGAATCGTGCTGTGCTCCACATGTACCAGCCATTGTTAACCAATCAGAAGTGGCCCATGATAGAAGGTGATGGACAGATTGATCCAATCACCTGCCAAGTATTTTTGAAAGTGCTTGCCCTTTTCCAAATGGCTTCCAATGGAGCTTTCCTAGATGGTTTGGTGAAACAAACCATCTGAGTCAGGTTAGTAATGCTCCATCACATGTTTTACATCTATTACAGGGTGAATCTTAAACTGAAGCTTGACTTTAAAGCAACCCAACGGAAGTTTCATGTAAGTTTAGTTCTTTCACTCGTAGCTCGGGCTGCGGGGGTGCTGAGACGGGAGCACGTTGATACGACCTTGCTAGCCGGAGATATGGCCGGATTTTACAATAAACTTCCGTTGGGTCGCTTAAAAAAAAATATCGCAAATCGAATCGCAATATCTGTCCGAAAAATCGCAATTAGATTATTTCCCCAAATCGTGCAGCCCTAGTACACACACACACTCGCGAGCTTCCCCCAGACCAGTAATCCAAACGAAAATATCTTCCCTCCATACTATTTGGATCATTTGCTCCGCTAACAATCAATCAGATCGATGGATTCCAGAGAAGAGGAAACTTTAAAGGCCTTTTTCTCAAAATGATGACTCGGTAACAGTCATTATATAATGTGACATATTTTGCTTAATATTTGGAATACAAAAACAATCCTGATATCATTAGAAAGCTAGGAATCTCCTATTTCCAACAATGTATACAACTCAATGTGTCTTTGGGTCAATGCGACTGATTTCGATGCTGCAGGTCACATATGCTGACCTTCAGACAGGTTTTAAACAAATTAACCAAACGTTCTTTGAAAATAAAAACTAAATCTATCCACAACCACTTATAGATATGAATACGTTTCAGTTTCCACTCTATGGTTCTACATTATAATAGGGACCATTATCCGTCAGAGTGCTTGGTTTGGATCAAGTGGCTAAACTCTTGGTTTGAATAAAACCTGATCTTTTCAACATGAAAATAAAACCCAATAGCAATAAACAAGATTTGCTTTCCTCCAAAGCATTTATTTTCTCTTTATTACTCTGCTTTGTTAACTCAAGTAAGCTCTCATAATTACAGCTTGAGCATCATTACTTATTTGAAAAGACACTTAAGTATTCACTATATCCTTCTGTTTTGTTTTTATTCTTCTAGTTTCTCATTCAAAACCCCTTCAGATCTTGAACGTAACCCTGGCCTTGACACAATCTCAAGTGATGATCACACAAAGATTGTGAGTGTTATCAAATGCAAAACCTGTAAAACAAATCTGATATTTCATTTGTCATTTTCTTTGTATTATTCTAATAAAGTGAGCGGGAAAATCAGTGACAATGATTTCCTTTAGCCTGTCAGGTGCTGACAGTTGACCTTTTCCATTAGCAGTGGTGTATAAGCCCAGGGCCTGTGCCCTTCACATGCCTCCTATTGAGCATGAGCAGAGCATGTAGTACATGTTACCCCTGAGTAACCCTCTAAACCAAAGATGAGGCCCCATCACTCATACTGAGCAAAGTCAAGGCTGGCAATTCTCCTGGGTGCTGATAGCAGGACAAAAAGCTGATGCTTCACTGTTCTTTGCTAAAAGGATTCACTCATCAGGAAGATGCCAACATGTAGCATCCATATCCCTCCACTCACTCAGTAATCTTAGTCTCATTGGTGAGGTAGAAGTTTTTTTATAAATATTAAAGGGATATTAGTATATCAATCTTAGAAATATGTAGTCTTAAAGGTCACCTAGTATGCAAAATCCACTTTTTCATGTCTTGTATACATAAACATGTGTCCCCTCTGTGTAAAGAGATTCTGAAAGTTTCAGGAAAAAATATTCGCTCACTTTTTGTCCTGATCCATTTATATAAAAACCTGTCTGAAAATGAGCTGATCAGATTTCGGACACTTTATGATGTCATAACGATTTTTTGGCTTGTGTAACCATTAGCCAATAACCAACCAAGGTAACCCCCGCCCACCTTATCACCTGAATCTCCTCCTAGAACACCAATAGGCGCGTTCAAACCGGAGTACTTTTCCCAGGAATAGTTCCGATAGTTCCTGGGATTTTGCGTTCACACCAAAAAGATCTGGAACTAGAACTTTTTTTTGCCAACCTTTTCACCCCTTTTTAGTCCCTGCTAGAGAGCAGGGACTTTCCTGGGGAGAAAAAGGTTCCAATTTCTGATTGGCTGGGCGAATTGCAAACCACGCCCGTAAAACTCTGATAAGTTTTTGTGAAGCCGCCATTTTATTTGCTCGCATTAGCATTATTAGCATTAGCATTAGCCCAGCGCACCAACGGAGAGAGACTAACTTATGGCAACACAAAAGAAAACATGGGAGCGGTGGAGTGATGAGGAGGTGTCAGCGCTTCTGGCGATTTACTCGGAAGGCTTCTACTGAGGCCAGTCCCCAACTCAGGGGACTTCCGGCCGGGGACTTCGGGTGGCAGTATACGCTGTGAAGTTGTTTGCGGCCTGCCAGTAAACCCAAAGCAGAAGAAGAAGTGACGTCAGCGGCTACCTCAGACTTATTCCGGTGTGAACGCAATTTACTAGATAGTTCCAGGAAATAAAAGTTCTGGGGAAAAGTTCTGGGAACTATTCCTGGGAAAAGTACTTGGTGTGAAAGCGCCTATTGTGTTCTTTTTAACCAAATATCTCTCATAGGGGCGTTGGGAGTGGCACCTTATTTTCATCTAAAGTAACAGACAGAGAATCAGCACTTTTGAAACAGGGCTGAAACAGAGGGGTTTATGGGGCTGTACAATGCATGATCTGTTGGGTATTTCGAGCCAAACACTTCAGAGACATGTTTTGTATATAACTGAGAACTATAATATATTGATAAAAAACAATATAATAGGGGACCTTTAATATCAAACAATCCCACTTGGGGTCTTCAAACTGGGGTATACAAACAGTTTTAGATAATCACACTGTTTGTAGCCAGCCACAGTTGAGCAGTGTTGCATGTTGCGATAGATTTTTGGGAGTCCACAGAAAGCTTTACTTTAGTAAATATGGACAGTGCCAATTATCTGTCCATTAGACAAATCATCAACTTAATTAATTCCCATTTAGGAAGTGGAGGCACTTATCCAGCCAGATAACTGAAAAACGGACTCTGTTAAATTGAGACATTTGGAACAAGGATTCAGAGTCTATTGGGATATCTGGTAGTCTTTTTAATTGTTTAAGTGACCAATAAGAACCATATCTATATATTTTCATTTTCTTCAACACTCAAATTACACTCATATCTGATGTTTTGTCTGATTTACAGTTATTCATGTAAGTGTAACACTATGTGTTGCAGTTCAAAACCTGAAAGCATTGTAAGGGTAAAACATTTTCTCAATATCAACTACAAATACAAGTTCCGAATGGAGAACTGTCGCTCCTTCCAAAGTCAGAGCATTGTTTTTTCTTTCCTTCTCTTAACAAGAAGAAAGTAGTTTTTTGTGCGACATATCAGACAGAAATTACCAACTTGCCATAAAACCGAGTCCCTCTCCTTTCTGCTGTCTCATATCAATTCAAGAAATCAAGCTGAATAAATAGGAAATGCTGAAGAACTAAAGTTGATTGGTTTGTTTCTTCAAAAGCTGATGAGCTAACAAGTATTATGCTAGCCAGCCGTGAAGATACCAGTGTTAATCAGCCTCAATAGTTCAACATCTTCGATGGCTTTCTTAGGTCGCATTCACACCTAATAGTCCGCTTCTCTGTTGCGCACCAAACAACAGTTTGTTACATTGTTTCATTTTTCAGAAGGTTCGGTTTGCGTTCACACGGGCAAAACTCAAACAGACTACAAACTTTAAACACAAGTCATGCGCACGGAAATGCTGTTCAACAATTGTTCAGACATTAAGGGGGTAAAAACGCAAATCCCGGCAATTTCTACCGGAGCCTCCGCCATGGAGCACTGGCAGGTTATTTTCATACTGCTGTTAATCTGGGGAGCTGAGAGCATATCAACAGACTCTAGCTGAAGGCTCATCAGACAACGTGCGAAAAAAACATAACACATATAATGAGAGATGTTCTGCAGTAAGGAGGAGGTTTCACCGACGACAGGTGGCTCTGAATTTTATGTATAGTTGACGGATCATTTTTACTTTACACGACACTGTTCAACACTTCATTCTGCTTCACTCTTTCGCCAAAGATTTTGAAGACCTCCGCGTTCTTGTGTTGCGTAAATCCTACGCTTCCTATGTTTTCGTGCGGACTACGTTCACACCAGCGATAAACCGCTCCAGAGTTCACTTGCAAGCGGTCCGAGACAACCTCTTTAAAGCGGACCAGAGTCCAGTTGTTTAGTTCACTTCAGAGGTCTCGGACTGCGTTCACACCGACCCAAACGAACCGCACCAAGCGGTGAAACGCACCAGGGTTCGATTCAACCGGACTATACAAGGCTGGTGTGAATGCAACCTTACTGACATTCAACAACTAAGCTAGCTCTGCTAGCAAATTAGCTTGTTAGTTACCCTGAACTACAAAATGTAAATCACAGTTATCAGATGTTCTAATGTCTATTGTGGACTGAATAAGGATGTTTAAATGCATTTTCTCTTTAAATAATGAAAGTATTGTAAATGAATCAAAGCACCAGTACTGTGAATTAAACCAGATTGGGAGTTGACTGCAATAATTCAAAGACATTTTTATGTGTTGGGCTTTTATTCGATAGTAGTAAAGTATAAGACTAAAGACGTAGTAGCATTATTTGGAAAAGGAGCTCTTCGGTTTGCATTGTTGCAAGAAATTAGCTCAAGACATTACTAAACAAGTAAGATCCGTTCTGACTCTTCGCTAAAAAGGTCAGAAGACCTTTCATGCAGAATGAGCTCTATGGAATGACTGCAGTCTTTCAGTAAGGTTTCTTTTATACCAGTTTGGTAGTGTGCCAGAGTTACACACATTGTGTCCTCATCAAACCTGTCATAAAACGATTCATTGGCATGATGAACGGCGGGGAGCTTTCATTTGATGCCATTGGCCATTAATTGACATTTATAGAACAGCGCCTTTTAAAGCACTCCTGCTGGAAAACTGTGTGAATGGAATAAATGTGGACAAAGAATATGGCAAATAGCTGAAAAAATGACGACTACATCATTAAAAATAAGAGATGATTAAGAGTTTTCTAACTGCCTGAGGAAGATAATCTTTGGGATATCTCTCATGGAGTTACATTAAAGGAGAGGAGCAAAGGGGATTCTCCAATGAATTAAAAAGGCTTGACTTTAATGAACACATGATTGAATCAGTGCCTTTCTGTCTGCAGGAGCATGCCTCTGCCTTGACGGCTACATGAAGGACCCGGTCCATAAGCACCTCTGCATCCGCAGTGAGTGGGGGCCCAATCAGGGGTAAGTTCTAATAATCACCTCATGATGCTTTATGATGCTCATTATCAAGCAGAGGGAATGGTAGAAAACTCATTTACAACAAGGGAATCCTCCTACACATCCAACAAGGCCATCCATTTGGTTCAAGAGATTAATCAAAAGGAGCTGTGATGTTGCCAATGCCAATTCATTTTCTGTATCAGACAAGCTGCAGGAAGTACATATTCATACAGAACTAAATACATAGATTATTCATAAAATACAGAGTTTTCCGGTGCAGATAGTGCTGTAACACTTCTTTATTTAAACGTAAGTTAATAGTTATTTTACTGTAAACAAACAATATGATAAAGATTAGGTGTTAAGTAATTATAAATGATACTAAAATTAATTTTATTTTCTCATTAGTTTGTGTAATGTGATAATGTGTACTCCATGTCTTGACAAGTGTTATTGTAGGTTAAAGGGGACCTATCATGCTATATTTAAATAATATATAAGGTATATATATATATATATAAGGTATATTAATACGTTTTAATTTTCAAAATACGAAACAGATCATGCATTTTAGCCATGCTCATTTTGCCTCACTCCAGCTCTGTCTTTGCAACGTCTGATTCAGCTGACCACGCCCCCATGCGGAAGAGGGGGGCGTGACACGGCCCCGGCACGAGCGTCATGTTATCATGCTTGCTGTGATTACGAGTGGAGAGTCAACATGGCCCAACCTCTCATTCCCCTGATTGGTGGAGAGTTGACCAATCAGGCGGAGTGCACCTACATTACGTCAAAAAGGTGCAAATAAAAAATCCACCCGTATCAAATCCGTTGCAGCCCCGTTTTTAGAGATTTGGGTATGGAGGAAAAGAGAGAGGGTTGTGTTTTCTGACACTTTGTGAGTTCCCTGGAACACCGGGGACACATATGTATGTATAAAAGACATCACAAAGTGCATTTTGCATGATAGGTCCCCTTTAAGGTTAGGTTAAAACTGTAGCATTGCTTTAATTATGTTCTTTCATGGTCAAATAACACTGTTATTAAATGTTATTCACAAACAAATTAAATTTAATTTGAACTGACCTAAAGGTTTAAAGCTTTTAAAGAAGCCATACTAACTACATCGTAATGCCTGGCTGAACGCATCACAATGCTGTGCTTTGTATATCTATTTGTGAACTCTGGTAATCCAGCAATTTAATGAATATTTTAATTGTCTGAGAAGTACTGCACGAATGAAGAGTAATTCCATCTTTATGTTTTAAACTGTTGGAGTTCCTTTCAACCCATTATACGACACAGTCCTAAAAAGACAGTTGTATGTATTTTAGCACCACCATTAAATCAATGTTTAGGTTGATAGTGAGTCAGTAAAGTTGTTGGAGCTTTATCAAGCTTTTGGGGCTGCCCATGTCTTTGGGTGCAAGGTCACTTCCTCTATATTACAAAAACGATTTCAACTGATTACTTGATACCTCTTGGCATTAAAAAACGCTGTTTCAGGCCCCATCCCGGGAAGTCATATAAACGCTTAATTGGGTTCACATCTGCTTGTTTAAAAAGTCCTTGACATTTGGCTAACACCCCAGCCACAGTGCCATACACCGGGTCACCACTCAGGGTGCCACTGTCCCAGAGAGTTCTGCTCACATCAATAAGACAGTAGTGTGGAGGTACAGGCGAGTTCCCACTTATATCCCACAAACCATGTGAGAATAATGAGATTATGATGAAATGAGTTTAATTCTAGACAATAATTCTACCATACTGTAAAAAGATACACATTTTTTAACTGTCAGAGGTTGTGCCATATTATTGATACCATGATATCAATGTGATTTTATATGATTGTTATTACATTTTTTGATGAAGCACTGCTATTTGTCCAATATTTATTTACAGAAAACAAATATCCAAGACAAATAATTTATTTGTGAACCATTTTCAAGTAGTGAAAATTATTTATAGAAATGTTTCATCAAATAGTGTGCAAGTGTACAATGATATATGCATGTAACCTAATTGATCACTTGCTGAAAAGATAATGGCAGGCAACAATTAGGAAATAAATACAAGCAATACAATGTTGTGATTCAGCATGACCGAAAGAAACATACCAAAAAGTCACATAAAAGTGTTCATTAAGATGTAATTCATGAAAAGTTTACTGTAAATGCACAATAAATACATTTTGAATAACAGTTTATATATTATTAAATTCTTCATTATTTCATCACTCTACAATTATAATGTATTCCAGATAACATTTCAAGTGTGTCATGTATTCCGCTTTACCATTATTTACCATTATTTACTGTATTTAGATGTAAACATGAAAACAAATGACCCCGAATTGATTTATTTAGATATTTATCCTTTGCAATATCTGCAACACTGCCCAAGTTGCCAGCAAATGAGTTATCAAGCTCAAAAAACAAAAAAGATGATTGAAACAGGTAAAATATGATATGGGAAAACAAATACTCAGCACTAAAGCATACCATTTTAAATATCACTTCCTTTGTTTCCCATTCCGACCTCAGTGAACGTTCAAAACACAGCATTCTTGTTGTCATCATTATTGTATACATCTGAATGTTTCCGTTAGCCCACCCTACTGTGCCCCCTCTGTATCTCATTTCCACGGCGCTCCCCCTGTGTCCCCTGTCTCTGTGTGACAGAGTGGGCACCCTGGTGTGACCTAAATGTTTAATGACCACAGCCTGTGGCATGGAGGTGTCTCTCCCTCTTCCCCGATGTTCTTTTGGCTTACTGTAGTGTAGGAGTTTGCTCAGTATGACATCGGGACCCTGTCACTTCTCCTCCTCACACTCTCACTTTGCAGACTGTTTAGTCCCCGAGCTGCCACTCCCCATTAATCTCCATCATTCTCCCTCTATCACTTCTGCCTCTTGGTATCAGCCTCCTCCCCTCCATGTTCCCCCCCCCCCCCCCCCCCCCCCCCCCCCCCCCCCCCCCCCCCCCCCCCCCCCCCCCCCCCCCCCCCCCCCCCCCCCCCGCTCTATGTCCCTTCTCCCATTCTGTCTCATCCTGTCATCCTCTCTTATCCCCTCCCCTGGTAAACAGATATGAGCCAAAGTCACATTGCATGTCAGCTGCTGCAGAACACATTTTTCAATCAGCATGTTTACACAGAGCACACATCGTAATGCTGCTTGTGATTTTTCGGGGGCTCCGGAAGGCGGGAATGACTCGAAGTGAGACACTGAAACACGGCCCTCTGATTTTAGCAGGGTTTATATTAGGAGGATGGGTGCACTGAAAAATGCAACACTTCTCACTCTTTGATTTTAACACACAGTTTTATTCTCTCTCCTCTGTTTTTGTCTCTTCCTCTGATCTCTTCTTTTATCAATGTCAGTCCCTGGCCTTACACCATCTTCCAGCGCGGGTTTGATCTTGTGATGGGAGAACAGCCCTCTGATCGCATTTTCAGGTAAGGGTGAACTTCACAGAACTTTGTTTTTTTCATCCCGCTACATTTCCATGGTGCTGCACAAAAGATTGCGCAGTCAAACTTCTCGTTATAACTCTGGTTACGCTAGCTTTGATTTCTCTCTCTCTCTCATGATTAAGGGAGAATGGTGAGCTCTGGCTGTGGAATGCCTTCTTTAACTGTTTTGTTTTAGAGGTGTAATAGAGTGGGAAATTAGATGCTCAAATAGAAGAAAAAAAAGAGCCACTTTATTTCCTCTCATGTCAAATAATCATTACGTTTTGATTAATTTTAGAGCAGTGAGTTTTTTGATTGATTAGAAAAGAGAATTCAATTTGGAAGACATCAATTAATTATCGGTAATAATAATTGTTTTGAAAGTGTTTTCACAAGTGTGAGTCTCAATGTCCTCAGCAATAGGACAACGGTACAGTTTTTCTTAAAAAAGGAGTCAAAAAACAACGTAATCCAGTCTTTGTTAGGTCCGTGGCTGTAAGGCCAAAGAAGAAAACTACAACGTTTAAGATTATCTTTTTTTATTCTATATTAAGGAGTGCAGATTTAACAGTCAATACAACACTTTTTCACATTTCCTGGTTCTGGTTTTCTTATTACAGGAAATTGCACTACTACCCCTCTTTTGTTACATATAAGAAAACAATCAGAATCCCCCCCCTCCACACCCTCCCACCCTCACAAGAACTGGAAAGTTGGTTGCCTTTTTTTAATAGTACAGCCAAAGATGCACAGAAAAGGGCAAGACAGAATTTAACTTGAAAACGTGAGCTGCTGGGTGCCAAAGACATACATCTTCAAACAGTAAAAAAAGACCTGTTTGGTCCACATGAAGGCCATGTCACAACTTACATTGTTGATAGACATGATACCTGTATTAAACAGACACAGAGCAACATTGACATCCCTTTGGACATGTGTTAGCGCCGACTCAACACATGCAAGTCCAGCCACTCTCCTTGCAGCTGGGTATTAGTATCGAATGACACCTAAAGGGGGCTGCCTAATCCTCCACAAACAGAAAGAAGCTAAAAGACTCTTGTACGCTTTGTGACTGCCCAGCACCAAACAGCATACAGGCACAGTTAAGAGACTAACTGGTAAATAGAGTGAAAAACTCAGCTGCCAGATTCTCCTCACTGGAGTTGGTGGACAGCAAGGCGAGACAAAATACCTGCGTACCTTATGGAAAGCACCAGCAATGTTAATTTAAAAAGTCAAATGTGACACTGCGAGACAAAGATCTCTCTTAAATCCAAATGATGCACTGATAAAATAGCAGTGAATGTAAAAAGGTGTGCAAATATGTTGTCTGATTCCTGTATTCGTTAGCTATTTTCTGATTTAGCCCCTGTACAAAATGTTGAAGGGTTTATTTGTGGTTGAGACCCAAAACTGACTTTTCATTATATTATTTTTCAGGTAGCAATAAAAAAACTCTTCAAAAATGCAAACAGTGATGTGTGCTTACAGAGTAAATATGCAACTGTTGGCTAAAACCTTTCTAATGTCAACCTTTTTAACGTAATAATGACATTGTGGTTCTACAACTCGTTCCCCTGCCATCAAGGGGCAACAAATCTGTTACGCTGTTTTAAGAATGAAAACAAAATGTATAATCTTTAATAATTCAAGATTTGTGTAATGTTTCAACTCAGTTACAGTATTTCATGACATGGGTAAGGGTTAGTAAATATGCCTTAAGAAGAGCAAATATAGTTGTGAAGAAGGCCTTTGCTATGTTCATTGGTAGCCAGTTCACAAAGAAACAAACAGTAGAACACTTGTGTGTGCCAGAGGTTTCTAACAATGTGTATAACTGTATTTTATCCCAAAATGATTCGTTTCCTGGCTTGAGACAGAGCAGATCTAACAAAAATGTGCTACTGCCTTCATTACAAGTCTTTCCATGCATCAACAACAACAAAAGACAGTAGTTACTGCTTACAATAAAAAGGAAACCCATAGAGTTTATCTGGCAACCGTAAGCATTGTGTTTATGTTATGAACAGACAGGAGGAGGCTGCCATCGTGCTAATATCTCTAAGATACATTGCCTCCCTGCTTGGATGTGTTTTGCACGAAGGCTTTTGCTTCTCACTCTGTCCAGGCGTGCAGTTTAAAATGTCTTTGTCCTCAGACTGCTCCAACCCAGCTATCCATCCTAATTCAAATGGTTCGGCCTCTAGCTTTGAACTTCGCCGAGCAACCCTGTCGGCTCCAGGCGCCGGAAAGAGACCTTGAATATCAGCAAGCAGTCTGAGAGCCATGCAGCCAGCCTTTTGTCTGCCAAAGAACATATTACCATAAAATACAGGAGTCAATTAGGCAATTAGAATCACAGTGGTATAGAGAATAAATGATAACAAAGAAAAAAACAAGGATAGGCACATTTATCACGTGTAAGAAGAGAAAAGTGCTTAAAGTCAGCATTCAATCACACAGTGTTTGCCATTCGCACGATATTAACCACGGAGAATTCCTCTAAGGACTGCAACATGTTTTCCACTCGACAACAGTTTTCTCACAGGAACTCTTAGTGTTATCCTCCTCCAGTTTCTCTCCAGGTGAACCAAATCGGTCATAAAGCAGCACACCAGTCCCTATGTCCATTATGAAGTGGTGCTTGTTTAGCGTCCGCTAATTTGTCCTGTGGTCACACATATACGTCATACTGCTTCAATGGGGTTTTAATTTCTCGTGAAGTGACTCATGGGAGAAGTGCTAACACCTTTCAAATTATAATACAGAAATATTACATTTGTTTGGACTGCTTATTACTTGCTGGAACCAAGTGTTTTATAATAAATGGAAGGAAGGCAGCACTCTGATCCACAGGACACTTGACTTTGAAACAAAGGAGGAGTAATTGGGTGGATGTAATTAAGTGTTCTATTTCCACAATGGTTTAATCTGTCTGTTCTTAAAGTGATTGGTAATAGATGCAGTTCCCACAATCCACTGCCCTTTCCTAATGCTCAGTAGGCAATTCATTTAATGCAAATTCAACAATTGTGAAGGAGGAAATGTGTTTAGTCTGCATAAAAAATGGTTGTTAACCATTTTAATCAACAAGTTCCTCTCTTTTGTGCTACAAGTATTCATGAATAATGTATCAGCAGTAGCAATGCATTTGATGTTAATCAGCGTGCTCGGTTTGGCTTAAAGTCGGAAGTATTACTTTTCATCTGCAAAGTGTTTAAAGATTGATGATATTCATTGACTCACAACTAAAGAATAGTTTTAAAGCTTTTTGTTCCAGACATCTGTTGTTTACAGAATTATGGGCCTGTTTGGTCTCAGGGGAAGCTCTTATTGGCCCTTTTTTGTCAGGGTTTCTCATTTGGTATGCATTGCGTCCATTAGCACAGTGTCCTTCTGCTTAAGAAAGAGTTATGCAAAAAGGATAACTTTGCTCAAAGGTAATATACATACCCTCTAAGCAACTCGACACCATTATTCTAAAGCATTGAGGCAGCAAAAGAAAGTAAGTAGATAATGACGTCACACGGTGGTGGTTTTTGCACTACAGGAAAAGTACTCCTTTGTAGATTGATTACGTAAAGGGGACCTGCATACATTTCTACACATAAAGATCAGTGTGAGTTATTTTGTCGTAGTTTTTTACCTACGCCATGGTCTGTCTGTAAATGTTGAATATACTTTTCTACGTTTCCCGCCTATCCACCCCTCAATATTTTGACATACGAGCAGTGTTCACCCATTCACACTTAGGCAGAGGCTGCCATAAAAGATACCACCTGATCAGAGAAACTCCCTCTGGCATGAGCTTAAGGATTTTAGCATTTGCAGACCATTTACATGCACAAAAACCTATATAAAACACTACAGGAAAGGGAAAACTCCAGATAGCATAGTAGAGCCCCATTAAAAACAGCACAACAAGTTTGATGTGGTGATTCTTCCAAAAAGTATACCAGTGATTTCAACATTTTTTTTCTTTGTTGCATTATACTAAGTTGCCCTAGTTTCTTGTATTATTTTAAACAAGAGCTAAAACCTGTGACCTTACCTGTCTAACTCACCCTTATTTTCCTCTGCAGATTCACATATACCTTAGGAGAAGGGATGTGGCTGCCGTTGAGTAAAAGCTTTGTCATCCCCCCCGCCGAGCTAGCCATCAACCCTTCAGCAAAGTGCAAGACGGACATGACAGTCATGGAGGACGCGGTGGACGTAAGGTGAGATGACATGTACTGGTACCACTTACCACTCTTACTTTCCTGTGATGACATTGCTGAGACATGATGACAGAAGCCCCAGCTACTGAAATAAAAGTTTTCATGAGGCTGTGAAGCAGGGTAGAATCTTGCTGATTGTTGCATTAAACTGAGCTGTACTAAAGCTGCACAGAAAGGAATCTCTGCCCACTTTGTTTGGTTTTTGATGAAGCCTCACAAAACAAAGAAAGCACAAATCGGTTTTTCGATAAATATTCCTCACTATCATCTTTTTCATCCATCTTCCCCTGGAATCTATCTGATACTCTCTTACCGTCTCACTGATTTGTATTCTCACTTAATCATCGTTTGGTGTTGATTTACAATTGTTGCAGTGAGTGTTAAGCAGCCATGTGAGGTTGATGCCGAGGTCTTAGCGGTCATGATTCAGGGTAATAAAACTCAACACAAAATCAATTATAAAGACGCAGAAAACCCAGAGTGGAAAAAACAAGAATGAGAAGAAAGAATTGCTCTGCATTTCAAAGCCAAGAAGAGCATTGTGGTTGTTAAACGGTTCATAACTCCTCCAATGAAAATCTGTTCAGTGTGGAACGACTCTGTTTGTGTCTGGGCTGCAGAGAGCCGTAAGCGAGCCAAAACAATGCTGCAGTATTGAACTGCACTGGAGAAGCAACATCATTATTTAGCTATTTTGCTTTGCTAGCACTCCAGAACTTTGGTCCAGAATAAGACCTCGTCATATCAAGATGGACATGTTAAAAACTAGGGATGAAGTTAAGGGAAATGTAAAGATCTGTGCATGTCTATTGAATATTCTCTGGATTTTCCAACAGATAAAGCCTTTCTTTGTTAAGGATCCCCTTACCATTCATCCATAATGGTCCGTCCACACAGCGGCGTGCGTTGAAGCTTGCCGGCGGGGGGGGCTGAAACTTGACCAACAACCAATCACATGAATCTCCTGCCCCGGACACACAAGCACGCGGTTTGATTGGCTAGAGCTTGTACTGGCATATGATTCAATTGGCTGACGCTTCCGCCTAAGCTTCAAAAGTTGAACATTGCTCAACTTTTGCAGCGAGCAACGCGAGCAAAGCTAGGCTTCGCTCCCACAATGCAGTTCGGCGAAGCGTGACGTCACCCCATTCAAAGTGAATGGGCAGAAGCGTTGAAGCTTCAAGGCACGCCGCTGTGTGGACGGGCCGTAATGCTACCAAGATGCCAACTGTTGCTGTGCCCTAGCTCCAAACCTCCTATCAGGGTTTGAGCATGCAGTGTTTTAACAACGGAAAAGTGACACTGAAATAAGTACACTAAAAAAAGAAGTAGGCTGACAAATATTGATAGATTTTTAGACAGTTCTTGATGGCACTAAGGAAATAGAGGAGCTGCTCTCAGCTGGAAGAAATCAAAAGTATTTGTGGAACAACGCAGACAAATTGAAAAACAGTTGACTGTTTAGCTTAATTTATGCATTTTCATTGGCAGCCTGTTGGTAGATGCTGACAAAAAAATTCTAATGTTTTTCTATATTTGGGCTTTACAGGGTTAAATCTGTTTTTATGCATTCTATACAAAATAGTAAAAAAGTATACTTACTTATACAGAATAGACTTTAAACTACTCATCACCACCTACAAAGCCCTCAACAACCTGACCTTTACCATCTCACCTCTTCCATCATCATATCCCCTACTATTTTCTTAAAGGCATTTTGGCCTCAATAGCTAGTCTTTTTAAATTCAACACAATGCTTATCCTTTTAATTTCACACCAATGTATTTTAAAATAGACAATAAAACAGGGCAAAGCGTATCCCCCAAACGGTTCCATCCAAACATGGTCACTTCTTGGTCGAAAAAAACAAAGGGAAGACTATGGAAATTCCAAATGTGAGGCTTCAACAGCCGTTCACATACATATTAGTGACATCCACTTGTTCCATATTTTTCATAAACAAATTATTTCCTCTGAAGGTGACTTAGGCAAGATGTCATTCCTGGTCCAATTTGTGATCACTCTGTTTTTCTCCGCTGTTATTGGGTATACTACTTTCTATTTATAACTTAGCGGAAGACAGAGCTATACACTATCATCCAACTTAACTTTTTCAACAGCATCGTGAATCACCAAAGAGTAAACGTGACTACATCTGGTCTGACAGCATTATGCCGTAGCATAAAGTCCGTGTGAACAGAATTAGTTTGGGGGAAGTGGTACTTTAATGTAATTAGTAGTGGGATTTGTCTTTTAGTGAATGCTGGAACATGCCCTGTCAACAAGTTAGTGTGCGCAACCGTGTCAGATCCTGCCCTAATTTACCGCTGGTTATTTGCGCTGTGAACATAATGTCAGGTGAAATTAGTCTCACTCAGATGATCCCCATAATTTTTCTCATTAGCATGTAGGCACACAAGAAGTTCATTTTGTCCCTGCCAGGGGCTAATTTCAAACCTTTTTGGATGAGTGAGATAGTGAGTTGTCCTACAATAAGAATACAGTCAAATAAAACTTATACGAAGACCAGGAATACATTTTACTTTTCTTGTAGTTTCTTGTTGTTTTCCAAAGCCAATCATGAAAATAAGTATTTGATGTTGCTTATAGCAGGGATGATTACAGGTTTTTTACAGCCATTATACATCGTATAGTGGCTGTCCCCGGGGTCCCCGGTCCCTACCCTTTGGCAGCCATCGTTTTCTCCCTAGGTGGCCGCAAATTGGCATGGTGTTCAATTGTGTGGGCGCATTACTTCTGAAGGGATTCATTTACCATGGCAAAACACACGAGCTGTGTTTCTAAGACCACTCAGCAGTCGTTTTATTTCTTTCAAAAATCCAATATTGTGATTTCCTCAAGGTAAGGTAAGGTACATTTATTTATATAGCACATTTTCAGGCACAAAGGCAATTCAAAGTGCTTTACATCATCATTAACACTTAATAAGAAGACAACAGAAAGGAACACAATAAATACACATAATGGAATAACAGATTCATAAAAAACATGCATAAAAGAGATACAGAATAGTTTAAAAGCAACATTGTAAATATGGTAGGTGCTAAAACAAGTTAAAATACTTCTGGGTAAGCAGCTGAAAAAAGTAGTGTTTTAGTGGGAAAGTATTCAATGAAAATGATGATATATTATAGAGTAACAAAACAGACTAATAATATTTGTTTCTGTTCATTCTAAAACCATACGTAGTACTCGTACGTGTGCCCCTCTACATCACATTTACTGTAAATTAATTCTGTTTTGGGCATGGTTTTGCAATCTTCCATCCCCCCTACTACTACTCCGTGTTTACAAATTTCAATTCCCCGTTGTTTTGCAACATTTTATTTTCATTTGGCAGCTTTCTTCAAGACGCTGTAAATAACTCATTTCCCTCTGATCTAGGATCTGATGAACGCTCTCTTCAGCTTCCCCCAGGGGCCAAGAGGAAACACAGCGAACGCATCTCGTAGCTGCTGATTTGCTCTGCTCATGAGCTGCGTTAACCCGTGTTTGATGATCATTTGTCACTTCGTCTTGCTCCGTGGCAGATGGATAAATAGCAATGAGCCCTGATCTTCCTCCCCTTGATTAGCTGACTTAACGGCAGTTTGAACTGAATGAAGAATCAACTTTAGTGTCTGTTTTCTCAATGCGTTTATTAGTGCTTTTGTAGTATCACCTTGGGTCTGTATATTGACAACCATGTTAGCGGTTTTTATGCTTTTCCTATGTTTTAAGTTGTTAGATAATATGCAGTTATCAGAAACTTTATGACTTTTGACCACTGCGTCTTCAAGCAAATTGAGTGGGAACAAGTTTACATCTCCTATAATTTGAACATTAACACCATTCAAAGCACGCATCACTAAATACCTTTACATTGAAGGATATGTTTTGACTTCACTTGTTGACGGTAATTTGTACTTGTCTTTCTGAAGTAATGCAAATCTGCAAGTAAATTGCAGGGTATAACGAGGCATTTAATCCTTCAGTGGTTCTTTTTAATGGCAGATGGGTCGAATTAATGGTTCTTTATACTGTTTTTTTAGACGCACATGTACTTATATCCCTCTCATTGTTTGCCATCCATGTTAATGGTGCCTGTATAATTTAAGCTTATTACCTCCTCAGCTGCAGACAGCTCTCAGAAAAATATGTTAAATATATTGCAGATAGTGCTTAATGCCATTTCATTTTAATTGTGTCTATGCATAGAAGTTTCATTTATTTTATTTCTATTTTGATTAAAATGTGTTTGTAACTTGTTGCAAATGGATATCATTTATTTTAGGGCAGTATAATTAACAGTAAATATTCCAAAATGAAAAAAACCAAATCTAACACTTCCATAAAGGCATTTAACCTTAAAAACTTGAAAATTATTAAGCTAATTCTGATTAATTTACAAGGCAATTCGATACTGATAGCGAGTCAGGTCAGATATAAACTAATTGTTTGTCACTAATTAGATAATTTCACATAGATGCAATGTCACAGCCAATTAATAGGTTATAATGAAGATTTAACGCTTAAAATTTATCTTATCAGCGTCATCATGACTGTGTGGATGTGGTTTGAGCAGATTATATCTAAGGTGGCAAAACAACGAAACGGCTGTCATTACGTTTTGATTCAAATTTGGTTAAATGAGGTTTGGTGCATATCCGATTTGGATGTTTGTAGGCACCAAGACATGATACCTTTAAACAGAAAAACTACATTAAAGGGGACCTAATGCAAAATGCACTCTTTGGTTTCTTTTATACATACATATGTGTCCCCGGTGTGTCAGGGAACTCACAAAGTGTCAGAAAACCAAACCCTCCGTACCCAAATCTCTAAAAACGGGGGTACAACGGAGCTGATCCAGATTTGCTTCCGCTGTGATGTTATATCAGTAATGTGGACCCACGGCACTATCAGAAACGTTGCTATCAGAAACAATGCCCGACGTGTTTTGGACGTAATATGGCCTTTGTTTACATTAGCAAGCATCGCTAACACTCAGAGCTAACCTGTACTGGAGACAGTATGTGTAAAAAAGCAGGAAATAAAAAAGGAACTCACCTTGTGGTAAACCGGCAAGAGAAAAAGCATTTGAGCTCCATACGGTTTCAGAAATAATCCTTGATGTGGTTTGGAACATGATGGCGTTTAATCACGGCAGCATTTAGCTGTATCTCGTAGAATTCTGAGCAGGCACAAGCTCCCCCTCCTCTTTTTTTTTTCAAGCTAAGGACCCAAACCTGCACTTCTCTAACAGGGCTGGAATAGAGGGGTATGAGGGATGTCTAAAATGCATGATCTGTTTGGTATTTTGAGCAAAACACATCATAGACATGTTTTCTATATATTTTTATATATCTGAGACCCATAATATAAGCCTAAAAATAGCACAATAGGAGACCTTTAAGATGTTGTATACAAATGCATGAAATCAGGAATGCATGCTTATTACACGCCAAATGTATTTAAACCATTTTTTTTTAATTGTGCTTAAATGCAGATCAGACATTTGGAATAGAGCGTACAGTCCATGATTCCTATTTATTTTTGTGACTCCCTGACTGTTATCCATGTTACACCTAGCATGTCCATGCAGTTGGCATCTGGACCAGTCTATATGGATATGTTGTGTACATCTTGTTGTAGTAAATGTATCATTAAGTCTCATTTAATTATATACAATTATATACATTATAACTTACTTTCTTGGGTTTTTCCCACAGTTTCAGTTTGAAGAAAGCAACGGCAATCACTCCCGAGCTTCTTCCCACCTTCAATACACAGAATGGCTTCCTTTTGTTCTCTAGCATTCAACAGACAGACAGGTACCACTGTGACCATTATCAGGCAAATTATCATCACTTAACCCCTGTCTAGCAACCAATCTTCAATATGCCGTAATGTAGAATTGAATTGGCTGTTCCCCTTCCCATCTTTTTTATTCCTTTCTCATAAAGATACTGGTACTATCTACTAGTGCATTGCCTATGGCCTTTCCATCTGGAAATGAGATTGATTCTGTTAAATGCTATAACTCTTTATTAAATAACAAAACTTTGGTTTAAGCTTTCATATTTGTTCTTTTCTTACCAGAAGGTGATTAAGTGTGGAATTTCCACCACATATCTCATCTTCACCATCAGTAGTGTAGCATCTTTAGTCCTCTGTCAGTGTAGAATGGAGCTGGATCTCTTCAATCACAGTACTGCTGTCCACTCAGATGCATTTTTTCATTGCTCACAGTCCAATACACAATTAGTGTAGTGACGCGCCTAAGATGGAAGATCATAGACAGACTGTGAACTGCAATGTTCACGGTTCACCCCAGAGCCCTTTGTGACTTATCATGATCATTTATCTCGCCCCTCATATCCTGTTTTGTCTCTACTAATTGCCCTATGGTTAAGGCATGGTTAACCCCCTGCCAAAATATGTATCTCTGCTTTCAAAGCAAATTATACAGGTGACTGAATTGTTGTCTACATCTAACAGGAAAATAAGGCTTGCATTTCAAATGCAATTAGTCTTGTAAAAGCTTCAAAGAAAAGACACCAAATATGGCTGTTTTGGTTCTGTGTGATATTTATTGGTATATTGTGTAGCACACGATCGGTGGATGTGCCTTGACTGTAATTGCAGTTCCCAAATAATTTAGCATTCACTCTTGCTGTGAGTTTCATCATCTGCCGAGGCTCTGTTCAATAGGTCCCCTCTGTTAAATGACAACAAAGCAATGGGCAATTATAAAAGAAAAATTGGTTTGTAAGATAACATCTGTGAAAGGGGAGGAAACTCACTGTATGTTATCATGGGGAAGCAAGGGGTACGTGTAGTTGGAAAAAAAATGTGAATGCCTGAGAGGTCAACGTTTTATTTACCAAGTCAAGGTTCATGGCAGTGCTATTATACAAGTTCTTCTTTATCGTCAGGAGAACTATTCATCTGCAGGAATAACCGATTTATATTCTGTAGGAAAACACTAAGGTCCCCCCTGCTTTATTTTTCATCTCAACCAATCCCAAACAATTGTACTCTAGTCTTTTTGTTGGATGATCTGCTTATTGACCTTCCAAAAAGTTTTTGGGAAACACAAAAACCACCAAAACAGCTTCTCAAAGCAAGGTTGGACCAGGATTTCTTGGTGCTTTTTATCTCAGAATCTGCTACTTTGCATAGCAATCTGGCTGAGCAGTTAAAGCTTATCTTTTGATGATTGCACATAACATTCCAACAAGGTATTTGTAATTCATGGGAATAGATATCTCTTCATTAAGAGAACAAGAGAGCAGTGTGTCACATAATGTCATTAAAAGCAGAATGTTGACGCAGTGTAGTGAACAGTTCCTCTTTTCTGCTTCCCAGACACATGAACAGTGATCTAAAGAAATGGAATACCATATCAATTTTGATGAAAGCAAATTGCATATTGCTGACAGTGATGCACAGCTAATTAAATTCTGAATTTCACTCAGAATCATTAGCTTTCTTTAAGGAGAATGTACATTATAACCTACACCATGTGTGGTATAAAGGAACTGTTCATGAAGGAATTGTGCTCAAGGAAACCTAATTATCTCTTTCAAACCCTTCCTTCCACTTTCTGTAGTGTCAGGGTTTTAGATTTCAATTAGTGGTGGTGGGGCCTTTTTTCTATTGCTGCCAAACTATGAATTACAGTAAAGGGATTGTAACTGAACACTCCATAAGATACATACACAATAGCTAACTAAAACAATGTGACTGGCTTTGCACATTCAATATTTGTGACATGATTCAAACTATCTGTGGTGGAGTAGATTAACCTCCAGCAGAGCAGGGTTATTTTAAAATGACAAGTACAACACAGCTTATATGATAGTTAATATTACACATTGTTTGGTTTTCAGCTTGGTTCAAGACAAAATTATAGGTGTGAAACTGCCGTTTTACCTCAGTCAGGACCAAACAGAGGAACCTTGGTCCTAGAAGAGGCGGTTTTACTCCACCATATTTCCAGTTCAAATGTGGTATTTGAACTGGAAATATGGTTTCTATTGTTAAACATTATTTTTATGCTTGGAACTTTCGCACCATATACAAGAAGTTCTGGCAAGCAAATGTTATAAAATCATTAAAAAGTGACAGAACTTTCAGTTGTTCCATTCAATAAAAAAAAAATCTATGTACCAAGTGTTGGAAAGTCTTTTAGATTTAGATGTTATGGTTTAACTTGGGTTTAACTTCTCACTTGGCTGCACTGATGTAGAAGGGTACTCCACAGTGTTTCAGTCACTTTGACATTGTGTTAGATGTTGTTATTGATGTAACACTTCTGACCATACCAGCCAGCTGACTCCCTTCCACCTAGAAAGCTTGAATAAATGAAGCAACTCTCAAATCAGTTCTTAGCTGCAATGACACACCAGCACAGCCCTGCAAATCAGTAACTGTCATGATTTTAGTTTTGTGTGTTTAGTTTCCGGTTTTATTTTGAAATTCTGTTCTCCCTGTGTCTGGACTCCATCCTGTGTTTGCCCTCCTGTGTCTGATTGTCAAAGTTGTATATGTTCACTAGGGAGAGAGTTCTGCTCTGTATGTTGAAATAAAGGTATTTTCTGTTAAACCCTATATCTGTCCTGCATTTGGGTCCTGCCTGCTTCGCTCACCCTGACATTAACCTCTTTTTGCCAATCATTTCTGCTTTCACAGAGAGGAACTGATGATCAGTTCATCCTTCGACTCCTTGGAAGTCCTCCTGGACTCCTTCGGGCCGGTCAGAGACTGCACCAAAGACAACGGAGGCTGCAGCCGCAACTTCCGCTGCATCTCCGACCGGAAACTGGACTCCACAGGATGTGTGGTGAGTCATCCTTCTTAAATAAGACTGACTGGAAGCTGTCAGACATTAGCTACAGCATGACCTTTTAGATTTCTATATAAATCCAAACTGAAGAACTCTATAGTATGTCTCCACACCATCCTGCTCTGATTCACACTATATGAGCACCTGACACTGACTTTACCTTCAACACCCTTCAGATCCAAGCATTATGGATTTTTTAATATCTACCCACTTACAGAGCCTCTTCAGAATTGGTTCATCATCTAATGTTGAAGGACTCTTCTGTTTGGGCCATCAGTGTTTAAGTATACATATTCATGAGAATATCTGCAGGCCAAGGCGAACCATATCAAGGACAAGCAGCAGACCTGCACTCTGTAATGTGTGTGAGTAGACAGTTTTGAGTTCGCCTGCTGTCTCAAATGCCTCTCAGGCCGACAACATATTCATTACTTCCAGGTGGTGCTTAGCAACCAGGAGAAGTAGCAGCCAGGTTTGTTTTCGTCTCCATCTGTCGGGAGACTGCAGCAATGCCATTGTTATTATTTGCAGAATCTTAGCGCCGTCTGCTAGTGTTTTGCTTCCCCTAAATCCCCAGTTTTCTATAGATAAGCTGTCCTGCACCAGCCCTCCTAACAATTTCATGTATTTTCGAGTGCTTTGATGCACTTGAGTTGAGCCTTTTAGGTGAACTAGGGAGATGCTATGTATGCAATGCAGTATGCTTCATCCTATCTATTATGATGTACCTGTAGCACAAAGAAACAAGGGAGAACTTACAAGATGTCTTATTGGGAAAATGTTTCATTTATAAATTACAACGTATGGATGTATTTCCGAGCAATTATATACAGTATGCAGGTTGTGCGGTAAACATTAGAGTAGAAGTACCATTTTGTTACTCATTTGTTCTTTTAGAATCATCTGACTGTAAAATGTTATCTTATACCGGAGGGCAAAAGGAATTTAACATAAACAACTTATTTGTTCTCCTTAACTCAACAAGTTAAATACATGCTTCCACAAAAAATGTCAGTTTAATATTGTCTGACTACTTCAAAACTTGCTAACTGTTTTGCGAGGAAATTATTTGCCTCTGTAAAACACATGCATGTTAAAAAGGAGTGCACTACAAAATACTGTATACGGACACTTTAAATGAGTTAGTCAGGCAGAATTAAAAGGAATACTTCAACAACAAAATTACTATTTTGATATTGGTTATTCAACCTGTGTTGGCTTTAATTCTTGATTTCATTTCATGCCTCCACTGTCAACTAATACTGGAAAAATAGAGAATTGGTTGTGAGAATACGACTGGATACATTAGACTTGGATTATACTGCACAAGCTATGTAAAATGTTGTAAACATATATTTTGATTTGTTTTTACTGTTAAACAAGGCAGCCTATTTACTTGAATCCATCAATACTTTTCTTGGATTTTTCATTCATCTTGGAGGCATACGAAAAAACATATTTTTCGAGAAATATAGCTAGGGCCGATGGAATGAGATGGAAAAGATTTGTGGGAATTTGTTCATCAAACAAAGTATTGGTCCAACTGCAATTTTCACCTCATGACGTTGCTAGATTACATGTAGATGACGCCCAAAGAGATGACCATGAATACTCTGGTGACCATAAGTGAGATGTTGGATGGTGTCAATACATCCATCTACATCTCTTAGACCATACTTGAGCGTTTATTAAAAATCTTCAAAACTCTCAACAGTGACATTCAGTCCCCGTCAGATCGTGTATTTGAATACTCCCTATTTTGTATTTATATGTGTACTTCAAGTTAAATCTTAAACAGCTATGCTACACATAAGCTTCTTTAATATCAGACGTTGGTACTCAGCTTATACAATTGAGCTTCTGAGCTTTTCAACTGCTTAGTTTTGCTGTTTTTCCAAAAACAAATGCTCAGGAAAACAACCTATTTCTTTCCTGTGGGCTTGTACATGTCACAAACAAATGGATTAGTACTTACATAAAAGCGGCGGACAATCACGGCCTGTTCTGGTCGGAAATATCTCCCATTGTTTGTAGGTATAATTGGTCCTTCGTAATATTGTCCGCTATCTAAAATTACTTCATACACAGTCTGAAACGAGGCTGCAGAATTGCAACAACATTGCACTGGTCAGAGACTAAAATATCCATCCAATTTCCATCCTGTACCGAGAGATGACGGAGAGATTTAGAGCCAGGGCTTTGAAGTCTCATGGGCATTTGAATATGATTTATCAAGTTAACACAACTGTTTCCTACTGCTTTTACATCGTGTGGGAAAGCACATAAAAGTCAAGGTATGGTGTAGTAATGTTTGTTTTACGAAATTAATTACTGGATGCTTTTCATAAAAATAAAGTGTGCTCACTAGCACTTAATGGGCTGCTTCTTTTTTTTTTGCAGTTTGTTGCAAATCCTTGCCAAAAGCATCCGGAAAAACACACGCTTTCTTCTCTCTGAAATGAGTCTTACACAATCCAAGAATAAACAGTAAAGAGATTTCTTGCTAACGCTTAAAGAATTTTCTTTTGTATTTCAGTAATTATTTATCGTCATGTTTTATTTCCATCCCTGGGAGCATGTTGGAGAATGCTGTGATATGTTTCTAAGAACATTTGTGAAAACAAGAACAAAGTGATTACATGTACCTACTTACAGTATTTATCCTTTAATGTTTCTCTTTTTCCATTATGTTTAAACATCCACTAAGCTCCACTCTAACCACTAAGGAAATTCATCCCAAGAATAATCCCAGAATTGTATTATATTCACAGTGTATATACACAACAAATCACAGAGCAATATGCACTTACTCTGATCTTTTGCATGCTGCTGTCGCCACTACAGAACCACAAAACTGTTTTGTCTTATCAGAAAGTGTAGAAACTATGCATATCGTGTCTTGTTTGGGACACATTTATCCTGGACTTTCTTACAGACAGGCTCACCAGTCTGCCAATTGGCCTGTTATCTGAATTGGACTAGCAAGTCAGCTTTCTCTTCATACTTAGTACTATGTTAACATGTAAGAAGGGACAATATTGCAAATATTGGATGGAGTTGTGAGTTATGATGAGTTAGCACCCTTTAAATCAGTTTGAATAATATTCTCTGCATCTGCAAATCACACACATATTAAAAGGAACAATGAGTGCACAAAAAAACACTGTATCTGGGGACATCATTTAAATAAATTAAAGAAATACTTCACCTGCAAAATTACTTTTTTGTAATTACTCACCCTGTGTTAGCTTTAAATTATGATTTTCTTTTATGCATACCTCTGCATTTAACAGAAATAAACATTTGGAATGGATTATAGCTAAACTCACATTTTACAACAGAAAAAACTATTTCAAATTAAGTGTTTAAAATCTTGCACATTTAGTATACTATTTATGAAGTATAATCCAAGTTTAATGTATACATTAAAAAGCTTTACTACTTTAGGAAGTTCTCAGCACAATACCGGATACATAAGTTTTGGATTATATTGCATGAGTTAATGAGAGTTTGTAAACAGATGTTTTGATACAGTGTGCAGTTAAACATGGCCATCTACTTTGATTTATCAAGAATGTTCTCCATTTATGGATTTTGTCTCATGGAGGGATGCACACACGTTCTTTTCAAGAATTCAAACCAATAGAAAACAGAACCAGATATTTTACAGTGAGCAGGGACAGCAGCAAATAGAAAGGGAGTTGGTATTCTGCTCAACGGCTCGTTATACTTCATGTTTATGAACTGCATGAACAGGCTAGTAATTGCATTATTTTGATAAGTCATCAGTTGCGTTCGGCTGCCCTTACCTCGGTTTTCTAATGAGACATCAATCAAAGCCGTCCTGTATTCACCTGTTGCACTCAGGGCTGAGCTTCTCTGTCCCATTTCAGCTCTGTTTTTTTTTTTTTTTCATTGCTTGTTCATGTTCCTCATTTCTATTTCTGGTTAATTACTCGTATTTCATTCATAATATAACTAGGCCTATGCATTGAGGCTACGTTGCAATGTAATGAGCACTTAACAGTACTTAAAAGCAGGACTGAAGCCTCAGTAAATGTTTTGATGATCAGGCTTTACAAGTATTTCTACTTACAATCTCTTTTTTAAGCGATGTGATTTCTTCCCAGCCCTGGACTGCATTCTTCTTCAGTCACTGAGTTTTTGTAGAAGTCAATCCAAGACGCATCTGCTGCTGCCTTGGCAAATCAGACAGTAATTACACACAGAAAGCAGCCACAAATTGAATGGAATTGGCACTACAAATTCACCCTGCACTTTTATTCATGTCAATCTGGCACTGAATGTACACAGTTATCAATCACAAAGAGGGATACATTGATTGGGAGAAGCAGGTGAGTCTAAAGGATTCAGGTATATATTGAGTGGCTACAGCCAACATTTAGAAGTTGGGTATACTTATTGAATATATGCTGATTTAAAGTTCCCCTATTATACTGTTTTTCATCAATATATTATAAGTCTCAGATATATACAAAACATGTCTCTGAAGTGTTTGGCCTCAAAATACCAAACAGATTATTCTAGCATCCCATAATCCCCTCTGTTTCAAAAGTGCTGATTCTGTCTTTTTCTTTAGATGAAAATAAGGAGCCACTCCCCACGCCCCTCTGAGAGATATTTGGTTAAAAAGAACACAATGGTGCTCTAGGAGGAGATTCAGGCGATAAGGGGGGGGGGGTGTTACCTTACCTATTGGCTAATGGTTACACAAGCCAAAAAATCGTTATGACATCATAAAGTGGCCAAAATCTGATCAGCTCATTTTCAGACAGGTTTCTATATAAATGGATCAGGACAAAAAGAGAGCAAATCTTTTTACCTGAAACTTTCAGAATCTCTTTACACAGAGGGGACACATGTTTATGTATAACAGACATGAAAAAGTGGATTTTGCATAATAGGTGACCTTTAATGATTCAAATGTCTTATCCTGTAGATTATCTCAGTTCCTAAATTGATCTATCTGAATGAGACATGCAGTTATAATGCCGTTTATCTAATAACAACCAGTTCTTAGCATCATTGATCTGCACCCACACATACTCGCTTCCCGGTCCTGTCCATCACCACTCCCAGCTGCAGTTGCATACATTACTGTGTGTTTTAGTAATTATCGTGTGACTGTCGAGCTTATAAATGAGCCTCTCATCAATCTAATCATGGTGGTAAACTGGCTAGGCCCCAGCGCTCCGTTTCCACCCTAATCAATTAACACCTTGTCTGAGTCCGTGCTGCCAGTAGCTGTCCTGTCTGCGCTTAATATCTTTCCTGGTGCGAGAGTCGACTGATGCACTGACTGACCTGTTCTGTCTCGCTGATATATTGCACTCCTGGGGAGAGGCAGCGGGGAAGCGAGAGTATAATAATCACAGGATGATTGTTGGATTAATTAGCTTCGTCTTGTCACTTTTCTCCTCTGTAAAATGGTGGAAAACAAGGATGTTGTTAACAACCCAGATTGCCACCAGGATGGAATGACGAGATTGGCTGGGCGCCTTGCAAACAGCTTGTACAGCGATATATAAACCTGCAGTACTCTGGCGATGTTGATCATTAGTGCTGTTTAGTGCGGTTTGCAGCAGTTAGTGTTGTATTTGCTCCTAATTAACTGTACGGTGGAAAAAAGACAGGTGTGTGTACAGAGTTAGTAATGCGACTGCATGGTTAATGCTGCTACGGCACTGTGTACCTGCATTTTTAGTTAGATTCACATATTTTGTATATAAAACTTTGGACACTTTGTATGTCTTAAGTTATATTAAATACTTCTACCTATTGGGTTTGACGCTTGCAATGTTTTTATAGCATTTCTTTGCAGGTGTATCCATGTCTTTTATATATTTTCTCTAAGAATTACAAAGGGCAGTGCTCTCCATTAGATGACACTCTTTGTTTTGCAAAGTCAAAACATGGGTGTTGCATGTTCCTAACCCTTAACTGATGAAACATCTTCACTGATTGGCTAAGATATGCCTTAAACAAATGTTTACGTTTCAGTTATTGTACTTGAGTTTAAAGAAAATAATATTGCAACCACTGCTCTTGCTAAAGTCTCATCTAGGGCTGGGACATGTATCAATATGGTGGTATAAGATTAGATATCATCTTTGATTTTTAATAATGTCATATTGGATTAATGAGGTTTATTTCCTTGTTTTAAATGCTGCTAAACACTGAAGAGATTTTCTGACTAACCAGACTGTTCTTTTATGTGCCTTTACCCATTTAGTCATAGTATTCATTTATTTATGTTTTCGGTATATATTTTACATTTTTCCAAGCCATAGCTAAATAATTGTTATGTTATAAAGAACTGCTTGTTCCGGTTTTAAATTGGCTTTAAAAATGGCATTGTCCAAAAGGTGAAACAGTTGCGTAAGTTATTTGCATATTACAGCAAATTACAAAATTTGATAGTTTCAAACAATTCTACCAACAGCCTTAAACCCACAAAGAAGAGGTACTTGTTAGCAATCTTCAAAAACAATGAGCATTACTCGTAAACCAAAGTATTTATTTATAACACTTTTTACACTTGGCAATGCTAGTCCAAACCAGATCATGTCACCTTTTGCAAAAGCCCACATGAACATAATGCTAGTCCAACGCATTATACAATATGAAGTACACATGACATACACTACAGCATGAGTTTTTTAAATAAAAAAAGTGCTGCAAGCCAAAGCACTTCTTCCTCCTGCTGTGTATTGGTGTACTTCCCCTCAGGCAGCAAAAACAATCTTGACTGGGATCACATTTTAGGACTCTAAGCAGTGTTGAGCGTAGTCAATACCTGGCAGAGATATAGCTAGACCTCGGCCCTAAAGAGGAATAGGAGCACATTAGATTGTCATAAATGATGTTTTCTCTCCTCGGGTCATTGGATTTATGTTAGCGTGTGTTCACACTCGAAAGGGTTCATAGATGCATCTGCTGAACATCAAATACTGTAGGGTACATAGTTTTTGGGAGAAATGTTAAGTGCAATTTATTTGTATCCTTTATTCACAAAAACATTTGTATTTAATATAGCAAGTTTAATATAATATAGCATCTGTTTTTAGATGACATTAACATGAAGCTACATTAGGGTAACTGTGAGGGTAAAGTGGTACATAAATAAATCAAAGATTAACACATGTATTCATCTGGTTTTATTTACACAAACATTTTTTCTTGAAAGACGCTAGATCAAAACATCAATCAAAGATGAGGCAGTAAAGTATTATCTGTAGTATAGAGATACATTCATCACATTAGTAATCATACTAAAGGGTCCCTGAGGAAATAAAGCATATTTTAAGTAGGCTTAGCGCATTAATAATACAGCAGTTTACATGGCCTGGCATTTAGAAATGTTTGATTACTACTTCTAGAAATGTACATACATGTTGGAAAAGCATTTAATTAGGGATATCAATCAGATATTTTATGTAGATACATGTATTTATAAAATTAACAAAACATACCAACAAATGTGGAATCTGCTAAATGTCTTAACTGACTGTTAAAAATTGCGTAACTGAAAGTGCAGATGATTGTAAGCATTTTAGGACGTATACATGAACAAAAAGTTAGCATATTTACAGTTGTTGCCTATATTTCAGTAACCAGCTATGAGATATGTTTACTTACATGTTTCGCAGCGTGGTAGTTTCTGTCTAATGTAGACTCCCCCGACTCTAATGTACTTTGTTACCTCAGATAACATGAGGACAAGTCTCGTTCCCTGTAGACCAAACAGTGTGGAAACGACAGAAAAGCTACCCAATCTCATTAGTTCACAAAAACTTAAACTCAGATTCCACGTTTGCTTTTCCTTACAGTAAACATAATGCTTGTCTCTTTAAAAGTAATATGTAGCCTTTTTTGTTAGGTTTTCTCCTCACAGTAATAATGTTTTCATCTGTAAGTAAAGACAGTTTTTACCAATCATTTAAAGTGAACCTTCTCTGAAAGGAAAACCTCATGTTTCCGAAATTTTAGACAGAAAGTGTCCGATTATGTGATACTGACATAACACTAACAACTCCAGGGTTAGAGTAAATGAAAATAACGTGGAGTAGTCTTCAGTTTCAGCGTGTCCATTTGACCTCGGCTCCCTCCCAGTTGTGCTTTTTGCACTTTGCTCTCAAGGTTA
The DNA here is from genome assembly GCA_031216635.1 of Dissostichus eleginoides. NCBI lineage: Eukaryota > Metazoa > Chordata > Actinopteri > Perciformes > Nototheniidae > Dissostichus > Dissostichus eleginoides. The sequence goes on from CM062276.1 coordinate 21,650,097, forward strand.
CTTAATGTCCAAGCTTCTTCGCACTGAGCTCACCATAACATCCACAGGAGACCAGAGCGAGGAGCTGAGAACTCTGGGATAAGACCTATAACACGCGCTGCTTATCTCATCACACCGGCCGTTGCAGAACTCTCTAAAGACAACTTTCCCTATTAGGTAACATAAAGGAGAATGGAATAATGTTTTAGGCTGAACAATCTGATTTCTCAGGCGTCTTTGGCATAGATAACTTTAAAAGTAATAAATAACTGCTATACAGTGGAAACCCTTAAGGTGCTTTTGATATGACCTTTCCAATGCACATATTCACAAACAAGGGAGACATCAACATAAAGTAAATACAATAATTGAAAAAATGTCATGCATGTATAAATATGAACAGCGTGAAAAAAAGTCCATATTTCTTGATGGGGAACCCATTGGATAGTGATTAGTACCAGAGTAAATGCAATACCTTTCATTACCAGCTCTCAATCATTGCTTTTCTGCACGGATCTGCCTATCAGACACATTTTAAAAGTGCATAGCTTATCCAAATGCTCCCACAGGGATTTGATGCCGTTGGCAATAGCAGAGTACTGATTCCCTTAAGCCTCACAAGCGGTGCAGGAATGTATCTCCATTAAGAAACAGGATTAAAAGGCATGGTGGTTCAAGGGGTTTTCCAGAGCTTTGTACTGCTTCGTCTTCTACAGCCGAGCAGACAGTACTCTCACTCACTGTCCAGTTATTAAATGGTCTAAGATTAATGATGATTACTTTGCCTTCAAAAACCCTTTTGCTAGTGTCAGTGGACGGTCATTATCCAGTGTCCTGCGTGGATGAAAAATGCTCTTCCTGGTTGGTTGCAGATAAATACTGTCAATGCTACACTAGCACTTTTGACTACAGATTCTGATAAGATTAACAGGGACATAAATCAATACAATCACTCTTTTCATTCTACTTTTGAATTTGTTATCAAGAAAGTGATAAAGAATGATGATTTCCTGAGCCCTACTTTCTTACACTTTGGGCAAACAGACTGATTCAGTTGCTAAAAGCAGCTTTTCTTTTGCCATCTTGCTTTGGAGAGAATTGTCAGTTTCTAAAGGCTTTATTATGTCAATGTCTGACCTCATATTGAAAGGTTGGAAGTCCAGAACTAAGAGGCAAGAAGGTCTCTGCTATTGTTTGCTACTCTGCACCTGTCTGAACTCAGTTCTCTGCAGCGATCATTCAAAGCTTTTTAAATTGTGCAGCACTTTACTACCAACAAAGGCCTGCCAGTTTTAAAATATTCTGAGATGTGCCAAATTGATCCCTCAAGGCCAAGTTTTAGTGTAGCTTTTCTTTTTTTACGTGCTATATCTGAAGTTTCTACTACTTAAAGCTTTTAGAGGTTTAACTTCTGAACCCTTATTGATGTATAATGGTGTGAAATACAGGCATTATTTCAAAGTTTATTTTCTTTACTTGTGGGGATTGAATCAAGGTTAAGTAAATAGCAAAGATTTCCATGTTATTTCATAATGTTAGATATAAAATCAAAGTTAGTTTTAGATGGGAAGCATGATATAAAAAAAGAATAGAGACACGTGTCCCATTATTTAATGTGAATACATCATCTATTAGCCATATTAAAAAAAAACACCTATAATCACTATCTGCAGATTTGGTGACTCCCTACACCAGGGGTCGGCAACCTTTTTGATATGAAGTGCCATTTACAAATAATAATTGTGATCAGTGTGCCGACGATTGTGAATTGTGAAGAGCTCGAAGCTCGTGAACTGTCAACAGGAGGGCGGGAGGAGCCTCGCTGCGGGGAAGCAGCAGTGTGTGCAACATGATGCCGTTTAAAGAAATGTAATTATTTGGTTATTTGGTTTAAACGGCATAATAATAATAAGGACGACCGTCCGTTCTGTGATTCTCCAGAACACACAGATGGCCAGTCCGCCCCTGTGTAGCATATTATTTCGATGAGAGATGAGCAGATCGCCACCATGCTTTCAACTAAAGACACAGCCACGCAAAAACTGCGGCATTTGTACAGCTCCTTATGGGTACTGCAAATTGTGAAGTGCCGGCGCGGCAGCAGTGCTTTCCTCCGTGGTGAAACGATCAGCACTGCACCACGGAGGAAAGCGGCAGAAAGTCGCCTGGAGTTAAAGAGAGCGGGGCTGCGTTGAGTGCATGGCTTCCTTCTGCAGGTAACGGGGAGACGCGCTCTGGTGTCTCGTTCAGGATCCGAAAATAAAATTTCAATATTTTGCACACTTATTCCACTTATTCCTAGTGTGCCACTGGTTACGCTGCCGACCCCTGCCCTACACCATGACTTTTGTGACAATCAGTGTTTTTTCTCATTAATTCAGTCATGCTGAGTTATTAAGAGCATTCCACCAAAGCCACATACTTACTCTAAATAAAAAATACCAGGAGAAGTTTTTTAATCATCTTACATTTTGAAGGATTTAAGGATTGTTCACTGGGAAGTGGTTTTATACAGAGGATTATCGATGATTTACCAAGGATTATTGACCAGATTGGTGGAAATCTCGAGTGATAACAATCCACAGACAAAGACTCTGGCAGGCGCACATTCTTAATGATTATCATCCTACGGACAACTGGAAGAAGGCCCAGAGTTATCGCTATTCCGGCATGTCGGAAGCCTATTATGGAAGTCAATATCTCAAGCTATCTGTGTTGGCAAGATACACTGCAGCGACCAGTCGATACAAATTCCTCTCGGTCTGCACCATATATCTACACGTGTATTGAGTACTAGTGATTTAAATACTCTGTGCCGTACGTGTTTTAAGAAATTCAATGGCTTGTGTCCTCTTTGCATTACAGGTAATACACCTTTTGTCTCAAAGGTCCCTTAAAGACTGACAAAATCAATATCCGTTTACCAAAGGAGCAAGAAATGGTCATTCAATATACGAATGTCCCCATTCTGTACTCATGTCACCACAAATACAAATGATCCCAAAGTCTTTACTTTTTAGGGTATATATCATAGCAGTTCTATAATCAATCATATGCTATTACTTTAACTGCTGTTAGACAGCATTATACATTCAGAAAACTTCCTTTATGATACAAAATTAAATAACCAACTTTAAAATATTTGGGTTTTTGACTGAAAAACATTGAGAATGTCTAAATCATTCAAATATAGTTTCTTTAAATACCTAAATATCAAAATAAATGGGAGTCTGTCCTTGCATTTAGGAAGTTATAACAACTTTTAAGATTCATAATCCCCTGAGCCAATGTAAATGTATAGCAGCAACAATATTTGATAGGCCCTACTCATTCTGCAAAGTAGCAATTTTTCTCTATGTGCATACTGTTCATCACAGTCTGATAGGCTACACGCAGACAAAACTATATAATCAATAGGGACAGTGACAGTTTGTATCCCAAAAACACACATAAGACCACATTTAGATCCTTTTACATTGAAATTGTTCAACACTGATGTTAGCCAACGAGTGAGGTCATTGGGACCCCTGCCGTGTCTCACTACTGTTAACTTTTTTGGCCCTGCATTTTATTTGAACTTTCCAGACCACGTTAGATTTCCTCACTATGTTACGCCTTTTTTAGTCACCTGATCGCCACACTAGCTAAACAATGCTACACACCTGCTCATCATTTACGCTCCTAGTAGTACAGTATATATTCCAGCCATACATCTGTTTTCCCTCCTTTAAATAGCTTTGTGGACTCTCTTCCGCAATCTATCACGTTGCATAACCTGCTTTCTGGGGCCAGTCTTTCACTTGTCTGCTAATCTTGCCATTTGGGTTTTGCACGGTATAACTTATTTCTTGTTGTCAAATGAAACCCCACAGTTTCTTTAAAGCTCTATTTAATTCAACCTGTTCTTCCTTTCCCTGAAATGAGGACACATGCAAAAAGCCATGACTGATCTGTCTCACCAGCTACAGTAGAATTATTCGCAAGCATTCTGCCCTTCACTTTTCCCTGTCGGCTAGTCATCGATCTATTGTAGTACACCACACATCTACTGTAAGTCTTCATCTTTTCGCCCTCCGGAGTTTCCTTCCCTTCCATATGTAATGTACTTAGGACTACAATCAAATGTTCTTTCGACCTCCGGGAGTTCATTTGATGAGCCTCTGTTAATCTAACCTATAAAGTATATGGGGTAGCAAGGAAATTGAAATTTGCTACGCCATAAGTTATGTATGGGGAAAATTGCTATCTCTTAACATATTTCACACTTTTTGAGTAGTTCTGTAAAAGGGTTGGATACCTATCTGCTTTACATCCCTGAATGTCAAAGTGTCAGCAGAATCAAATGAAGGTTACACATTTCTGTCCTACACAAGAGCCTTGAGCTCAGCTAAGAGAAAGGATGTAAAGTCATGTTTCTGAGGCGGGTAATGACTACATATTGATCAGAGTGATTACAATATGTAAACGCAGTCATGTAGTATGATTATGTACTCAATGTAGCAATATAACACGGCAAAAATCATTACGTCTCTATTTCCAACCAAGCATATCACATGGGTCAAAGTTGAACAAATGTGAATCAATCAGAGCACCAAAACAGGAAACACACACTTGAACTTGTGCAACATATGAGCTTCAGTAGAATGTAATGTGAAACAGAACAAATATTTGTTACTTATACTTTAATAATGATGAACATCAAGTTGTTTTGGCCACGTTCAACACTTATATGAATGTGATTGGATGTTACTAGTAATCTGGTTGCAAAACATATGATAATCAAGCCAGTATCATAAAGCATAAATGGAAGCTGATATAAATCAAGTAAAGCAAGGACTTCCTCAAACCCATGCCTGAACTTAATGGAAGCTCAAAATGTATAAATGTTTTAAGAAAAAAACTTGGCTTTCTCAGTTCTTTTATACAAGTCGTTCCTTTTGAGATCTCAAGAACTACAGTGTTGCAATGCCACTGAAAACACATTTTAAATGTTTTATACCAACTAAAACAAAGGTACACTGCACCACAGTATTGGAATCCACAACAAGCATTCAAGCTTTACAAGCTAAATGAGCCCTAACCCTCTGAAGAATGATATGCCTAAATAATAAAAAATAAGCAGTTGCCGATTCCTCAGCGCTTATGGGAAACCAGCTGCCTAGTCGCTGTTCAGAGGGTGCGTTGGCTTGTTAAAATGCACTCCATCAAAGTTTCCTTTGAAGTAATAGCTGACAGAAAACATAATGTGAATTTGACCTGACACGTCTGTGAAAGAAATTGCCTGTGAAATACTGAAGAAGGGAAATGGGGTGAAGTCAGGTCTCACAGTTTTTTTTCATGCAGTCACCCCAGCACAGAATGCATTTCAATTAAGAAGTTGTCCATGGCTCCATGAGAACATCAGGATGTAGTCGTTTATTTTAATATTTGAAGTTAATGTACGACACTCATTGCTGTTTTACACATTTCCAAACAAATGAATTTAATCTTCTTACTCATCAAATACAAAGACAGTCCTATCTGGATTGTACAGGAATTGTAAACCTGCAGTATTTCCTCATCCCTGTCCTTTGAAAGGGTTTCATTATAAATGACACTGGTTGTCTGCCAGTTCATCACTGTTCTTGTCATTCCCTGTGCCACAGTAAATAATCAAATGGCAGTGCTATGCAAAGTCTATTTCCTTTCTAACATATACACGATACAACTTTAAAACTCCCTTTGTGAGAACTGGGTATGGTTTTTGCAGTCAAAAATGTACCTACTGTGGCTGTATGTGAAATGAGAACAGCTGGGGCAGAAGAAGTGCACTGCTACTTTATTAAGACATCGCAATATCACAATGCATTGAACACTTAATACACTTGATGACTTCTGAAACGTATAATTTTATTTTGTCGGTTTTATTGGTGTAGAAATGGCAAATTTGGTCGAAGGAAAGGGTTGGATAGGTGGTGTGTAATTTGTAAGATCTAATGCAATTTCAGTTAACGTCAATAGAGAGCTCACCCAAATAAAAACCAAAATGTAACCCTTGTAGGACATTCATTTACCTCTAGAACCACTGGATGGGTTGCCATGTTTCTTTACACATATTTATGGTGAATTTATCTGAATAACTTTGTCGATCTCCCCATTAACTATAGTTTGTTTTCCAGTGCTGACATTACATTTACCGGACTTTTGTCTGCAAATTGACTGCACACAGTCCCTTGATCTTTGCATCATTTTTTTCAAATAAATGTAGGCTTTGGAATGTCCAAAATGTACAGAAAATAATTGTGTTTTCAACCAAACTGTGTATTAAACACTGAAAAGTGGATAGTGGATCCCCTGATCTTTCAACCTGCAAGACGTGTGCTTCACTCAGCCATAGTCCAACATTGTCTAGTAGCAAGCCATACCCCCCCACAAAAAAGGAAACAAAACATAGTGTGCACTTTGTTTCAACAATGATAAAAAGCCTGTGCCTTTGCCTTTGCCTCTACTTTTGCAGCCTAGTGTTGTCATTTAGACTCATTTAAATTGTACTTCTTGCAATATGCACATTTACAGACTAGGCTCAGTGCTCATACAGGCTGCACTAATAGGAACAGAAATCTGAGTGTTTACATTCTGTGGCGCAGATGTTATCTGGTCTGTTTACCTGTCCCATCTGGGATTAGTGTTAATGTGGCAGCTTCTCACAGTTTAAGCAGCTCTAAGAATGTAGTAAAATATGTAATTGCTATCATTAGTCATTTAAAACATTATTCCTCCAACAGTGTCCTCCAGGGCTGAGTCCTATGAAGGATGGGACCGGGTGCTACGACCACCACATCGGCATCGACTGCTCCGATGGGTTTAACGGCGGATGTGAGCAGCTGTGTCTCCAGCAGCTGGCTCCTCTGGAGGATGACCCGACACTCTACAACATCCAGATGTTCTGTGGGTAAGGAATTACAGATTCTTGGTTTTATTCTAAATTACTTAATTACTTTATTTCATAACATTGTTATGTTGAGTCTGATCATTAACATGGCATCAAGTCATGAATGCTTGGGATGTCAGTGTGAGAAAAAGTTTTTAGAGAGTACTTGTCCATGGACAAGTGAGTTTGGCAATTTACTTGTCCGAATACATTTTTCACTTGTCCAGAATGGACAAAAATTGTTCTTCGCCATCGTATTTTACATTTTCCCACGGTTTTTACGACACCGCTAACGTAAGTGAGCGGTAAGATTTTACTACATCACACATAGGGTTGGGTATCGTTTGGATTTTAACGATTCCGGTTCTGCTTTTCGATTCCGGTTATTTTCGGTTCTCGATTCCGGTTCTTTGAGAGGGTAAAAATAATGACAAACTGGGAGAAAAATATATTTATGAAAACATTAAGTCAAATCTGTATTCCTATTTACAAATCACTTCATACTGTTTAATTTCTTATGTTTATTGAATACAATTATATAAAAATAATCTCTGCATTGTTTGGTTAGTTCTAATTGGCCCAGTCTCCTCTGATGTTACACTGCAACCTGCCTGTGAGACAGAGTCCAACCACACATGTCCAACAATATAATAATAATAATACATTATATTTATAGCCTATAGGCCTAGCGCTTTTCTACAACTCAAAGACGCTTGCACGCTTACACATGTCCTGCAATACACATGCTGCAGCACCCAGCTGCTCACTGTTTGTAAAAGTAAATAAATAGTATTTTCATTTCAATAATGTACTTTCTATACCCTGCTTCATAAACAATACTGACATCCCTGTGCTCCTCCGAGTCTGGGGGTCCGGGGATGTGAGGACAGCGCGAGGACACAGACAGGGAGGCTGCTTTACTTCATAAAGCGCTTCGAGATTTGTCTTGGCAGATGAGAAGCGCTATATAAATTAAATGTATTATTATTAAAGGAAATGGTGGTCAATATTAACAACATAGGAGCTAAAACGCTTAATAACCTTCATTACGTGTTAGAGAAAGAACATAAGAAAGTTTGACAAAGAGAGACGCACCATGCAGCGATCAGCTGATACGGAGCATAGAGAGAGCTGCGGTCCGCGGGGCTCGGCCTCCCCCCTGTCCTCACAACTCTTATTAATCCCGGGACCGGACAATTGTTATTTGTTCCTACTCGGAACCGAGTTTTGCTTCCCAACCCTGCCACTGTGCTACACTTCCCGACCCGCCCCCTTCTAACTGTACAGAAAGCGGCGAGATGCATTTCCTTAGGAATCAACAAGCAGAACCGAAACTAACATTTCTAAACGAACAATGGCGGACACGTACAATTTGCGAATGAGTTCTGCCTTTTGTAAACTGAATTTATCAATAATTTGTCAATAAATGAGGGCGAAAAACGTCACTTGTCCGCCGGACAAGTCAATTGAAAGATCTACTTGTCCGATATTGTAAATAACACGTCCCGGACGGTGGGACGTGTGCTTTTTCGCACACTGGATGTTTTCATTCAAAGACGAACAAAATAAATTCCTATATTATGGAAGTATTAGAATTAGCAATTTAAGAATTTTGACTTTTAACAGTTTTCTATTTCCATTTGAAATTAACACATTTGCAAGTTTGGCTTTTCTATAGCTCACTTATAGGGCTGGTTGACCATTTATTGGGGCATGTTTGAATCTGACCTGGCACCATTTACCATGTTTCATCCCCTCTGTCTCCCCCTTTTAACATTGTGTTCAATAAAGGCACAGTTGCTCCAAAATATAACAAAGAATATACAAATATATATATATATATAATTGGGTTAACATATTCCAACTTACATGAAAGTAGGACATCTAACCAGCTAATTATTGCTTTTCATAACTAAAGTAATATCAATGAAGTTGTCTAAGTTATTGACCATGAGTCTGTTGCCCAAGTGTTTGTAGTGAGGTTTCCCCCCATGTGTATCCTGTGTATCTATCATGCTGTAGGCTGACCACCAAAAACTAAATCAAACACAATTAAGACACCTATAGCTTTTTCAAACTCAGAACAAAAATAATAATAATTGAATGCTTTGATATATGCTGGAATTACATGTCAACAGCATATATATGTTTCAGTACTAAGGTCTTCAACTCGGTACAAATATGGTGACTGTAGGCCATTGTAGATGATACAGATCTCTCTCATCATCCCCTTTCTGTGAGCCCCGGTGCCCTGTGGGTGCCCTTTGTACTCTCCTTCAAAGTCACTTCCTTTCCCTTGCCATCTTTAATGACATTTAATATAAATTCTATACAATATATACTTCATTATTAATTCAACAGATCAAGAAGATCAATGATAAAATTCGCCATTTATTTTAAACACAGCCGCATATAACTGAGGCTTTTCAATCGTACCTCCAGCCAGTAAACCGAGTGACCCTTAAAAAATGTCTATAAAAGATCATCATCTGGTGCTTTGTGTACTGTATATTCCCTCCTGCTCATGTCCAACAGTAATTCAACACAGAGATCTTAATATATTCTGTTGAAGTATATTCTCCATTTTCTTGCTAAATCTTTCAGAAATAAATGTGTTTAGCTAGCGTAAAGTCTGGCCGAATCTTGCTTGTCGAAACCAAATAAAAAATGCATCAGTGTTACACTGGTTTGAGGACAGCAAACACGCTATGTGTTAGAAAGCACCCTTGGTGGAGTTGGTAGAGTAAGTGAGCAATTTCTTTGTTGTAGATGGTCTTTTTGGTTAAACTGACAGGCATGGAGGCAAGTAGGGGTGATGAGGGAGTTTCAGTCCTGCCTAAAATCACCCATAATGATAACCATCATATATGTTAGTGATGAATTTGTATGAGTCTATTTACTGTAGGCATCCTACAAATTGATATGACTTACATCAGGTTGGAGCTTTTATTTTAGATTTGTCTCAATGAAGTAAAGAAACCAAAGACATCTACACAAGGGATCATCCTGTCAAACAGCCTCCTGGAGACTTTCCAATCCAGTAAGCTGTAGCTACAGTACCATTGTAACTGTGATTGCTGACACCTAAGGTGCACGTGGCATGTGTTTGCCACCCAGAAAGCCAACAGCTTTTTTTTGCTGTTTATAATGGTCCAACTATTAGACATTGTGACCATGGCAACAACGATGTAGAAAAAACCTCCAGGAGCTGATTTTACAGGAATTTCAGCTGCCTTGAATGATGCATGTCTTCACCAGCAGACATCAGACACATCAATAAAATAAATCAGAAACAAACATCAGCTTCTGAGTACTTTAGAGGCCGTGACAAGAATAAAATCCTGAGTGGAACATTCAATACTCGAAATGTTTTGGAGCAGAAGCTCTAAAATACTGAATGTTGCTGCATCGTTACATACAAAAATATGTGTAAAATGCAGACAGAGTAATTTTTCTTTCCACTCATTGCTGTTACATTTGAATGGAGGTGTCACATGTCACAATGCCTTCATTTAAAATAGGCCCATTACTACAGATATAAGGTTAGACTATCCACAATTCTACTGCATGATGTGGTACCATTGTACTCTACTGGACACACTCTTTTGGGGTTTTCCATTGACAAAGATTGTGGAAAAAACCTGCTACTTTCTAGTAACCCTTGGTCTAAGGTTGAAACGGAGCTGAGCCGATACCAGAAGGTAGAGTTAAAGGTCCCCTATTATACTGTTTTTCATCAATATATTATGGGTCTCAGATATATACAAAACATGTCTCTGAAGTGTTTGGCCCGAAATACCAACATATCACCCATTGCAGCATCCCATAAACCCCTCTGTTTCAGCTCTGTTTCAAAAGTGCTGATTCTCTGTCTGTTACTTTAGATGCAAATAAGGTGAGACTCCCAACGCCCCTCTGAGAGATATTTGGTTAAAAAGAACACAATGGTGCTCTAGGAGGAGATTCAGGTGATAAAGTGGGGGTGTTACCTTGGTTGGTTATTGGCTAATGGTTACACAAGCCAAAACATTGTTATGACCAGGGCTGCACATAACTGGTGCGCAGGTGCGCATGCACACCCCCGCTGAAAAAGAGCACCGGATCATTTGAAAAAAGGCGCATTTGCGCACCAACATTGAGAGAGAGAGAGAGAGAGAGAGAGAGAGAGAGAGAGAGAGAGAGAGAGAGAGAGAGAGAGAGAGAGAGAGAGAGAGAGAGAGAGAGAGAGAGAGAGAGAGAGAGAGAGAGAGAGAGAGAGAGAGAGAGAGAGAGAGAGAGAGAGAGAGAGAGAGAGAGAGAGAGAGAGAGAGAGAGAGAGAGAGAGAGAGAGAGAGAGAGAGAGAGAGAGAGAGAGAGAGAGAGAGAGAGAGAGAGAGAGAGAGAGAGAGAGAGAGAGATTTGCGAGTTGCATAAGAACTGGTAAGATAGCAGGGTTTCCCACACATAGACTTTACTTGGGCGGGCCGCCAAGGTATATTAACGACTGCCAAAGTATAATTCGCGAGCTATTTAAGTTTAATTGTTTTAATCCGTCCACGAGCACGACGGCATCTGCGATCCCTCGCTCTACCCCTCGCTATCGCGTGAAGGGTCTGCTTTATGCGCTCCGCACAGTAACGGCCCCTACACACGGCGGCGTGCGTTGTCGCTTGCCGGCGGGCATGTCTGAAGCTAGACCAACAACCAATCACCTGAGTCTCCCGCCCCGGACACACAAGCAGCGGTTTGATTGGCTAGAGCTTGTACTGGCATATGATTCGATTGGCTGACACTTCCGTCGAAGCTTCAAAAGTAGAACATTGCACTACTTTTGCAGTGAGCACCACAACAAAAGCTACGCTTTGCTCCCACAATGCAGTTCGGCAAAGCGTGACGTCACCCCATTCAAAATGAATGGGCAGAAGCGTTGAAGCGTCAACGCACGCCGCCGTGTGTAGGGGCCGCGTGCTCACTTGCGCACCTCCCCGCCCCCCCGTTCATAATGTCAAGTACCCCTCAAAAGGTCCGGTTTATTTTATTTTAAGGATGCGCACCAAGCAACATCTCCAGGTGCTCCTTTGAGAACCAGGGCAAAAAAGTTATGTTATGACATCATAAAGTGGCCAAAATCTGATCAGCTCATTTTCAGACAGGTTTTTATGGACAACAAGTGAGCAAATCTTTTTTCCTGAAACTTCCAGAATCTCTTTACACAGAGGGGACATATGTTTATGTATGAAAGACATGAAAAAGTGGATTTTGCATTATAAGCGACCTTTAAGTCAATAAAGACCACTGACTGGATGGAGAGAACTGTTGCTAGCACAACACAAAACCTGCACAAACCTGCCTTTTTCAAAAAGCCAAGCTATGGTTTACAGCAATCACATTTTTGTATTAACTACATTTGGAAATCTCAAACACTTGTGTGTACAATGGACAAAGTGCAGACATTCCTCTGTTTTGTTGCAGATGAAATGCTTCATAGAGGGTCCTGTTAAAGATGATGTCACCGCATTTACATATTGCATTGCTACAAGTGCATCATACCACAATAAGGGGGTACGATCTGCAATGGAACACCGAATATAGAAAATGTATGGTTGTCAAAAGTGAGACGAGCAGATGGTAGGGTGCAGTGGAAACATGGCATCAGCTCATATGATGCGTTATATGGAGACCTGCATCATTTAATCTAAAGCCAGTTCCTCCTTTCAAGACTGTGTGGACATGTATAGAATGAATAACATCTTCCTCACTTGATCATTTGATCATTAATCTCACATGAATTCCATGATTTTGAAAAAACGTCAGAGTTCTAATCAGCCAGAATAACAAAAAAATACCTGCATGGCGTGTAAATATTAACTCTACAGGTGGTCCAAGGTTAGAGTTGTTCATATTGTCTGCTCTAACAAGATAAAGTTGTATTTTAAACAACATATTTAACTTTAGCTGTGGAGGCCTTCTAGTTCTAGTTTCTTTGAGTTCTAAAGAGATGTGACAAAGTAGCACCAGATCCTGGAAGCAGCTGATTTGTAGTTGAACACTACAAGCTGTTGTTTCTGTTGTCATCTTTACATTACACATGATGTTGCAGGCACAGTATACATACACACTGCTGTTCTATTTTATTCCTAACAACAGCATTTTGTTGTCACTCTCCACTGTGCAGATGTGGCTAATCCTCGACCAGTCCCACTGGAGACTGGCCTTATTTTTGAGACATTTGGCATCCAGTAGAGCTTCTCTCAGTTTAAATCCCTGAAATATTTTCTTTCTCTCTTTAACCCCCCCTTCCCCAGTTCTCTCCCCCTACTTTGTCTACTTTTGATTCATTTCACAGGGTATATTTTACACCGACATGTCAAAACATCATCAATATGAGAGAGCTTAAGACGCTTCTCAGTGTTTCTCTCCTTTTTCAGATGGGGGATTTTTTGCCACTTTACTAGAATTGATTTGGCTGATTCTACACTGTTGACTGAAACGTTCATGTTTTCAACACAATGGAAATGCTGCAGAATATAACTTCAAACATATTCAATCGTAAGGTTTTAATCAATATTCATGACTGCCAACAGTCTACTTGTAAATGTGTTCATACAGTAATAGCAACTAAAAGTGCCTCACCGTACCACTTGGGTGTTGCAGTACAGTATAATCTCATTATCCATGTTCATTACATTAGGATAATGCTAAGGCTTTGAAGGCAATACATTAAAACATTCAGTTATTGTAATCGATATTGCGGTTGTAATTTAAATGTGTCTACAAAAAAAAAAAGTTATATGTTTATTTTTTTTTTTTTTTTTTTTTTTTTCCCCCTTTAAACTGTGGGGTTTTTCCTTTTTCTGGAAGTTTTTCCTTGTACAATATGAGGGTCTAAGGACAGAGGGTGTCGTATTGTCTACTGATATTCTGTACAAACTGTGAAGTCCACTGAGACAAATGTAACATTTGTGATATTGGGCTATATAAATAAACATTGATTGATTGATTGATTGATTAGAGGCAAGCGTTATTAATAAAAAAACAAAAATTTAAAAATGTATTAATAAAGCAATTTGTTGTTGAGGTCGTGCAAGGTTCCTTTTTTACCTAAACATGCACTTGGTCAAAAAAACACTGTAGCCCAACTTTAATGCGAAGGCTTTGAGGAAACTTGACAACCTTAAAGTCTCATCAAATAGTGGGGTTGTGATTAAAATTGCATGTAATTATTTCCTCTAAATCAAGCTTGAAATGGTTGGAGCCAAGCATTATCAAAAATGTTCCTTTTTCTCTACCTGAGTATTATGAAATGAAAATGCAGCTGCTTCTTGTTGAGCTCCCGCAGGATTTAAAAAAAAAAATGTGTACCTTTCTACATAAGAATTGATTCGTTTTCTAAAAGAAATCCATTCAGCCCAAATTTACTAAGATATAATATAAGTGGTATTGAATTGTAATCATGACTTTAGAAAGGGGCGTAATTGTATAGTTTATAGTAATAACAAGCTTATTAGTTTGACAATGTTTCCATATCAGACTGATAACCTCTAATGATCTGCTGAGTTAACGTAACATTACATTACCAGACCAAACCAAAGACCTTGGTACAAACCGGCGGAAGGGGGGAAGTAGTGGAGTACACATACTTTGTTACTGTACTTAAGTGCATTTTTCTGGTATCAGTAATTTACTTCACTACTTATTTTTCTGAAAACTTTTTAATTTTACTTCTTACATTTTTAACACAAGTACCTGTACTTTTACTTTTTACATTTTCAAAACAGGCTCGTTACTTTAGTTTTAATCTGTGTTTGGTGCTGTGATCATTATCATTTGGAGTCATTGCGTGCCTATTGATTTTAACAGGATCCGTGTATCCATCATTTCCTGGTCTTCTCTAAAGAAGAGGGACCAATGAAAACGTTTTCATTTTGCCGTTGTTCAGCATTGAAACATGCATTAGCTAACAATGACATTATTGTTTTATTAATATAATGTGAGGTCAGTTACTCTTTAAAACAGTTGGTAGTTACAATATGGGTACTTTTTACTTAGTACATTTCAAAGCCCGTACTTCTTTACTTTTACTTGGGTAAAGAAGTTTTGTCAGTACTTCTACTTTTACCAGAGTATTTTTAAACACGAGTATCTGTACTTCTACTTGAGTAAATGATGTGTGTACCTTTGCCATCTCTGCAAACCGGAGTCGTAGCCTGAGCAGTTTGTCCTCACCTGCACATGTACAGATGTAAATGTATGAACAAATTAAAACTTAAACCACTTTTCCTTTAGGTGCATCGAGGACTACAAGCGGGGTCCAGATGGGAGGTCATGTCTGCCGCTGTCGGAGGCCTGCACCGAGGGAATAGACTGCGCCGAGGCAGTGGACATCCCCGCTAACCAGACTGTGTTCGGAGACCTTTTCTACGGATACAACAACCACTCCAAAGAGAGCACGTCTGGACAGATCCTCAAGGCCACGTTCAGGTAAACACACAAGCTGTTAGTGAAGCGGAGCATGTGGGACACCGCTCTGCCATTTGTATCTCAGCAGGGGCCCCCGCTTGGCAGGGTTTGGGCTTCTGGCCCCTACAGTGGTGATGATGGAACTTTTTCTGTCATCGTTCTTTAAAGTGCTCTGTTTAAAACAGTCTCAAGTGGCAGATGTCTTTGAAAAGGTATATTGCATATGTCAAAAGGAAAAGTTGGATATTGATTGAAAGTAACACTTGTGAGTAGGGACGGTCTGGCTTTTTGAGAATACTTAGAGTTTGGGTATCTATGGTACCGAGTATTGATCTGGTAAGAGTGTTCAATTAATACACTTTTTGCCTCACTGTGTGGAAGAGACAGGGATCACTTTTGATTCTAAGGCTTTAGTTAAAAAACAACTAGAATGTAAACAGTTTTATTGCAGCACGCTTATGAAAGGTTAATCACAGATGAAATCTCTAGTATGTACGTCATTTATAAACAAATCATTTTAAATATATTGTCCTCATTGTCAGCCAAACCATCTATCCGAGTCAATATTGGTTGATATTGGAATCAATGCATCCCTAGTTATGTGGGTATTTACATGTGATCTGAAGGTGTATCACAGAGAACAATACAATGGTATTTTTCCAATATGAATATGATACAATGCTATCGGATGGGTTTCCTGGCTTTATTGTGATTGGACCTCGGCCAGATGCTTTCTGTGATCATATCCATAGGAAGACAGCTACTCCTCGTCCTGCTTTCTCAGGCAAGACTGCCAACAACAGAGAACAATCTCCATTGGCTCGGAATAAAAAAAGAGCTCATAAAGCAGCCCTGCTTTCCTTGACGGATTGTTCACCAGTCCACCTGAAAATCCTGCTATTGAGATCTGACCATGATAACAAGATTTCTGATTCAGCAGTATATCTAAAGGTCTTACATTCTCAAAGCATTGAGTTAACTTTCCTAAAGAAAAAATGTCCTTCAAAAAATATTAGTTTAACATTTCATTTGAAATGTCCTTGCTATTGCCTTCCTGCAGTAATGTTTGGTACTATTTTATCTGTTTGCAGGCTGAGATTGTAACCATCTATGAACTTAGAGTGGGATTGTTGTGACAGTAGGTTGTGTGCGTAGGAGGCTATTGAATCCTTTTTTGTGGAGTTTCAGTGAGCAGCTCCAAAACTAAAGCAATTATTGTCACTACTGCCCCCTACAGTGGTAAGGAGGCTCATTATAAGTAAATGTAGATCTTAGGATAAAGTGAATTTATTTGCCCATACATCCATTTACCCCGCCCATCCTGATGAAAGGCAATTGATCAGATGTCAATATCCAAATAATCAAAATTAAGATTTTATTTTAATACAAAGTGTAAACGGTATCATAACAGAACTCCTTAGATATGATCCCTAACATGACTTGAAGTAATACAAAAAAAAGAGGATATTCTATGTTAAATACAGACAATTCAGATTGTGTTAGGCTATCTAATATGCTATCCATAAAAGTAAACTTCCCTTTCCTGGAAAAGAGAGGAAAGGCAAGTTTTTCATATTGTTATAGCACATACATTATATATTTGTATATATAGCACCTTTCAACACAAGGCAATTCAAGGTGCTTTACAAAAATAAAATAAATGTAATAGCATATCAAAATATTGCAGCGGAATCACTTTATCAAAGGACATTTAAAAACATCTAAAAAAAATTGAAGACAGACAAAATAAAAACATAAAAAAAGCTAATATAGAATAATAGAGGTATAAAATACAAGAATGAATAGGACAAAATCTTTCCAAACTGTATTTCTATTTCAAAACTGGCTTTATCACATACACACAGACATCCCTCCCCGAATCAAAGTGCAATGGTGCATTTACCAGGTGGAGCATGGGGTTTATAAGACCACCATATCAATACAACTAAACATCCAACATCAATGCAACTATGCCGCAAACCACAAAAACAACTTTATTGCCACTGCACACAGTAATAACCTCAGGTCAGCAGTATAAAGACCATCATGTTCAATAAAACCACACAGACATATTTTTAAATAATGCATTTTTTTTTCTCTGAAGGAGAAATGTCGTTCTACACCGACATAATCTAACAGATGTGAACGAATAATATAGACAAATAAAAACAGTTTGGTGATTAATGATATGCAGCTGTGTTTAAAATCTCACTTGGCTCCCGTGGCTTTCTTGTCAAACAAGTGATATATTCCCGGGAAACTTAGCGAAACATTATAACCCATTTTTTATTAACAAAGACGCACAGAATATTTTAATACCATTGATGGCTTTGTTTGGCAAACTGAGATTTAATTTCCTGAATGGCTTTAGTCGCGTCTGCTGATTCACTCACATGACATATCACTTCCTTTGTATTTATCCTATATTCATTGAAAGCTAGTGCAAGGCATTCAGTCAAATGTCTTCTACTGGGACGCCTGCTGTCTCATATTGAAATGTACTTCTATTCAGACAGTCGCGGCGCTTTGAGTTTGTGTCCACCCCCCCCCCCCCCCAATACAGCACTTCTGTTATTGTTGACAGGGGTGTTAGTTTCCTAAGCGCTATGCCTCTCAGCCTTTAACACTCTCTCAGGTTGATACAGTTCAAAAGCACACAATGGTGAAATGGAAGCAGTTGTATTGCATACATAATCAGGTGGATGTGTCTCTGCAGGCTTTAAAAGCATATCAGATTGAATCAGTATATTTAAAAGGTCATTTCATTATGATGAAAGGAGAATCTATGTCAATTCCTTCCAAAAGAAAGAAGATGAGGGATAGTAATGCCTGCTGTTTTCATGGGTTGTCTTCAAAACACAATACATTCACCCTGATCTAAGGCAAATAGTCTTAGGAGAAAAAACTAAAATAAATACATAACCTTTTTGAGAGGTAAATGTATACTTGCCAGGACCAAAGAGATGCTGTATCCCTTTCATGATTTTATGTGGATGGCAGAGCACTTTGAAGGTGCTTAATTATCACTGTCCGGCTGCTGCAACCATTTCCGCTGAACTCAGGAAGTCAAAAGGTCAGCAAATTAATCTGCAGTCCAGGAATTTAATTTGGACTGTGCATGGATTCCGCTGCCCGGAGGAAACTCTGCCACTTAGGGATCCACTGCTGTGGTGGTAGAGAAGGATGGGCGGCAGTAAAGTTAATATCATCAAGAATCTAAATCTCAAATGCTCTGATCTCATTTGAAACTGCCTGTGAATTGAGAGCGGGGTCTGAGGCGGACTCTGAACAGTACTAACTACTTCCTGTGCAGATGAGGTGGTGGAAGAGGAAGAGAGAGTCTGTTGGGAGGCATGGTTAATGCAAAGCCTAATTATAAGAGATGGCAGCAAATTAATTAGAAACTGACCAGGAGCCAGTGTGCTGAAATGAAATGTAATTAGACCAGATGAACGTTTGAATGTAAAATGAACCAAATGTACGGGAAGGGAGCATCGCAATTGAATTCCAAAGATCCGTCAGGGCTCTCAAAGTCAGTGAAGGTGTCAATCTGCAGTTATTTCAAAACTAAAATGCAAATGAAACTCTAGTTGGTGCTTGTTACATACATTAAGGAAGGCAGCCTCTGGCACTACATGTCTGGTACATGGTGCTAAATCCGTCCCCAAGGAGACACATGTCAAATGTAATGTTGCACATCAAGAACTGTGCTGTCCGTCTGTATCCATGTATGATGCTGTCTTTTAAAAATTAGGGCCTTGTAATATGCTGCAATAGCATTTGAAAGTACTTAAATGGGAAACAGTTTAAGTACTTTCAATTGTACCAAATAATTTCTAGTCATACGGAATACTACTCAATTGTGAAAACAGTTTTTTTTATCTTGTGGAACATTTTTCATAAAAATGTCTTGAAAAGAAAATCCTAAACTCCAAGCTTGACATATATAAGCATTACCAGGCAAGTCTATTGGGTTGCATTATGGGTAGGGTTGAGTTTTGGCAGCCTTTCAAGTCCAACATTTGAAATTCAGTCTTCCGTGATTGATGCAATGCAAGAGAGATCATTTTAGTTGGGGTGACTCAAAATAACTATTGTTCTCATTCATAACACTCCGTTCAATGTCTCACTATGGGATGCGCCTCAACGCGTATGCATCAGAAGCATCAATCTCATTACGCCAATCCTGATTGGCTGGTGATCTTGACGACTACGTCAGGGAATCCACCCACCCTTTAAGTAGCTTGCGCTACGTCGCAGCGTCATTCAAACACCTCTTCTCGCTTCGGAGCACATCTCTAATAAAGAATATCAGTAGCCAGGCTAGCTTAACGGTCCACAGACTGAACCACAAAACTAACCTTCGGTCGCCGGACGCTTGCCGGCTACTTTTGCTTCGCACGGGATTTTTCATATTAACACACCAGTTAATACCGAAATCTGCCCTGCCGTTTTTTTCCACAAATAACGGTAAGGTTTTGTTTTTTCCCGCAAACAGTAACATACCTGTTGCTAGTTTGTCCCTCCACGCCGACACCCCGGCTAACGAGGATGGACCCTTCTCTCCCTCACACCAGAGGAGACGGAGGTTCGGAGGCTCGGCTCTGCGGCTGCGGGCTACAAATTTCGGGCACGGACTCACACCAGGTCTGCTCGTCCTGCCTCGGGCTGCAACATGCCCAGGAGGCTATCGACGCCCCCGGTGCGTGCGGGCACTGTGCCCGTTTCACCCACCAAGAGCCTCCGCCGACGGCTAGCGCGCCAAGCTAGCCTGTCGGGACAAGACCCCTTCATGCCTGTCGATTTGCCGACCGGCGATCGAGGCATGGTGACGACCGCCACGGGTGTTGAGCCCCGCGCTGTGTCAAGCTGGGGCTCAACGGCGGCGGCAGCCGCGGGAAGGGAGCCCCGCGCTGTGACAAGCTGGGGCTCCCAACTGGACCTTACCGTGGTCCCACCCGCAGAGGATGTCCTGGAGCTGGACTACATGGAGAGGGACGAAGATGACATCTTCGTCTCGTCTGCTCAGGCTGCCAAGCCGGAGGCGGTGTCCGCTCCCCCAGGCGAAAGCGCGCCATCTCTGCCCCGCCTCAGCATGGACTTGCAGGCCGTGTGTCAACGCGCTGCGTCCAGACTGGACATCCCTTGGCCTGAAGTAGCCAAGGAGACCTCCAGGTCTCGCTATGAGGGAAAGAACTTGCCCCAAGCCGCGAGGCTGACGAGGCAACTTCTCCCGGTGTTTCCAGAGCTGCTGGACGAGGTGTCCGTCTCGTGGAGAGACCGCCCTTTCAGCAGCAAGGCCCCAATCCAGGGAGCCTCCTCTCTGGACTTTGAGGGCATGGAGAAGCTCGGCTTGCTCCGCATGCCTCCTATGGAGCCGCTTGTGGCAGCCCACCTCCAACCGCGGCTGTCTGCGGCTCCTAGCAGGAACCCCACACTGCCGACGAAAGCGGACCGGTTCCAGTCAGCAATGACCGAACGGGCTTACAAAGCGGCAGCTTTGTCCGTCAGGGCGCTCAATGTCTCTCGATGCTAACCGCTTACCAGGCGGAGCTCTGTAGACATGAGACAAACCTGACCGGCCGTGTGGGACGAAATCACAGCGATCACGGACATTTGCCTCCGTGTGCACGCTGTGCAGTCCAAGCCACGGGCAAATCGCTGGGGATGATGGTGGTACAGGAGAGAGCCAGGTGGCTTAACCTGACGAACCTTCCGGACCGGGAAAAGAGGACGTCTTGGACGTGCCGATTGTCCCCGAGGGCATTTGGCACCGCTCTGGCTTCAATGCAGCAGCGGTGTGAGGCTAAAAAGAAGGAGGATGAGGCTCTCCAGCTTTGTCTTCCCCAAAAGCCACAGCCCGCCCCGGGTCTCCCGCCCAGACATGAGGCGAGGACGAGCTGGCCAAGAAAGTCCCCGGTTCCGGCAGCAGCCGCACAGGCGCAGCCGGCCCAGACCTTCGGCCATCGGTGAGGAAAAGAGAAGAGAGCAGCCTGACAGCCTTCCCTCCTCTCCTGGGAAAGGGCTGGAAGTTCCCTGTTTTCCAGCCCGGACCGTGTTCCACACGTGTTCAAAGCTCATGTGTTTCCGGGGTGCAACCACGCCCCCGTCTTCCGCCGCCTCGAGTGATGTCAGAACGTCATCCTCCAGTTCGCGCCATGAGGGAGATAGACTTCACAACAAAGGCAGCAGTTCCTGCTGCTCGTTCAAGTCGCACAAACACACATTGTTTCAATAAAATATTTTCCACTGTCGTTTCCAGGCTTAAAGCCAAGGGCGCAGTCAAAAATAATGAAAAGAAAAACAATGAAACAATAAACAGTCAGGTGACTGCTCCGCTTCTGAGAGTGGCTGTGCCTCTCTCGGAAAGCGGACGGTGACCGGTCTGTGAACGCACCATCGCCGCGCGCATGCGCAGTGTCGACCGAGGTTGTCAGCCTGGGATGCCACCGTGTTCAGACACTAGAGGGCCCCATAACACAACCAATAAAGACACAGAGTGCAAACGACAGAGAAATGATTACGTCTCCACTCGCTTTGAGGAGCGAAAGGTGGAAGATGCTCATGTTTTCAGGACGATATCACGGGGCTACAGACTCCAATTCGCTGTCACCCCCCCTCACTTCTCGGGCATTGTGCAATCACAAGCCAGGGGAGCGTCGGCTCACATTCTAGAGCAGGAGATTCTCTCGCTACTAGAAAAGAAAGCCATATCCATTGTACCCTCCGACAGAGTCAGAGCGGCTTCTATTCCAAATACTTCCTCGTTCCCAAACGGGGAGGGAATGGAATTCGCCCTATCCTGGATTTAAGGGCTCTGAACAAGTATCTCAGAAAATACAAATTCCGGATGCTCACTCACACCCTGCTGCGTCTCGTGCGTCAGGACGATTGGTTCACATCAATCGACCTGAAAGACGCGTATTTTCACATCCCAGTATATTATCCACACAGGAAATATCTGAGGTTCGCTTTTCAGGGTGTCTGTTAAGAGTACAGAGTGCTTCCCTTCGGTCTGTCTCTCAGCCCACGGGTGTTTGTACGATGTACGGAGGCAGCAATAGCCCCGTTAAGACAACAGGGCATTCGCCTGGCAACCTATTTAGACGACTGGCTCCTTCTTGCACAGTCGGAGCAGGAGGCTATTACGCAGACGAATACCCTCGTGAAACACCTGCTCGACCTGGGTTTTGTAATAAAACAGAAAAGAGCATGTTGTCCCCAGCCCAGACTGTGCTCTTCCTGGGCTTACGTCTAAATTCGGTGCCCTTTACAGCCCGCCTGTCAGCAGAGAGAGTGAAAGCCTTCAGGGCTTGCCTCGCTCATTTCCAGCCACGCAAATATGTTCTCTTCAGATCATGTCTGCGGTTACTGGGGCTCATGGCGTCAGCCATCCTGGTGGTACGACTGGGCCGCTTACACATGAGGGAATTTCAGCGCTGGGTAGCTGCCCTCAGACTGGACCCCGTGCGTCATGGCGCGCGGAGAGTGATGGTCACTGTGGAATGCGTAACGGCACTGCGCCACTGGCTGCACCCGACTTTTCTAGTACGGGGCGTGCCTATGGGTGCTGTCCTATCGCGGAAAGTGGTCACCACGGACGCATGTCTGACGGGCTGGGGGGGTATATACGAAGGTCGACCTGTGAGGGGTCTCTGGAGCAGAGACCTCCAACGGTCACACATAAATTATCTGGAGCTCTTAGCGGTGTTTCTCACCCTAAGACGCTTTCTGCCTTTTCTCAGGGGACATCATGTCCTCGTGAGGACAGACAACACGACCACAATATCGTATATAAACCGCCAAGGGGGTTTGCGTTCTCTCCAGTTACACATGCTGGCACGCAAACTGATCTTATGGAGCTGCGGACGTCTCCTCTCTCTGAGAGCGACGCACGTACCGGGAGTGATGAACCTCGGGGCAGATCTGCTGTCCAGAGGTGCACCACTATATGCAGACTGGACTCTACATCCAACGATTGTGAGTCAGCTGTGGGTGCGTTACGGCCGGGCCGCGGTAGATCTGTTCGCATCAAAAGAAAATGCTCAATGTCAGCTGTTCTTTTCAATGCGCGATCTAAACGCACCGTTAGGCGTGGACGCGCTCGCACACGTTTGGCCCCCGGTCCTTCTGTACGCGTTCCCACCCCTGGCTCTAATACCTCCAACTCTGGCCAGAGTGAGAGAACATCGCCACACACTGATCCTGATAGCTCCACACTGGCCTGCAATGTACTGGCTGGCGGAGATATATCAGCTGCTGTGCGGGCAGCCGTGGCAGCTCCCGTTACGCAGGGACATACTATCTCAGGCGGGGGGGATGATTTTTCACCCACACCCAGAGCGCCTGGCACTATGGGCCTGGCCCGTGAGTGGTATAATTTGAGTACAGTGGGGCTCCTCAGAAGGTGATAAACACTATTCAGAGTGCAAGGGCTTCCTCCACCAGGTCTCTCTATGACTGTAAGTGGAGGGTGTTTGAGGAGTGGTGCCTTCAAAAGGGACACATCTCTTTTCAATGCCCTGTCGGTGTGATTCTATCATTTCTACAGGACCTGATTGATAAACACAGAGCTTTCTCTACGATTAAAGTGTACCTGGCTGCTATTGCCGCATGCCATGTGGGCTTTGAGGGAAAGACGGCTAGCCAACATCCCTTGGTCTGCCGTTTTATGAAAGGGGCTCGCAGGCTCCTCCCCGTTTCCAGGTCACTGGTGCCCCTGTGGGACTTGACAGTGGTTTTAGATGGGCTCGCTCGACCTCCATTTGAACCCCTGGAAGACGCTGACATGAAACACCTGTCACTGAAGACAGTGTTGTTACTGGCTCTGGCATCTGCCAAGCGAGTCAGTGACATTCACGCGCTCTCTGTGCATCCTTCATGTACTCAGTTTGCCCCGGGGCAAACGAGAGTGTTGCTGAAGCCCAACCCGGCCTTTGTGCCCAAGGTGGTTGGCTCATGCACCCCCATTGACCTTGAGGCATTTCCTTCACCGCTATGTTCCTCTGAAGAACAGCGGCCGAATTTGCTGTGCCCAGTTCGTGCTTTGCGCACCTATATGGACAGGTCAAAAGAGTTTCGATGCAATGACCAACTCTTTGTATCCTGGGCTAACCCTCATAAGGGCAAGCCCGTTACCAGGCAACGGCTCTCCCACTGGATTGTGGAGGCGATAGCTCTGGCTTATACGAGTCAGGGTTTGCAGGCACCAACGGGCCTGCGCGCTCATTCTACTCGTGGACTGGCTACATCCTGGGCTTTGTTCAAGGGTGTTTCCATTCAGGACATTTGTGCAGCAGCGAGCTGGTCCTCAGCTCACTTTTGTCCGCTTTTACAGACTAGATGTCTCTGCTCCAAGTGTGGCCCGTGCAGTGCTGGGCCCCGTGTTGGGACAGGGTTCTACCTGTTAAGTACTGTTTTGTGTTGGTGATTTTCGAGATAAGCATGTCTAGCAATACGGGAGTCTCAATATCCCATAGTGAGACATCGAACGGAGTGTTATGAATGAGAACTATAGGTTACTAACGTAACCCCAGTTCTCAGAGTAACATGAAGTGAGATGTCTCACCAGACGGCCCTTCTTGCTGAGGCGAAGCGAGAAGAGGTGCTTATTTTGAATGACGCTGCGACGTAGCGCAAGCTACTTAAAGGGTGGGTGGATTCCCTGATGTAGTCGTCAAGATCACCAGCCAATCAGGATTGGCGTAATGAGATTGATGCTTCTGATGCATACGCGTTGAGGCGCATCCCATAGTGAGACATCTCACTTCATGTTACTCTGAGAACTGGGGTTACGTTAGTAACCTATAGGTTTTGTTGGACAACAAGAACACTCATCATTGTCCAGTTGTGTTTCAGAAAGGTTTGTGTTCTACCTCAGAATTTTTGTCAAGTATAAATATTATGTTTGGGGAAGGCCATAGAATAGACAACTTCCAAGTTTCTCACATAATAAATGTTTATTAGCTACAGCTATTAATCTGATGCCGCAGTGCATTGAGTTTAATAAGAGGTTGAATATCACCAGAGGACATCTGCGTATTTCGCAAAGTGGGAATTGGAATCTGAAATGGCAGCAGCTTTCAAAACACGGCCTTAACTATGGGATATGTAGGATCTCTTTTTTTTTTCAAGACATGTGGACTTTCTCTACATCGACTTTGACCTTTCTTTAAATAAAAATAAAAATCTGTCTTTTGCTAGAGCCATCAGCTAAATTGCCGGAGAACTCTTAAATATAAAAAAAGGATCACCCTGAGGGAACAATCTTCTTTCCCTATTTTAACTGCCGTATAGTAGATATACTGTCTAAGGAAGTCATTTTACTTTTGAGAAATCTCAGAGGCTTGAGCAGGCTTTCTTAAATACTGGAGTCAGCGACGGCTTCTCTTTATCACTCCCACTCCCTTTTTCACTTCCTGCAAAAGACAGTAACTCAGAGGATGACCAAGGAGTGTGCAGTTAACCGACATTGTGTAAATGACCTCCAGTCAGACAAGCTTTCAAACTTTCAAACTTGAGTTATTTCTCAAAGCCACTTTACAGAAATGCAAAGTTGTGATATGCAGCTTTCAACAGCCATTGACTTAGGTGCCGTTTACATGAGGACAAAACGGGTTGTATCTGCTACTTTTCTCTCGCGTATAGCCCGTTCGTTCACACGAGGCCAACACGTAAACGGACCCCGCAAACGATAACGGGTCCCAAGGTGGATAGATCTGCAAACGGAACGCTCTGGGGGGGCAAACGGCTCCGTGTGTACGCCCTATACGATCATTTTCTGATAACGATGAAATAGCCCCGCCTCCCTCTCCCCACGTCTCCCTCTCCCCACGTCTCCTGCTCAGAGATCAGCTGCTGGGCTGTCAGAAGATGGGGAGGAAAAGAGAGGCTCCGTTTATTATTGTTATATTATTATATAGAGTCGTTATCAATTTTTTTTAAAGCTCAATAAATAACAAAGAAGACCTCTGACCGACGCTTTTCTAATTTTGTCCGGAAGATTTAAACTTTAACGGACATGTTGACTGGCAGATTTTTTACGGAAACTCTGCCGCATGGTTCCCTCGTCCCTTGGAAGAGGCGGAGAGGTGGGTGTTTTTCATCTGCTGGTGGACTACCGGAGAGATTTACAGCAGGAGCACACGCCGTCCACCGCGGATAATAAACAGAAGGGCAACCATGGCAACCATGCTCTGGGGTCTTCTTCGCTGCTTTTGGTGTATTTTGTGACGGCAGCAGCGCCACTTAAAGGCCCGGCATATGTACTACAGCGTTTCCAGCGGATCGAGCGGTCTCGTGTGAACGGACACGTTCATTGAGCCGAATGCGTGTGAACGGAAGACTTTTTTGAAAACGAATTTGGTGCGTAAACGTAAACGTACCCGTTTCGTCCTCGTGTAAATGGGGCCCTAGTCACTGGTAACTACATGCAAGTGAAAGTCCTCCCACATCCTTGTTTTAGATGTACGGTTTGCCCTTGAGTTAAAGCAAGAAAGCAAAAGAGAGAGAAAGAGACAAGGGGAGGGGTAGTAAGGACATTTCTATGTGATGTTGGCACTGGCACTTCTTCAAATGCCCCTACCCCACTGCTCTGGAGAGGCGCAAAGCATCTGTTTGCATGAGTCAGTGGCGAGGAAAAGTCACATTTGAATATTGTGTAATCATCTGTGGAGATTTGTTTTTCTTTTCCCCCTCAAAACGCAAACCTTCATCTTTGCTTCTTGAAAATCCACTGATCTACACACAGCTAAACTAAACTAAACAAATACACTTATAGTTTTGTTTCTTTGTTTTCTTTTGCCCAATCCCTCAGACAAAACCCTTGGTAATTGGAAACAATCCCTGCTGGTGAAATGTTTAAGTGCTAATAGTTCATTTGTTTG
Source organism: Dissostichus eleginoides (assembly GCA_031216635.1). Classification (NCBI taxonomy): domain Eukaryota; kingdom Metazoa; phylum Chordata; class Actinopteri; order Perciformes; family Nototheniidae; genus Dissostichus; species Dissostichus eleginoides. The sequence continues at coordinate 21,677,310 of CM062276.1, forward strand.
GGAAATAAATACCTCTATGGTGGGGGATGGATCTCCTGTTGGAAAGAAACGGTAAGTGGTATAAGCAGTCCAGTAGACACACAAGCACAAACAACAAAATAACAACAAAATAGACGCTAAATAAAATACACATACACACATGTTTTGCAGTCAGTGTTCGGTCTATACGTCTGCTGGACAGCAAAGCTGTTAAGCCAAGTCTCATGAGTACGTTGACACAGACACACACACACACACACACCACACACACACACACACACACACACACACACACACACACACACACACACACACACACACACACACACACACACACACACACACACACTTAAAGAGTCGGGTTGATTCTCTCCACACAGCATGGCTCCCTTAGTTCATCTTTTAAGCTCAACAGCCCTGAAATGCCTCTCAAGTTTTTGTTTTTTTCAGAAAGGGAAGCACTACCCGCCTTTTCTTTGCATGAGTCTTACCCTCCGGCTTCATACACTCACTCAATTGTTGTTTCCTACTTTTTTTTACCTGACTTTTTACTTGGTCGAAATCCAGTCGTGTCTTTGCCATTGGCAGCAGACTGGTGGAGATGTGTTTGGATACAAACCAACATGACATAGGATGGGGATCCTATCCCTGTGACATGTCGAGGAGCACTGGGCAGGTTGTGATGAGGATTCATGTTACATAGCTCAGTGACAGGGTCTCCATCTTCCTGTCCCAGTGGGAGCCAGTGGACTCCAGTAATGAGATGTTAAAAGCTAACCTCCTCTCATTACTCCTAACACTGTCTCCTCTCTCTCTCTCTCTCTCTCACGAGCAACTCAGAGCAGCTTTTAATGAATATTTTAGTGCCCTTTGTTCTCATTCTGGTGGCTGCTTGGGATCAATGATTAAGACCAAGCTTCCACCTGACAACCCCAACACCCAAACTACTTTATGCTGGCGGATTCTTTTTTCTTTCGTCCTCCTGCTTCTTTTTTTGGCTCACCTCAATGTACTGTACCACACCCCCAAAATCCCCCCTCAGGAGGAATACCTTCATTGAGTCAGTTAATTAAAATGTGGAATGTGTCTGAGAGGGTGGGGTGCGTTGGTTGGGTCTTTTTGAAAGTTCTGAGTTTATCCAGTCACATAGTCAAGGAGGTCACCATGAGGAAAACAGAAATAGACTTAAAAAGCGCCAAGTTAAGCAAAAGTTCCTTGAACTTTGAGAAAATGAATAATTACATCTGTACAGCGCCAGATGGCTGTTAAATGTTACATGTCATCATCCAACAAAATTAACCATGAAAAATGTCTGACGTGAATGCAGTGGAATGAACTCAGCCCATATTACAAATTACGTGCATCTGAAAGAGAAACAAAAACAACAGAAAACAAATTACATTACAAACGTGGGATTTTGTAAACCTCGAGATGAAAACATGTTAATTGAGTTCACTAAATTCCCAACAAACCTTTTTTTTCGTTCAAATCTAGCAACAGGCAAATTAACGGTGTTTCAAAACAAGATGGTGATGTATAAATATAAGCAAAAGAGCAGTAACCATGTATATTTCACCTTTATTTTCAACAATATTCTACATTATTCCAATCCAAAGCCCAGATGTATTAACCAAAAAAACAAACATATATCTGGAAAAACGTTTGGTATCACCGTTTTCTAGAGATAGCTGTGGTGAATGAACATGTATATGAAGTATACGGTATAACACTCTTTGCTAAGGTTATTTGCCAACATCATTGATTGTGTTATTATTTCTCAGCCAAAAGAATGAACTATAAATTGGAGACTCATTTATAAACTTGATTTTATATTATACGACTGCCATGCATTGTTTTACTATTTACATCCAAGACATTAGGGATGCTCCGATCGCCAATTTTGGGGCCGATCGCCGGAATCAGAATCGGCCGAGTGGGTGGGGGCTATCGGGATCTTCCATTTAAAGTGATGTTTAAAACTCAGTTAATGGGGCTCATTCACTGGCGCTTCCACAAACAACAACCAACATAATTATTACATTCAAATGAAGTACATTATTCAAGTTTACAATAACTTTGGATAATAACATGGGAGAAATGAGCGGAAGCGCTCTCTTTTCGTCTCTCCCCCTCTCTCTCTCTCCTGACAGCCTGTCAGTATCGTCTCATGCAGCTCACTGATCCAGTAATGAGTGACCCAACAGTGAAGACTAAATATATTTATAACTTAGCTTGTTCCAGAGGTAGATAAAATAGCTAAGTATGTTAGGTCTAGGGCTGTTCCGAATACCATTTTTCGGGCTCCGGATATTCGGTAGTAATCAGCAGCGAATATTGAAATATTCGGAACGGAGAGAAAAAAAAGAAATGTTATTTTAAAAAAAAAAAATTTAAAAAAAAAAACATTTTTCATAAAAACAATTTTTCCAAAAGGTTTCATAACACGCTCCGAACCCGAGACACCTGACAACACGCTGTTAAGCAGAAGCGCAGAAAGAGCATACTACTACGATTTATATTTATAAGACCCACCCGGGCATTTGGCAGCCGCAGTGCAGCGCCCGGCGTCCAACTCCGGTTCCAAATTCCGTCTATAACGTTTTACAACCTGAAGAGTCAAACAAAGATACAAAACACATATTTCTGTAAAAACAATACTTCTAATAAGATAGCCGTAAAAGTAGGCCTAACAGTGTAATACTTGTTACCGACACAGTAAACAGTATTTAAATAAATGAACGAACTGTAATAAATAGAACAAGGTAGCGCAATTATAATAACAGCAGCACACATTTTAATAAACGAACAATTTAAATACAAATAAATGAATGGCTTGGCTTTATATAGAATAAAACAAACTGTAACAAATATAACAAGGTAGGAGGTAGCGCGATTGAGCGCTATAACAATAACAGCAGCATACACTTCAAGAAACGAACAATTTCCTTCCAATCTTTCAAATAAACAAATAAATCACAATCAGGTTGCAAGCTACATTTGACTAAGCCGTAAGCCAGCCTACCTACACTCTCTTCATGTTGTGTGCGAGGAAGATGAGTTTATCCACATTCTCAGGTAAAAGTGAACTTCTGGTCTTGTTCACGATGTAGCCAGCCTTTTAGAAAATGCGCTCTGACGGGGTTAAAGTGAACGGAACGCAAAGGCAGTGCTTGTCTGCAAATGCCAGTTTGGGATACCGGTCACTGTTGTGCTTCCACTATGCAAGTGGGCCAGACTGGATTTTAGTCGTGTCTCTCAAATATTGCTCCATCTCTTTCTTTGCGCTGTCTCCATCATGTTCTTGTTCCTCTTCATCATCGGACTCAGACTGCATCAGCATATCCTGCTGTTTCTTTTTGGGGTGGCGCGGCAGTCTCCTCTTCTCTATCGCTTGCTGCCGGCACTCCTTCCACCTCCCGAACGGTCTGTCGCTGGTGTAGATGTTCAGCCAGTCGGACAACCTTAAAATCAAATAGCATTTTATTAGTCACGTGCACAAGATAAAGTAGTGTGGCATAATAATAGTAAATATAATTAAAATTTAAAATATTAGTCTAACCTCAATGTAGACGAGGTCCTTCTTCTCGTTCGTGAGGAATGTTAACTGCTTAAATCGCTGGTCCAGTGCTGAAGAAAGGAGGTAGATGCTGCTGGGCTCCAAAAGTGACAGTTTCCATCTGCTGTCGATCTCCGTGACGAGGGTCTTCTTCAGTTCTCTGATGGCAGGGCTGTCATCCAACTCCGGTGACAGGTGGCATCTCTTCAGGTTAAAGAGCATTTGCATTGTTGCAGACAACGACAAGTTCTCCTCCTGAGATAGCAGTTCTTTGAGCGTGATTAGGGGCCCCAGCACTTCTGCTGTCTCCTGTGCCAGTTTCCACTGGTCTGCTTTCAGGTCCAGGGTGCGATCTGCTTTCTTCGTGATGCTGGGAACTGACAAAACAGCTGTCACTGGCCATCATTGCTCCACCAGTCGGTCAAGCATTTCACACGTAGAGTTCTATCGAGTAGCGACGTCATTTGCAAGTTTGTGCGCTACAACATTCTGCTGCTTTTGTTTGTCTTTCAACGTAGCTACAGATGAAGCCACTCATTTAGGACGCTTTTTCTATCGAGGAGGGTGGTCGGTCCTCGATAAAGAGACCGCCTCCAGTTTCCGTTGAGACCGCCCCGTGTGATAAATTAATGTTTTTATATGAAGCCAGCTGCAATGGATCATTGATCCACCAGGGGGTGCCTGCCTCCAGTTCCAAACTGGAGCTCATGTGAATACTGTGTAGCGATCTTATATCGATAATATAATATCCATATGTCACGGATAGGATCATACTCTGTGCTAAATAAGAGACATGTAATCATTACAAATTTACAAAACATCACCATGTTGTTTTTAACAAAAATGTTTAATCCACGTTGGCGTAAGTACAAAACCATCGCAACAGTAGGTTTTTTCATTTTTTCATCAGGTGATTATTGCAGAAATGCAGACCGGCTCAAACAAACGACATTTAATCATCATTCTTAAGGTCATTTAATGTATCATATGTTCGCCGAATTGGCATGAAAGCACTAATAAATGTAGTTTAATTCACGTGAGTTTACAACTATAAAAATAATCGGTTTGTTTTCAGGAAAGCAGGAAATGCACCACGGCTCTCACGAATCCTTATTTAATCATCATTTTCACCACGATCATTTATGTTTATGTTCGCCGAATTTACATGAAATCACTGAAAAATATGAATATATATATATAATACACTGTAGCCTATTCAATTCAATATACTGTATTCAACTTCATTAAAACGTTATTAACGTGCCTAAACTCGCTGCACATTAATCCGCTTATTACATGGCCACATTCTCATCAAAGTAACGACATGACTCCCAATATTAATTGAAATGCTTTTTATGGATTTAGAAAATGTTTTTATTGATTAAAAAAATAGTTGTATTGATTTTCATCCGCTAGAAAGTTTTCTTGAGAGTCACATCTCTCAGTTTAATCAAGCTGCGACAGAACCAAAGCATAGGCTACATACACCAAACCTTCCATTTATATTCCTATCAATATTATGAAGGCGTTCGCCGAATTGACATGAAAGCACTGACAAATATGAATATAGGCTACCGTAGTCAACTTCATTAAAGCGCTATTATCGTTATTATCGTAGGAAAATGCCGGCTCACACAAAACTCTGATTTTAATCATCATCATCACGATCATTTAATGCAGGGGTATTCAATTAAAATTCAACGAGGTCCAGTTAGCCTGGAACGATATTTTGTTTTAATAATGTTCATTGTGGAGAAAGCTTCGCAGCCTCGCGGCTGTATGTGGAGCCAAAACACTCCTCTCTTTGCCGCTACTCGCTGTCTCCAATAACGTCCGCTGTCTTCACCTAGGTCCGCTGTGTGTGTGTGGGGGGGGTTGTTTACCTCCTGCAGCTGGGTACAGTATCCATGGAAACACAGCATGTGACCTCACAGCGTTATCAGAGACTAGTTAGCCTACTGGTTAAAATAACTTTCATGCACAGGTGGATTTTTAAGTCCTTTCAAACAAATAAAAAGAGATGATATTGATATAGGCTGCCATTTATTTATTTTTTGATACATTTACGAAACAATATGACAAATCACAATATGCCTATCTGCGGAGGTAACCAGGACGAGGTGTTTCTGGATCCGTTTTCCTTGGGCTCCTCTGTCTCTCGTTCACTCTGTTTCTAATTTTATGCCACTGGTCCATGGTCAGGCCTGGGAACCGACGGGAGACACTGGACTCAAGTGTCTGCCTCACATTGAGGGGAAGAGGCCTTTTCCCTTTGCTCCCACTCCAGTTGGTTATTTTGACCATGTTCTCATATGTTTCAAATGGCAACATGGCCATGAACATATAACCCGCAAACTTCTCAGGGCTATGCTGTCCCTTTAGAAAACAGTCCTGGAAGAATATGTCCTCGCGATCTGAGGAAACTGCCCTCATGGTGGTGGGCGCACCAGGTGTGGCTGACGGCTGCAGAGGATGTGGTTCTGCGTCTCCCACATCAGACAGGTCAAATAGTCTTCGTCTGGGTCTGGATTGGGAGGCGCTCGGGTACGGCTGTGTGTCCAGTTGCTGCTGCCGTTCCAACCTCATAATAGCCAGCTCCGAGTCTGCAGTCTTCTGGGCCGTCTTCATGCTCTCCCGTTCCGAGTCTGCAGTCTGCTGTGCCAACCTCATAATAGCACGCTCCGAGTCTGCAGTCTGCTGGACCCTCTGCATGGCAGCCCGCTCTACAGTCAGCTCCAACAGTTGGGCCTCCGTGGCGGTCAAACGGATTTTCAGTGCCCGGATTTCTGCGTCACCCAATCCAGCCGTGCATGTAGCAGACGCCGGGAGCTCCTTAACTGTGATGGCCTGATAGGAAACAGAAACAAAATATGAATACCAGTAGTAGCCTATCTAATTACCTATTTATTTAGACTTATTATGTACTTATACACACACACAGACATACACACAATAGTACGTACCGCTTTCTTTTTAACAAGTCTGACTTTGCTTGTTGCTTGTTTTTTGCCGCAGGAGGTTTAGACGGCTTGACATTCTTTGCTGCGACCTGCGGGGCTGTCTACCGGAATTGGGAATAAAGAATATGACATAAGCACAAGTGAAATTAACAAATAATCACACATAGGCCTACAGTACAGTAGGTCTAAAGGGCAGAGTATAGTACAGTAGGTTATTTACAATCTGTCAGCTTACCTGTGCAAGACGTTTTCTCTGGGTCTCGTAGAAATTGCTCGAATCCATTCTCTGACAAAAAAAAGAGCTTACGTGCGTTCTTCCTTGATTCACAAAAGAGTCTGAGACGCTGTGCCAAAAGAAAGTTATGCGCTCTATTTATCTGTGAATCGTACATTGTGTCAAGCACCTTGATGGCCACCTATTTTTCCTATTGGTGCGTCTACAGACAGCCAGCCACACCCACATTTTGTCGGCTACTTAAAACCGGTTTGTGGAATGCAGCCGGCTCGAGGAATGCTGCATTGCCTATTACGCATTACTATGACGCGCATCAACAGAGAGAGGTCCGAGGAGATTCGTGTCATGCGAGCAAATGGAAAATCAACAAGAGAAATCCAAGAAACGTTTGCAAGCATTGGCATCGCAGTTTCACAGAGCGCTCTGCGAAATCACTTTCAGGAGAAACCACCCCGCCGCTCAGGTCCAAGAAAACTCCTGTAACACTCCTGTAGTCGACTAATTACAGGCCTCAATAAAGTGCTGCCGTTGGTTGTGCAAAATAAAGGTGGACATAGTGGAAAGTGAAATTGACATTGTCAAATTTAATAAAAATACAAAATAATCCTATCTGTGAACGTGTTTTTTTGGCTATTCTTCCTGGGGTCCTCAATCACACCAAACATACATAAACAAACATACAACAAAATTAAAACAAAACAAAACAGCTTATAATTTCATGCAATTTTGTATGAAGTGAAAACTAAAATGCTCATTTACTCTATATTTTCTATTTCAATCAAATGTTCCATCGTCCCACTTTAGGAAACATGTTTCGCAAAGTGGGACAGTATGATTTGGTATGACAAAGTCAGGGATAATGTGAGATATAAATGTCAGAGTTTAAAAGATGGCAATTAATTTAGGCCCAAATATTCATAGTAATTTAATAAATCCTTCCAACACACGTTGTCAAAAATAAGTTAAGAAATCATTCCAATATGTGCTATACAGTAGGTCAATTAAAAAATTCAAAAACACAGTTTAAAAGGGGAGTGATTTGTCGAATATGCATAAATAAAAAAGAAAGTAGAAAGAATGCAGACTAGGTAAGATAAAGATAGGAGAAAGGCGTTTATCAAATATTTGTTATTGGATATTGGTTATTCTAATGGTTTTTGATTATTATTATTTCATATGTTGAGAGCTGTATCCATAAATCTCTTAATGTTGCCCTCAAAGTGCACCAGATTGATGCATTTAAATTCAATTTAAAGAAAAACATCATCTGTTGTAACAACAATAACTTTATAAAGAGTAACATAGCTGAACATGGTATTCCACATTTAGCTTTGAGTGTTACTGACCTGAGATGTTTTTATTACATGAATTAAGGTGACTGAGGCTTTTTAACATAGACTTTTCAGTGTCCCACATTTTGCACAGAACTGTCCCACATTAGGACATGCAGATTGTCTGAGACAACTTGGCACTAAGAGTCTTCAGAATGGTACTGGATTTTGAGTTATTGTATTGGCTTCATATCGCAATATATTCCCGAAGTCTGAAATGCAAAACATGTCCCACATTAGGGCAATTCACCCTGCATGAAACTATGTCTATTTGTGTGTTTACCAAGCGCAACCCCCCCGCGGTAATCCGCGGTAAACTCTTTGTTTAAACTGACCATCGGAATGTCGGGAGGTTTGCACACATGCAAATATCCTCCCATCCCCCGCTCATAGCGGTCTTGCTGTTGAAAGAAGAATGACAACACCTACTGTAGATCACCAACACTGGTTTATTTTGTATTCACAGGCAAGTCAACGTTGTTGCAGTAAAAGTCCAAGATAGGTGTAGCTTTGTCTCGTCCTTGAGAACCACGTATCTTTCAAAAGTAAACTTTTCAAGATAATATCATCATATATGTGTAGCTTTGTCTCTGTCCTGTGAGAACCACGTATCTTTCAAACGTAAACTTTTCAAGAGTTCCTCAGAAAAACAGCTGTTTTCAGCTTTGTGGCGGTGCATTTTACAGCTAATCCAAGAGGCTTTTTACACACCTTACTTGGTTTAAGAAGGAGGGATTTTTCTCAACACATAAAGGAACACTTTATCCTTCAGTTTATCACAAACATTCAACATCAACACATTTGGAGATCCTAATTTGAATCCAGTCTGTAATTTGATTTATATCCCGCGTCCCGCCCACCCCGACCCTTTCCGAGCGCTTCCGAGCCGCGCCGATTACAACGAGAGTTAGAACGAGAACGTGACGTCACATTTACACAATACGTATGCTTTCTAGCTGTCACTACCATAGGTCACTACCGGTCACTACCCGATCTGCCCCCTGCCCGATCTGTCCTGCGCATGTGCGAGATGGTCAACTACATACGGCAACTCTGATAGGACACTTGACACAGTGGCGTTTGGCAAAGCAGAAAAAGAACCGAGAGAGATGAGTTATTGTTATTACAACGTGACTGCACTATTATTTAACAACTCGGGCAGGGGGGCAGATCCGGTAGTGACAGCAGCGGCGCCGGATTCATTTCAGAAGTGGGGGGGCCAAAAAGTGCGTGTGTATGTGACATACTTGCCAACCCTCCCGAGTTTCGCGGGAGACTCCCGATTTCCTCCCGGTCCCGGGGTCATATTTATCCCGCATTTCTCCCGATTTCTGACTAAATCTGATTTGTGAGTCACGACCTGTTTCATTCTAACATAACGCTCCAAATGTTACTGTTTCCACTCGGACTTCAATACAGCTACAACATTGTTTGGTTTCCATGGTAACGCGTCTCTTTAGTAGCGCGCGCAACTGAAAGTCTGAGAGGGTGTTCAGCATGGGGAGGAAGATAGTCACAGAAAACAGAACAAGAATGGACAACTCTACCCTCTGCTCACTCCTTTCTTGTAAATTAAACTATACAGGTCCAGCCCACACATGACAGCGCAGTTGCTCCATCATTCCATCTCTTCTTTTTTCCTGCTCAATACGCTCTTGTTTGACAGGCTGAATGTTGACTAATGTTTGACTGAAGTAAGCGCACTTTCTTTGAACACACTCTGTGAAAAGTTCCAGTTATTAACTCCGGTATTTACAAAGCTGTCATCTCCACATTTGGATTTGATGGATATCCATCGATCTGATTGATTATTATCGGAGCAAATTATCAAAGTAGTAACGGAGGGAAAATATTTTCGTTTGGATTACTGGTCTGGGGGGAGCTCGCGAGTGTGTGTGTGTATATACGTGTGTGTGTTTGTGTATTTTTGCCTTTGTGTGTATTGTGTTTGTTTCCCGGGGAAAACACTCACGAGAAACACCGGCTGTTGTTATGCCTGCTGTGACGTCAAGTTACTCTGTTCTCCGCTTGTAATTATGTCGTTACAAGCTTCAACGTTGTATTTATCATCTGAATTTGCCGAAACAAGTTTAATATTCTAAAAGCCAAGACTTTGTTTATTTGAAATCAGATGAAAACGAACTGTAACGGACCCTGCCGTGTTATCTATGATTACTATACGCCTTACATTCATAATTTCAGCGGAGGGAGGGGGAGCGGCGCTGTGGAAGAGCAGAGTGGCGAGTGAGAGCTGTCATCTTCCCTTTACAAGCTTCAAAAATGCCTGTAGCTAATGAGATTGAATATAACAATCAAAAATAACAAACATATACACAGCTAGATCAGATGGCGTTCTTTTTAGATGCGACTTTAGAGTAGAGGGGAATTATTGAAACGGGATGTGTACAGTGTTCCGCGGCATCCGCTGCTGCGAGAATGTGGGGCAGGGCTGTAAAGTGGGGGGGCCAATGGCCCCCTGGCCCCCCTGCTTCCGGCGCCCTTGAGTGACAGCCATAACCGAGGTCCCGGAGGTCCGCTGTCTCGTCTCTTCTTCTCTGTTTCTTTCCTTGTATCGCTCACTCGTCTCTTTCGCCCCCTGTCGGCGGGGCGGTCAAAATAGAATCGCCCCGTCAAAATTGAAATCAAATCAAGGTTTATTTATATAGCACATTTTAAAAACGATTTTTATCTCTACCACAGTGAGATGATACACATGTGTGTGTCAGTAAATGTGTACTGAGGCTCACAGAGGCTGCAGGGGGTGTGTGTGAACCGGTGTGAACACAACGAGGGCTGCTGTCAGACGATCAGCTGTGAAGCGTCGCTTCACGTGACGCTCCGGAGGAAAGGATGTCGCATTGCTCTTAAAACTCATTTCAAACTCATTTAAAAAATGTCTATATTATGAATTTGAGATGTGTCTAAACTGCTAAGAAGCTGACAGCTGAGTTAGAACTGTGCTTAACCACCACACTTAAGCAATAACCGCAACCACACACTTTTAATGCACTTAATGTACTATTTTTATATCAATATTTTAAATATTTGTAACTATTTATTCCCCCGTATGATTGTCTATGTTGTCTGTCCTATTGCTGTGTTATTTTTTAAGTGTTATGTATGTGCACACCGTGACAGAGTTGCACTCTGAAATCTCGTTATACTTGTTTATAATGACAATGGCGTCAGCTAAATGCAATGTAATAATAATAATAAAAGGCTTTAACTTTAACTTACCTATAATAATAATAATAATAATAATAAAATAAAAATACAAAGTTTGCCACATATTTATAAATGCATCAACTGTCTAAAGGGTGGATCTTCCTGGTTCTGTTGCATAAAATATTTAAAATAAGTCTTTTCCACGTCATGCAGCCTACAGTAAAGCTTGAAATGCAATGTACTGTAATGAATGAAGCGCCCTCTCCTGGTTTGACCCTGTAAATGAAAATCTGGCCACCCCCACTTGCTGAGAAGTGGGAGGAGTTAACATTCCTTAATGCTGGTCTTTGGCTGGGAGCTGTATGCTGGAGTCCTAAATGAATGGCTTCATCTGTATAGCCTTTGCACTTTTTCTGAAGTGTCCCACGAGATTTCTGGCAGCCGCAACTGTGCGACGTATTCTGTCCTGTTTTAGGGCTGTATGTATGCACAGCTGTAGCGTGTGTCCTGAGCAGTAGACCCGTTGAACGTTGCCCCATTTCTCCGATTCTTTCTTCAGCGTCTCTGTGCACAGCTTCATGTTGCTGGCATTGTCGTGAACAACGGCTACTCGCTTATAATTCGGAATGGCAAAGGCATCCGCCACTTCTCCAAGCTGTTCTGCAATGTTTACTCCCGTATGGTTCACCTCCATTACTTTGGTTTCCAATACAAAGTTACAGAGTTTCCACTCCGAGTTATAAAGTGACAGGTGACAGCCATATACGCCTCCATACGCACCGAGGTCCAAATGTCCGTTGTAAAACTTAAGGCAGTTCAGTTTTCAATGTGAGTTACAATTTGGTCTCGGTGATCGCTGTATTTCAGAGACATGGCATCTAAAATACTGGAGCGTTTGGGGACAGTGTAGCCGGGCTCCATCTTCTTCATTAATTTTCTGAAGCCTTCGCCTTCGACTATGTAAATGGGTCTCATATCCATAGCGATGAAATCTTCTATGGCATCTGTTATCTCTCTCTTTCTTTTCTCCGTTATCGGTTTTTGCGACTGTAGGGTCTGCTGTATTGTTGAGGATGTTGATGGCTGGGATGCGTGGGGATGAACCTATGGACACAAGTTATTATTAGGCTGGGCTACTCAACTTTATGCCAATAATTGCCTTAGCCTCAGATGTTCCCACATTACTCCATGTATTATTTTCACTATTCGGATAAAATTAAAAAACTAATACAAAAAAACAATTCAGTTGCTTGCTTGCAACTATTTTCCAAGCAAAGTAAGTGCACGTTTTTATCATGTGTAACGTTACTGTTTAAACGGCGGATAAAGCAGCTTCATCATGGCATCTTGACAACAGCTAAGCTAGGCTACTACTTACAGCATCCAGGTGACTTTTCAGAGTCGTTGTGCCACTGTGGTAGGCCAGTTTCTTGTCGCATATTTGGCACACTGCCTTCTTCTTATCGTCGTCCAATTTAAAATGGTCCCACACAGCTGAAGTCTTCGGCATTTTGTGTTCAGGTGTGTGAAATGAGGTGAATCGTGACGTTCAAGTTTGTGACGCTGTGAGTGAAAGCGATGTCAGGAGCCCAAGCTGAGATTGTATATATTTCCGCATTTTAACAGTGCAATTCAAAAGTATAAATATAGTATAATAATATGGCAATTCGCCTTTATTGATAGCATACATTTAGGAAAAAATAAAAATAAAAAAAACGAATATCCGAATAATGAAATTGAAACCCGAATAGTTGGCCAACGAATGAATTTTCAGATATTCGGATATTCGGGTACAGCCCTAGTTAGGTCTAACTCTTAGTGTGTGTTTTGCTCCGCTCACCGGTCCGTCACAGCGGGTGGAGCTGCAGGATTTCTGCTTCACACACGTTGCATACCGCTATTTTATTGTCATTTTCGGACACCTTAAAATACTGCCAGACTGGTGAAGCCATTTTGGCGAGCTTGTTTTGCCGCGCACGGAGAAAAGTGTCATGTATTTTACCTCATGTGATCGGCTCTCCTGATCGGCCTTTATAGAGAGCACCGATCGATCGGCAGAGAGTGAATATCGGCCGATAACGATCGGCGGCCGATCGATCGGAGCATCCCTACAAGACATAATTTCATTTGTAATGACATTTTGATTTGATCCTGTATGTCTGAGCACTTTGTAAAATCGGTTTTAATATGAGTGCTATAAATATCTTGGGTTATCGTGTTTCAGGTTAAATAATAATGATTGATATAACTAGTGTGATTGTTTACAGATGGATGAATTAGAGGTAAGGCATCTATTAATAAGATAAGATAGGATAAGATGGAGTTTATTTATCCCTGTGGGGAAATTCAGGAAAAGAGCTGCTAAAACAAGCTGTCACTCACGGCGACACCAGGATTAATCGTAATAGCTACTTCTCATGCACGTGCGCTCTTTTCCAAAATAAATTATGAAAACATATTAAACAGGAGTAGATAGGGTTTCTAAATCTGCCAAAAAAAATGCCTAGGCAAGGCAAGTTTATTTATATAGCACCTTTCAACACAAGGCAATTCAAAGTGCTTTACAAAAATGAAAGACATTAAGAGCATTAAGAAACATATTATAAAATGATATCTAGAAACACTCATTTAAAAGCAATGATATAAAATGACATTTAAAAACACTCATTTAAAAGCAAAGATAAAAAGCAAAGATAATAAAAGTTACAGTGCAGTTTAAGATATGAATATATCAATTAAAAGCAGCAGCAAAAAGAAAAGTCTTCAGCCTGGATTTAAAAGTAGTAAGAGTTGCAGCGGACCTGCAGGTTTCTGGGAGTTTGTTCCAGATATTTGGAGCATAATAACTGAACACTGCTTTACCATGTTTAGTTCTGACTCTGGGGACAGAAAGCTGACCAGTCCCTGAAGACCTGAGAGTTCTGGATGGTTCATAATTTAGCAGTAAGTCAGAAATGTATTTTGGGCCTAAACCATTCAATGCTTTATAAACCAGCAGCAGCAACTTATTTTGTAGTTTTTCATTATCTGAGCCAGTGGTAGCATGTAGATGTTAAAGAGAAGAGGCCCCAAGATGGAGCCTTGAGGAACCCCACATGTCATATTTGTCAACTCAGATGTGTATTTACCTATAGAAACAAAGTTGTTTCTGTCCTTGAAGTAGGATTCAAACCAATTTAGAACTGTTGCCGAAAGTCGGTCTAGTAAAATGTTGTGGTCAACAGTGTCAAACGCAGCACTGAGATCTAATAATACTAGCACTGAAGTTCTGCCACTGTCTGTGTTTAAGTGGATGTCATTGAAGACCTTTACAAGAGCAGTCTCAGTGCTGTGGTTTGGACAAAAGCCTGACTGTGACACATCGAAACAGTTATTTAAATGCAAGAAATTACTCAACTGTTGAAAAACTACTTTTTCAATGATTTTACCTAGAAATGGGAGGTTTGATATGGGCCTGTTATTGTTCATTACTGAAGCATCAGCGGTTTTCAAAGTGTGAGGCGCCAGAGAGCTTCAGGGGAGGCGCAGCGTGAGAAAAAAATAACGAGAAACAGTGAAATCTAGCTAGTTAACTTCAGCTAACTTTATGCGAGCGGCAACATGGATCGATTTTTAGTGAAGTTACCTAAAGTGAAAGAGGAGACCGCGTCTGGCAGAAAACGTCACTTGCACACTTTTGGCTGTCTGTGGAGACCGAGTTCCCCCACCTCGCCAAAAAGGCTGTAAAAGTGCTCATTCCCTTCACCTCCGCCTACCTGTGTGAGTGCGGGTTTTCTGCATTGACTTTGATCAAAAGCAAGTACCGGTCAAGCAGGGGCGGATCCAGCTGCCACCCCAGTTGGCAGCTTTGTTTTTTAAATAAAAGTTGTGGCTCATCGGACATTTATGAGAGAAAATCCCTATTGTCCGAGTGCAAGTGAATGCAGCACAAGACGCAAGCCTTGTAACCCCTCCCCCGGCCCTGGCGCGAGCGAGGAAATGTGATTGGCGGCGATTTCATTTGAACGGGACGGCGCATTCGGACCCCAAGTAGACGGAAGGAATTAGGTATTTGCGGTCTACAATGACAGAGAAGAGACTGTCAAGCTTGGCTGTACTCAACATTGAATCAAAACGCACTAAAGCTTTAGATCTTAATCAGTTTGTGAGGCGTTTTGCTGAACAAGATGGTAATCACCGCATTCAGCTGTAATAGGCATGCCAACTTGATGCTCTGCTCACGGATGACTCGATGAGCATAACAAACTGTTAAGATGATGACCTTACGTGTGTAAATATATTTTTTTCTTTGTGGGGGTCTGCCCCCAAAAAACTGTTTTAAGTCCTGAGAAAGTCAAATAAGACGGTGTGTAAAACTACACTGCCGAGCCAAAAAAAAGTAACCACTTTGATGTAACTAGGCCAGTAGGTAAGGGCATTCCACTGGATAATAATACCCCTGCATTATAGCAACAACAACAATAATAATAATAATAGCAATAATAATTGGGAGGGGGGGCGCGGCTGTTCTTATGTTCTCTGAGGGGAGGCTCACCTTCCCACACTTTGAAAACCCCTGATCTAGATTAATATTTTTTAAGAGCGGTTTAATGACTACCATTTTTAGGGCCTGTGGAAAAACACCTGAGTGAAGAGATTTGTTTACTATATGAAGTAGATCTGAGGCCATGCAATTAAAAACATTTTTGAAAAATCCTGTTGGAATAATATCAAGGCTACACGAGGAGGATTTCAGATGTTGAATAATGTCCTCTAGGTTTTTATCATTAATCTGATGGAATTGTGTCATGGTGTTTGAATTGATTTTAAGTGGACACAGGGACAAAACATTTGCTGTACCTGATACAGAGGCACTGACTGCTTGTCTAATTTTCTGAATTTTGTCAGTGAAGAAGGAGGCAAATTCATTGCAGGCCCTGGTGGATAGAAATTCAGAGGCTACTGACACTGGGGGGTTTGTTAGTCTGTCAACGGTAGCAAACAAGGCACGTGCGTTGTTTTTGTTTTTTGCAATGATGTCAGAGAATAAAGACTGTCGTGCAATTTTCAATTCCAAATTATAAAAGCCAAGTCTCTCTTTATAGATTTCAAAATTAACCTGGAGATTTGTTTTTCGCCACTTGCATTCAGCTTTTCGACACTCTTTTGTTTCTGTTTTCACGGTCATGGCCTTTCTCCATGGAGATATTTTCTTGCCAGTCACTTCCTTTATCTTAGTTGGAGCAATGGCATCTATAACATTTTACATTTTTGAATTAAAATGATGATTTACTGAGATGTTAGCAGGGGCAAGTGTGGAAGAAAAATTTTGAGTAAACATTTCCCTAGTATTTTCAGTTAAATATCGCTTTGTGGTTACCTCTTTTTGAACATTTTTGTGAACAGAAATAGAGCTCTCAAAGAAAACACAGGAATGATCAGAGAGTGCAACATCAGTCACCACAACCTTTGAGATATTCAGACCCTTTGAGATAATTAAGTCCAGACTGTGCCCCTTATTGTGCGTGGGCTCCGTTACATGCTGAGTCAGTCCATAGTTATCAAGAACACAAAACAGTTCTTTAGCCCCTCTGTCCTGGGGGTTGTCAACATGGATGTTAAAATCACCAACAATGACTAGACGGTCAAAGTCAATACACACTATAGACAGCAGTTCAGTAAAGTCATCAAAAAAGCTTGCACAGTATTTGGGTGGTCTATAGATATTTAGGAACAGAGCTCGAGAGGAGCATTTCAGCTGAAGGGCCACATATTCAAAAGAAGCAAAGTTCCCATAAGATGTCTTCCTGCATTGAAGGGAATCATTGAACAAAATAGCAACTCCACCTCCTTTCTTATGCATTCTTTCCTGACTCATAAAACTGAAGTTGGGAGGTGTTGATTCGATAAGAACAGCTGCACTGTTATTTTGTTCAATCCAAGTTTCCGTTAAAAACATAAAATCAAGATTGTGCTCAGTGATAAAATCATTGATTAAAAACGTTTTTCCTGCCAAAGACCTGACATTTAATAAAGCTAGTTTAAGTTTGTTGAATACACTATCAGTCAGATTGTTTGTGACAAGCTGTGGCTGACATGGAATCACTGCTAAATTTGATAAACTCACACAAATGTTTGAGCGCTTCCTGTTTCTAAGCTGATTCACCGCTCTCAATCTATTACCTATCAACACAGATATCGGCAAAGCTACTGGCAGGCAGGGCCCCGGCTTGTCCTGGAAAGAGTTGAGAGTGCCATACGCCCTTGAGCCTGGACCCAGCACATATCAGTTAGAGTTTGCTGCGTTTTGTACACACACATTCTTATCAGGCTTCGGAGACCGCAGATGCTGTCTTGAAGGGGGGGAGGTGGTTGACGTAGGCACGGTGATGAAGACGGGGGAGATGGTGCGCGTCTCTGCTTCGGTGATTGTGGTGGGCGTCGTTGAGGGGCGGGGGGTAAAGGACATGCTGCCAACCCTGCGTATCGCCTTCATGCGGTCATTGAACTCCAGGAAGGACTTGGTGCCAACCCTCTGTATCTCCTTCATGTGGTCGAACTCCAGGAGGGTGGGCGAGGGTGAAAGGGTGAACGGAGAGTAGAGAGAGCTGGGGGGTGAAGGAAGAGTATCCTCAAAGGTGATAGGGGGGGTGAAGGGCGGTGGAGACTCCTCCATTTGTGTCATAGGTTTCCCATAATCAAGACATTCCTCAGGCGGGTGCAGTGATACTTCTTCAAGGTTTTCTGCGCGATGTGTTGTGTCTTTCTCTTGTTTTGATTCCTCTTGTTGTTTGTCCTTGGCAGACTGAACAGATTGATGACGCAGGCAGTTGAATATGTTAGAGATAAACAATTTCACTCCTGACTTGTTCAGGCAAACTCCATCTGCCTTAAACAGATGTCTGCGGTCACAGAAAAAGTTAAAATTGTCAATAAAATTTGACATAATGGTCAGTACAGGCAGTTGAAAGCCACGTGTTCAGTGCAAACAATCTGCTGAATCTCTCCACTCCTCTTCTGACTGGCGGTAGAGGGCCACTGATGAACACCTCCGCATTTAGAGAGCTGACAGTTTCCAACAGACATTTAAAGGTCCCATGTCATGCTTTTCCGGTTATTACCCGTCCCCTTATGTGTTATGAAGGTTTTTATGCATGTAAACGGTCTGCAAAGTCACAACCCTCAAAGTACACCCCGTAGCGAGTAAAACTCTAACACAGAAAATACCTGCCTATGCTGCCCCAGAACTCCTCGTTGGAGATTTGTCTTTTTCCATTGTTTTCTTCCTGGGTATGGTGACGTGCCCATACCCAAATGGACCCATTGGTCCAAATGGACCAATCCGTGGAGCCGTTACGTAAGACTTCCTCACACACACACTCAATCTTTTCTCAGCTGCAGCTCCGCCGATTTCTCCTCCCTGAGACGGCGGGACGCGGCGAGGCTGTGAGTCGGTGTGTGTGTGTGTTCGGGCTGGTTTCGAGCTGGGTTTCGCTGTGTCTCGCTGTCACGCAGACGGCCACTGGGCTCATAGGGAGGGGGGGGGGGCAGGAGCTCCAACAAGCCGTTTAGGACAGAGTGAATACACATACTATACAGAGATGCTGTATGAGAAACCAATGCGATTTTTGGAAAATTGCACAATATAAATCTATTTTAGTATACCTCAACAATGGAATTATGATCAGTAGAAATGGCCATGAAATGGGACATTTAAAGTCTTCTTTCAGCACTTCTGACTGTTGTTTCACAACATCATTTGTTCCAATGTGCAGTACCACACTTGTCACAGTCGGATGTTGGGCCCCAATATGCAGGATCTTCTCAGCCAAGTCAGAGACCATATCCTTGGGAAAACAGAGTACTTTGGTGTTGTTCTTACTACACAGACTTTTTACATCTCTTACAGCAGAATCACCCACAATCAGAGTTTCAGGCCCAGTCGTTAGCTTTCCCTCTAGCCTTTTACTTTTGGAGTAGCTATTGGTCCTTACCCTGCTGTGTGAAGACGACAGGTTATCCAGGTCATCAGAAAGAGATCTCCGGTTCTGGGTCAGAGGAGCGTATCTGTTCTGGATTGGCACACTTGGTGGTTTAGGAGGATTGTTTGTAGTTCTCCCTTTAGCAGCTGTCCACGGCTGTTTCCTAGTATGAATAGAGGTTGAAGAGGCGGTCTTCGTGGGTGATAACAATGCAGGCCAGCCAGTCGCATCACAGATTTCAGAGCGCTGGGCTCTGCCTGTTATTCGTCCTCCCAAATCCCATGGAAATGATTTACTCTTAGGCTTTACACCCAGAGAGTTCCAGGGAGGACTACCACTTGTAGATGTATTACCCAGTACACAGCCCTCCTGTTCCTTGGAATCCTTGTAGCTGCTAATTAGCTGTGAGTTAGCATGCCTTTGTCCATTCTTTTGCAACACTGGTAAAGTGGTGTCATTCCAACCTAGTCCATTCACTTCTGTAGATTTATGCTCGTTGTTCTCGCGTCCAGGAGGAAGTTAAATAAGAGACAAGGTAGTCTCGGAAAAGGTTCAAATGGGTACTTTAATTAAGTAACGTGGTTTTGAAACAACAGAGTGATACAACAACA
The DNA here is from genome assembly GCA_031216635.1 of Dissostichus eleginoides. Classification (NCBI taxonomy): domain Eukaryota; kingdom Metazoa; phylum Chordata; class Actinopteri; order Perciformes; family Nototheniidae; genus Dissostichus; species Dissostichus eleginoides. The sequence goes on from CM062276.1 coordinate 21,697,108, forward strand.
CAGCGCTATGTCGGGTGGGGGGAAGACGAGAGAGCGAACAAGCCAGGATATCTCTGTATATATCTAACCACTGGCTCCTCCTCTCAATGGCGGCTTTGACGATGGGGTTCCTCCCTCCACGTTCTTCTGTGTCCGATATCGCGTAAATCAGAGGATTTAGACGTTGTGTATTCATTGTATAACTCTACACGCCTTTTCTCCAAATACACTCATTCATGACATTTTATTTAATGCATTTTAACGGCTGTAATCATTGTTAACGTAAAACCGGAAGTGACGTCATTGTTGACAATGGAGACGCCTTTTAATAAAGCTTTTCAAAATAAACTGTACATTAATTTAGCAACAACGTTAGCCACAGCCAATGCTAACCGGAAATTAAATACTTTCAGAATAAAACAGTTTTAAGCTTACACTATGTTTAAACTAAGTTACGTCATTAAACATTGATTTTAATTTCTTACACTTCCACGTTAACTTCCAACCGTTGCATTTTCCTTTCCAACTCGGCCATCTTCTGTAGAAGTTTGTGGAAGTCATCTGTAGAGAACGGAGGCATTTTGCTGCTAACTAGCTTAAGCTAAATAGCATGCAGTACCAGGCTTTAGCTGTTGCTAGGCCACGCTACTATAAGACTGAAGTCGTCGTAAAAATATTGAAATATGGCTGAAACCCTCCATCTATTTACGAAGAATAACTGTCCCAGTGATAAGTTAATGTCCAGGAGCCGCTACTCGAAGTTTTCAGAAAAGAAAAATAGGTAAATCAGCATAAAAAAGTAAGCAGAGGCAAGAGCAAGCAGAAAAGCGTCTGCACTGTAAGAAAGCAGGAAGAAATGTGCCTAAGCACATTACCGGCCCCTGAGGCCCAAATACATAAAGAAGTAAGGTCCCAATACTGTGCCTTACCACCCACCCATATCATCAGATACATTTTGATAAACACCAACACCAACGCTATGCATTGTTTTTTGTGAACCTGATTCCCTCCTATTAACTTGACACCCTGGGCCACGCCATGACCTTGCAAATAAAACATCGATTGATGGTATTTGACACAACTGTTCCAACGCTGTTTCTCCTCCAGCCAGTGGCTTTGGTTGTTCTCAAACTGCTTTGTGATTTGTAAATAATTGTGTATCCTTTTTTTATTTACACAGCTCAGGCCCAGAACACACAACATCCCTCAATAGTGTATTATGCATGGTGTATATTAATAGGATAACTGTCACCAGTGTAAAAGATGATGGCATTCTGTGCTTTGTTAATAGCCGCTCCTATGTAAAGGACCAATGCTTTTATTTCCGATTTGTAATAAAAATACACTTTTCTGAATATCCATTTAGGCAATTTGAGACACTCTCAATCTTATTTTTTTATTTAATAGCTGGTGTCAGATGTGGTTACTGGTGGAATCTATTTGTAGCATACAACAAGAGATAATTTAATATTTGAGAGTAAAATAAACAGCATGGAATGAGACACTCACTCAGACATTGAGACAACATCATGGGTTTGTTTTATACTGTATATATATTTTCCTTGTTGGAGTACTTTGGTGCAGTACTTTACAGTCCAGCCATGTTGGTAACCTGAGTGGGTTACAATATAATGATGGTATGTTGAATGATAATTGTGTTCACTACACTCACACGGAAGAACATGTTTAATTATTTCTGAAATTGACCATTGTAAACATTTTTCAACATATCAACTAATGTTTGAGTTGAAAATTAAAGAAACATCTATCACAGTTTACGGACCAACTTTCTGTTCTGTCATTGTCTTTAATGCAGAGAATTCCCACTACTATGGGAATTGATTACCAAATATATGCAAATAGGAACAACATTATAATTAACACAACATATCCATTAATCCCTGGTCAAACGAAAAGAGAATGTGAAAGTGAGATATTATTAGAAACCCAAAAAGACCCAAATCTGCCTCTCAACTCTAAACAGAGCTTTTTATGTCTTCATCTCATTGTTTTGGGTTTTACGGTCTGGAACTTTTCCTTTACTAGGAGGTAACTGTTTTCAGTTAAAACCTCTACAAAGCAGAGTGAAGGCTATATGTCTTAATGACAACTTGCAATTTTTCTATTTTTTTAAACAATATATTTATTGATTTTTTCAATTTTCACAACACAATAATGACGTAGCACATACATGACAAGTACATAATTACAAAGCAAAAAGACAAAACATGACAAAAAACAACAAAAAACAGCTCAGTCTCAAACATACACATATGTAGGTGGTTACAGGAGTATCACATTTATGATTGATGATGAATTTATGATGACAGGAGATTCATGAGGTTCCTTTAACAATAATAGCCGACAATTCAGGTCCAAGGAAATCTAAGTAAGGCTGCCAGATTTTATAGAACTGATCAGATTTGGCATGTAAAACATTTGTGAGATATTCCAGGGGAACCAACTCAAATATAATGTTGTGCCAGCCTTTGAGAGATGGGACCTGATCCTTAGTCCACTGTAATAAAATATTTTTCCTAGCAGCAAAAGTAAGGACATTATATAATCTTCTGTTCGCAGCAGTAGGTAGTGATTTGACTGGTAGAAAATCAAAGACAGCGGGTCCATATCTAAATGAAATATCTTCTCCATTTCAACTAATATGTCAGACCAATATTTCTGAAGTTTGCAGCATGACCAGAAGCAATGGGTCAGGGTTCCTATTTCTGTTTTACATTTTAGAAATAAAATCCATTTAAAAGGAAAGGATGGCATTGTATTTGGTATAGTCCTAAGACTACCCAGAGGCATAGCTTCGGATTTATTTAAGTTGATCTTATACCCAGAAAAATTACTAAACCAATCGACGCTCTCAATGAGAGCTGGGACTGATATCTCAGGCTAGGATAAAAACACTATGACGTCGTCCGCATACAAACTTATTTTATGACATATCTCTCCAAGCTGCAAGCCATGTATGGAAGGCGTGGCTCTAATGATCTCAGCCAGTGGCTCAATGGCTAGCGCAAAGAGGAGAGGAGACAGTGGACAGCCCTGCCTAGTGCCTCTATGTGTTGGAAAGTACTCTGATCTTAATCCATTAGTTACAACAGCCGCTTGTGGGTTGGTGTACAGTATTCTCACCCATTTCAAAAATTATTGCCAAGACCAAATTTGTCCAATGTGTAGAATAGGAAGGACCACTCTACACGGTCAAATGCCTTCTCTGCATCCATGGAAAGCACCAATCCATCTATAGAATCATTTTCAAAGGCCTGTATAACGTTCAAAAGACGTCTTACATTGTTTGTAGAATTACGGCCTTTTATAAAACCAGTTTGGTCCTCTCTAATTAGTATAGGCAGAAGGTCCTCCAAACGAGTTGCTAGAATCTTAGAAAGCAATTTCCGGTCTACATTCAAGAGTGCTATTGGCCTGTAGGAGGCACAAGATTCTGGGCATTTCCCCTTTTTTAATATAAGAGATATGTTTGCTTCCTTCAAAGTCTGCGGTAATTCTGTCGTAGTAAATGAATGATTAAGCATTTCGAGTAATGGTTCTAGAAGCAGGCTGCTAAATTCTTTATAAAATGCAGGTTAGTCCATCTGGTCCTGGTGACTTTCCACTCTGGAGATTTTTAATGGCATTGATAAGTTCCTCTTTTGTGATTGGGCCAGGCTTCTTTGTTCCTCTGATATTGTTGGAAGATTAATCTTAGCAAAAAAGTCCTCCATTAAATGAGGTGCGTCACTTGTCTGCTCTGAACAATACAAATCCGTGTAAAATGTATGTGTATATATGTATGTGTCATTTATTAATCTATTTTCATATATCCTGTTACCTTCTGAATCAACAATGGCAGCTATGGACTGGGACTCCGCTTTTCTTTTGGGAAGGTACGCAAGACATTTCCCTGGTTTATCACCATGTTCATAAAACCTTTGCTTAACATATCTAATTTTCTTCTCTGCCTCTTTAGTAAAGAGACAGTTTATAGCTGATTTGAGGGCAGATATTTCTTAGGTTTAGTGAAGTAGGTGATGGTGAGTTGATATAAGCTTTTTCCTTGTCTGTCTGTTCAATTGCTAAGTTATTTTGCTCTCTACGTTTTTGGCGCCTCTTAGTGGATGTATAAGATATAATCAGGCCTCTTGCATAGGCTTTGCAGGTTTCCCACAAAAGTGATGGATTGTCCGTTGATTGTAGGTTAATCGACAGGAATACTTTAAATTCAGTTATAAAATAGGATATAAAGGTGTTGTCTTTCAGTATAACACTATCCAGTCTCCACTGCCTAGGCTGGTTTATTGGATTCTTAAGCTTTAAGTCCATAACCATGGTCGGATATAATTATACTCCCAATGTCACAAGATAGTATGGAATGCATGTCAGCTTTAGGTAGAAAAAAATAGTCAAGCCTAGTCTGACACCCATGGGGAGCTGAGAAGAAAGTATATTCCTTGTTAGCGGGTGGAGGTTCCTCCATAAATCCTCAAATCCAAAATCTTTGCAAATAGAACGAAGAGCATTTGCTTGACGAGAGGGAGCATTAGTGCTATGAGGGAACCTGTCTATTAGTGGGTTCATTATACAATTAAAATCACCTCCTACAATGACTGTATCAGCTGTCATTTCTGCAAGTTCCATAAACATATTAGTAACGGTATCTGGTGGGTGACCTGGCGGATGATAAACATTCATAATAAGAATATCTTGCCCTTGTAAACTGCCCTTAATTATCACATAACGACCCTTCTTATCTTTTATACATTTTACAAGTTTAAAGGGCAGATTCCGTTTAATAAGTATAGCGACACCCCTACTTCTAGTTGTAAATGATGAATAGAATATTTGCCCATATGCTCCATGTTGAAGCCTTGAGTGTTCTGTGTCATCAAGGTGAGTTTCTTGGACTAATGCAATGTCTATATTTTCCTTCTGCAGAAAGGAAAATACTTTTCTGCGTTTTATGGGGCTATGAATCCCTCGTATGTTCCATGTACAAATCTTAAGTTTATTTGCCATTATATATAGAAATTTTATTTATTGGGATAAACCCCTTGAGATGCACCATCTCGTTTTCAAGGGGGTCCCGACAACAGCAACAACTTACAGACATACATAAGCAAAAAGACAAAAAGCAAAACATGACACACAAGACAAACCACGTACAGTCTTTTAAAATAACATTCAAGTAATACATACAATCATTACAATCATTACAATTTGCGAGACAGTCGAGGAAATCAGTTTCATCAATATGAGTTTCATCAATAACAAGTGCAGACCAGTTGAAAGTGAGATGATAATGCATGTTTAAACATACCCAATTATGCAAGAGATCTAATACAGCAGGTAAAGTATTCCAGTCTGTTGGGGCTTTGAACATGAACGCTCTTCTGCCAATCGATTTTTTTGCAGAGGAGACAGAGAAATAAATCTGGACAGAGTGTCTAACTTGATGATTTGGCGAGTAGGGTACAAAATACTGCTTTAAATAAGGGGGATAGTTAAGATAAATGCATTTAAATATCAGCTGAAGCCAATGCGTGTGTCTTCTTACATTTAATGAAGGCCATTCAAGTTGGTTATACATTGTGCAGTGATGTGTACGAAAAGGACAACCAAGAACAAATCTGCATACTCTATTATAGGCTATGTTGAGTGGAGCAAGATCTGATTTATTTGCATTTTGGTAGACAACATCACAATAGTCAATAATCTGAAGAATAAGTTGAGAAACAATACTCTTTCGGACACTGAGCGTAAAACAATTGCGAGAGTGGTGTAAGACACCGATTCCCTAATTGACTTTTTGTATTACATGCTTTATATTTAGTTTAAATGAAAGTTCAGAGTCTAGCCATACACCAAGATATTTAAAGCTATCAACTTTATGCAGAGAAGTGCCATCCTTACATTTTATTACTACACTAGGTTTGGATTTGAGCTTCTCCCTGGTACCAAGACCATGGTATAAGATTTTGTTTTGTTGAGCAGTAATTTATTGTGTGATAGCCAGTCCTGTAAGATATTAAAATCCAATTGAAGAGAGATCTGAATTTATGAAAAGTCAGATTTGGATGTATATATGACAGTGTCATCAGCATAAAGGTGAGTACGACAATTAATGAGACAAGAAGATAAATCATTTATGTAAATAGAAAACAGAAGTGGGCCCAGAGTTGATCCTTGGGGTACACCCTTTTGTTGGATCAACAGGTCAGACTGTTTTCCATTGACAACCACACATTGCTTTCTATTGTGAAGGTACGAGTTAAACCATAACACTGTTTTATTAGAAAGGCCAATGCCGTGAAGTTTATCCAAGAGCAGATATCGATCAACAAAATCAAAGGCTTTTGTCAAGTCAATAAAAATGGCGCCTGTGAGTTCACCATCATCAGCAGCAGAGTACAGGTCATTTGAAAATGTAAGTAGTGCAGTTGTTGTGGAGTGATTAGGCCTGAAACCAGATTGAACCGGAGATAATATTATAAGTATTGAGATAATGTGACAGTTGATTATAAATTATTTCCTCCAAAACTTTGGAAATAGAACAGATTATAGAGATTGGTCTATAATTATTTGTATCAAGTAAATCACCACCTTTATGGAGTGGAATGATGCGTGCACATTTCCAAATAGTCGGCAACTCACAGGTGGACAAAGACAGGTTGAACAAATCAGCAAGTGGGTACATGAGAATATGGGACGTTAATTTTATGAACCTGTTTTCTATTCCATCTATACCATTATCTAAACTTTTTATGTAGTTATCTGACTGGGAATGTCATGACACCTTCTCCTCAATAAACATAATGATATAGTGACTGAGCTGTGTAACATAAAAAACTAAACAAAGCACATACAATCCTAAACTAACACATAACAGAAATGGGGAAATGTCCCTACTAAGCGTGTGGGGAATCTCACTCTTCCTCCTACCCACAGCCGAAAGTCATGGAACAAACCAAGCGTCATACTCACGACTATCCATAGAAACAGAACAAGTTTCATTTCGCACACGGCAACATAATATGGCAAGTTAATTAAGAAACAAAATCAAAACAACGCCATGGGATTATGTGAGTACTTGCTTCACAACATTAGACCAAAAAGACGAATTTTCCAACCTCGGGTTTTACAGTCCAGTCAGTTATCAGAGGCAGCGGTAACATCTCTCGCGTAAAAGTCCCAGCTGCGGATCAGCAGTCTGCGCACCGCAGTGTTTTCCCCAACAGTATCAAAAACAAAACCCATCTTCCTCAAGTGAAATGATCAGTGCCCGCTTATTATTCTTTGCAAGAATTGTCCAGAATTGGGGTATATGTTTCAGTTGGTTCCATCAAGCGATTCAGCAAATGCTGCGGCACCCTCCGGTGTATCAAACCTCCTTTCCGTGCCGTTGATCATCACCTTGAGCGTTGCCGGGTATATCAGCGCGTAATCGATACTCTTTTTCCTCAGCCGGTATTTAATCTCATCGAAGGCTTTGCATTTCTTTACCACAGCCGCTGAGTAGTCATTGAAGAAAGAAATCCTTGGACCCGTGTGGGCGAGGCGGCACGGCTCCAAACCAAGCTTGCGGGCAGCATTCATAACCAGTTGTTTGTCGGCAAAGTTGTGAAACTTCAGTATGATCGGCCTGGAGCGTTGTTCGGGGCCGGGCTTCGGTGCCATGGAGCGGTGTGCACGATCCAGCTTGATTTTCCCCTTCCTGGTCGTCATTTTAAGATAGTCTGGTAACCACTTTTCAATGAATCTGACAGGATCCTCCTTCTGTACCCTCCGGTAGTCCAACCAAACGTACATTACACCTCCGTCCTCGGTTATCCAAATCATCGATGTGCTCCAGCATTCCGCTCACCTGCTTCTCCAGACGAGTCACTTACTGTAACGAATCAGCCGCAGTTTCCACATTTGCAATTCTGTCCCCAGCCTCGCAAACACGGGCTCCAAGCGCCTGAATTTGAGTTGTTTGATCCTTTATGGCTGCAAGCACTGTGTCTATTTTAGCGTTGAAACATTAGTTATCTTTTCTGTAATGTTGTCCATTGCTTTTAGAATATTTGGATCCGTGTTACTGCTGCTGCTAGCATGTTCAGGTGCGCTAGCTTGTGCTCCCTCGCCATGCTCCTCGTCCTCCGTCTCGGTCATCTTTGCTTTCTTTTGTCTGGTCATGTTGTCCGAAGTTTTTGAAAAGTAGTACTCCAGGGTCATTATATAGTAACAGCGATCATAGACTATGATAATTTCGCCATGAAATGTGATTAATAAACTGATTATTTAACAGTTATAGCCGGAGCTCTATGAACCCGTCTCTCATCTACGCTTCTATCTTGTTTCCCCTCGACAGCTTGCAATTTAAGATAGCTGGTAAACAGGTAACTAAATGCTAACTACTTAGTAAACTTCAGTTCGTAAAGAATCTTGTCTTGAGGTTGTGACATTTCTTTTCCCTAAGTAGGCCCTGGAAAAAAGACAGCTTTAAGTGAGAGTATTAAATAAAATAATAACCTGCTGGCTGCCTTTTGCAATTGGTAATATACAATGTTGCGTAGTATATTTTAAATTGATGAGTCTGGTGTGAAAATAAGCAGAGGTCTATGGATCCTTAGTGGAGGAAAATGAAGATATATTCTCATCAGCTTTGGTCCTGAGACAAGCGAGTGACTTAACTTACTGATTTATTGAAGCCATTCTGTTGCGGAACCTTGTTGTGAACCTAACTGGCATTGAGACAGAAAATGATGGAGTGGACCAAATGAGTGAGTTCAACCAAGAGTCACTGGTAGAGACAAATGAGGACATCATGGCTCCGGCTGAAGATGAGTCACGTTGCAGTAGAAGCCCCATAATGAAGAATGGCGTTTTTTATGTGAGACTTTGTCTGGATAAGTGTTACTATGTATTGATTTCCCCTTAATGCCGTGCCAGAAAATATTGCTTTACAATCTGCCGCTGATGACACTCAAGGATTCATCTTTTTTTGTAACCAGTCCTTCAGGCTTTAATTCATCCTCTTCATTTATTTTCATCAGTCTCATTTATGTTCGGCTATCACCACATTACTGTCATTGGAGAATAGTGTTTTCAGAGAAAGAATGATATGTTATAGTCTAAAAAATTTGCCATAGACAAGTTACAGGATGCAATGTTGTTTCCATCTACAAATATTTTTTTAAATAAAGATGTTTGCAATGTTTATTATAAGTATCATTTTGTTAGAAGGACATGTTTCCATCATTCAAGAGATTTTTGATTATCTATACTATCTAGGCTCAGTTTGTTGGATTTTTAAAATGTATTTTAAATGTTCTTACAATTCTTTGAAAAGGTCACTATGTGAACAAAACTATAGCAACTTCCTTAGGGTTTTTTGGTCTGAAAATCAGGGGCCAGATGCGTGAAACCCATTGTTGGCCCCTAAATACGTCCCTGTTGACACATGAAAAAGATCTATCAGTTTTTTCTGTTTTCCTAAACCTCAATCATTTAGAAACGTGGTGCACATGAACAGTAGCAGCCTGATTCCCACTCCCAATGGCAACAAAAGGAATATTTGTTTCAATGATTGTCTATGTTAACGTAAGTTGTCCTTACACATTATCCCTTTTGACACCTTATATTTGAAGTATGCTTGACTTGAATCTGGCCTGAGGTCGGTACAAACGGAACCAATCACGTTTTTTAAGTAATTTCTCCTTTAATCCATTACACTTGCTTTTCTACATCTGTTTTCCTTCTCTCCCATGTGGGATGACAGAGTGCTTCTGTCTCTAAATGGGACCTCCCAATCTCTCCTTTCTTTTCACACCAGGCAGAAGAACTTTGCCCGAGGCATCGAGCAGCAGCTCCCAGATGGCATGGTGGTGGCATCGGTGCCAACGGAGGTCCAGTGCCATGAGGAGCTGTCGGACCCTATTCCCGACCCAGAATACCTCACAGGTATGAAATCATATTTCATAGTTCACTTTGCTATCACACAGCTGTGCTATAGCACTTCATCACAGGCCTGTCGGATATCTTCATTAGAAAAATTAAACTTCTCAGGGTTTGAGAGTGGAATGCTGATGAGGTGTGAAATTGTCTTATTATACATTATGACATTTTAGTCGTCATTTATAATGTTAAATCAGGTTTTCAATGTGAGTTGAGTGTACCAACCCCGGTGTGCATATCATAATTGGTCGACTAATGTGTCTATTTCCAATGAGACATGACCCAGGTTCCGATTAGGTCTAGGTACACATTGTTTTTATTATTTATTGGTCCTGTGAGGGTTTTATTGCAGCAGGTCTCTCATATGAGTGTTAACATGTTTGTTGATCCAAGTAAAAAGTAAAATCTTGGATCACACTATGTGTTATGATCATTACAGCAGAAAAACAATGTTTTTGAAGCAAGGTGTCCTGGTAATTGGTGGAGCCCACTGCTGCCGGCAGTGTTGTTGAGTTCCTACTCAGCTTGCAACACTGCCCTTTTTCTTGCAAATTAGGTCTAAAATGTGTACAACTAGTTTTAATGAGTCGTTCATTCATGAGTCAGAATTATCCATTTTAACAGTAAAAGGTGGTGAATTAACATATCAGGCAAGCTACAGAATGTTAATTCTGAGCATATCTTGGTATCCCTCTTTTAAACTTTTGTTTCTCTTTCTGCAGTAATCTTTCTTCTGCTAATAGCAGCTAACGCATGATTATACTCACAGTAACAGCAGTAGATAAGGCTGTTCTCTGAAAAAAAAGTTAATTAAAGCCCAACAGAGGACCTGTTACTTAATCAACATACAACCAAAACTAGTTTTCTATCTCCAAATGTAAAAAAAGGACTTGTGGCTTAAATATTTGATATATACGGCTCTGGATCCAAAGTTATTCTATACAATCATTTACTATAATCCAACCATCCAACAGCTGAAACATCTTTGCATAAAATGAAATAATCCCTTTCCTCAAATCGGTGTGATATTTCGTTTTTGGAAGGAAAAAAATGTACTTTACTAAGGTGTTTTGGTTTAGGTCATTGGAGAATATTAACACATTCCATCAGCAGTTCAGCATCTATGTTTTCACACAATTCATAGAAATGTTGTAGAATCAATTTATGTTACAAGTCAGGAAAATGTTTTTTAGCAACATGTTTACAACATTTGGCCTCCGTAAGTTGTAGTTTCACATTTGTGTTCTTTCTGGCCTTTGAGTTTGAGTGTTGGTCTTGTCAGGCAAGTCACACAGGGAAGAATGTCGACCCTTCATTCTTATGATTTTGATTCTACTCAGATGTTTCTCGCAGCCTTGTATTATTGATCCACATTCCAGAGTATGTGCTTCATTGTAAGGTGTCAGCGTTATACAGTATTGTCAAATATCCAAAGATAAGAGCAGAATGAATGAACGATGGATTTGTAGAGCATGTATGTTACCCCACACATCCGTATTAAAAATAATTGTTACTCTTATGAATTCTGTCTCCATTTCTCAAAGGTGGAAGCTCATACTCCTCTGCCATCCAACTTAATAATGGATGCAATGAGAGAACAGGTAGAACATTAGCAATATAATTTTATTTCAACTAGGAAGTGTGTGGGGGAGAGGGGGTGCTGGGGGGGGATTTGTTCCACCAGTGTCGTGATTCATTAGTCAGTGGCATCCGAAGCCATCTCGCTGTTCTCTTCATTACCAGTGCAGCACATGGCAGCGATGTTTGAACAGCATACAGCCGTCCTGCGGGAAACAGCTGCCATTAACACAGTCAGGCAGGGAGAAAAAAGAAGCAGAACAAATCTTGGCTTGCTGTATGAAGCGATTCTAGAAGGCCACGGATTTGTATTCCGTCCATCTGGGTGCCTCATTATCTACTGAGTTTGACCTCTCTTTGTTTATCTTAGTTTTTACAACGCTGGGCTTTAAATGTGGGCATTTTACAGAGCAGTCATAGCCAGGAATGTTTGATCGGCTTGTTGGATAGTAAAAACCACTCCATTTTGACGGATGCTCAACATTATGTTTCTCTTATTAATTCCCTGTGCTGGCATTCAAGCTGTAGAACGTGCAGCACTTTTATAAAGAGCAGGCATCTGTAATGGAGAGGAGATCCTCGCCTACTCTTCTTGTTTAAGTAATACCCTTTTTCTTCATGTTTAGAGTGTGGTAGAGAGCACTACAATAGAGAGTGAAGCATTCATTATATTTTAGCGTATTTCATTGAAACGCTTGGTTCAGGCAGCCTGCTGGCTAGGCTCATTCCAGGCACCTGTGTATCTGCCTCTGAATCGACTTACAGGGAGGAGAGCAGCAGATTGCAAGATGGGTTTATCGCTTGTTGTTGATATAACAGCGGAGATACAAGGCCAGTCAGGGCAGCAATTCAAAAGCACATTGTACAAGGTTACGTCTGAGGTGATGGACAATCAAATGACAACAGAGCGGCGGCGGTTCCAACTTCCGTTTATTGGAAATTTCAGAGGACATTAAAACAGTCTAATCTAAATGGAACTTCTGCTGGCACGTCCCTGAGCTCCTGTCCCCCTTCTCACAAACCTTTTTATCCCTACATCGCCCCTGGGCTCAGAGTGCCACGGAGCAGGAACAGAAGCCGACGCAGCATCACTTCTCCTCCTGCGCGGCCGTGTTGGGCCTTGGCGGCAGCAGTACTGGGCTTTTATTGAAGAATAATATCATGAATTGAGATATAATTTCAAAGCATCCAGCACGGTACCACAGAAGCACGCTGTGTACTCTGGAGAACTGTGCTGCAGTGAATGTTTTTGTAGTATTAAATACAGCTTAGATTCATTTTTCTAGTGCAGCAGTGCAAGTATTAGGCATTGCAATAATTTACTCTGATATGCACCCTCACTTTTCTTTTTTGTAGCCGCTATCTTGTAAAATAAATAAATAATGAACTTGTAACCTCCAGCTTCCCTTTAGCTTTTAAAAATGCTTGATAAAAAATATCATTAAGCTAAAAACTGAGGCTCAGGGAACTAATACATCCAAAACAAGGTATCCCCCTTATGGTAGCACTTTAAACAGAACAAAATCCTTTTAATTTGGATTTCCCTCGACTTCCACTTTAATAACAAAACATTAATTAACTTTAAATATTGAATTTACATCATGTTTTACATATGTCATGTTTTTGATGTTGGTGTAAAAAAGGAAAGTACATGTTACCAAAATAAACACTCCTTATTCCAGGTCCCCTTACTAGTTTTCTGGGTCTCATGGTCTTCCTCAGTAAGATTAATTTTTTGACTTTCTATGGAGATAACTCAGTTTTGTTAAATTGTCTTACCACAAACATTCTTGATGATAACTTGACTGTAAAAAAGCAGATGAATGGTCCTGAAAAATCACAAAAACTGGAATTAAATGATTTGTAGGGAAATAATCTTACCTTATGATACCACTAAATGTGATTCTTATCGGACAAACATGTTGCAAGACTTTTTCATTATGCCACAATATTTGGTTGAAGGCCTTAGTTGGAACAAAATAATAAATTCAGACCCAATATGTCTACAACATCTCTTCTCTTCATTTCCGACAATACCTTCATAACACAGTATTATTGCTAAGGTGGTGGATAGCGTGAGCCTCAAGCTGTTTCATATTTAATATTTTTGCAATAAACTGACAGCGTCTCACTGCCTTGCAAATATCATATAAATGCCTGATGAAAGCTGACAAGCATTCACTCAGTGCAGTGCTTTAGGCATTGCAAATGTGTAATATAGTAGAGTTCATACTTTGGGCGTATACACATTTTTATACACGGGGGTGTCCTTCCCTGTTTGTTCAAGGTATTGTATTACTAATAATCTTTGCAGTTGCATTTATGTTTTAAGTTTGAAACATTGTTATGATTATAGTGTCTTTCCTAGTATGTGCAACAGTTACACAGCAGCAGTGTGCCCTGTTTGACTCATAACACAACAGGCTTTGTTCTGCCTTAAAATGTTGTTCATCAGTTATCTGTCACACAAGGATAGTTGTGGCTATTATAATTAATAGTGGGGCCTTATGTAGTTTATAGTCACTAAATCACACTTACAAAAACAACCTTCACAACTTTGTCACCTTATTTTACTCTCAACATTTTAAAATAACACTGGCATTTTGCAAATGTCTGAAACATGCATTCCTTAATGGCTTTAAAAAATGGTGATGACATGTTTTTACTCAACGACACAGGCTGAAGCCTGGCCTCAAAGGTAACATAAACATTACAAATGAGTATTGACTCATATATATTTTCTATTATTTTGTCTACTCTGTGTGAGCAAAGCTGAGCCAATAGAAAAACGAAGACTTGCATTCATCAAGTGGACATAAACACAATTTCAGAATATGATATATATAGAATATAACCCTAACCTCTTCTTTTTAGCTTTACTAACTTTATTGAAGGGATTACGTTTCTTTTACAAGCCCACAAGGTTTTTAAAAGCCAGCTGGCAGGAGAATCATGACTCTTTGAAGCTGATCAACAATTCTCTCACCCCGCACATGGATATATTACGGTCGTTATGTTCTACAGGGCAGTAACAATCATACTTATTGGCCCTTTAAAACAGATGGCCTGTCATACACTGATTGGATTTATTCTTATAAACATTTGCTTCCCCTCAGCAGAATGACAGCGAGTTGTGTGTAGGAGGAGGAAAAACTTGTTTCAGCTTAGAAATCTTGGCCGGGAAAGTGGTGGCAGCATCCACATGCAGTCACCCGGGGCATCTTCTCACCTTTCACTGCACCTGTTCTCTTGGCCTCCGCATTTCCACTGAGTGTGCACACACCAGCGTCCACCGCAGTGCTCTCCTGCCCTGGCTCGCCGCCACTCGTCTGCTGGCAGTTAATTGCGAAGCTCAGGTAATTGTCCATGGGGTAGACTGACGTGCAGAGGCAGAGGAACGTCTGTTTAGCCGCGATGAGCTCATGCCACCCCTCCGTCCCCTGCTGATTCAACCACGTTCGGTTGCTATGGTCAGTATATTTGTCACTATGTCAGCACTCCTTGTTCCAGCCCTCTCCGGCCCCTCGCAGGGGTGAAATCATTCATCTTCCTATTCATCTCCGGGCTTGGAAGCCATTCATCACGAGGCCAGAGACCTCCATCAATTATTCCGGTGGGAGTAACGAGTGAGGAAAGGGAGGCTTTTGAAAGGCAAATACATCTTGATTTAATTGGAAAGCAAGTATGCTCAAGGCTGCTAAGCAGATTTCCCCTAAGATGGAGCTTGAGAGATAACGGAGCGAAAACGAGAAGATGGACAAAGGAAAAGAGAGATAGTACAGTGTAAGAAAGATGGAAGGAAAGACAATGGGTGGAAAACAAAAAGCAAAGAACAAAAAGCTTAAAGGGGACCTATCGTGCAAAAAGGCACTTTTTGATGTATTTTATACATAAATATGTGTCCCCGGTGTGTCGGGGAACTCACAAAGTGTCAGAAAACAAAACCCTCTCTCTTTTCCTCCGTACCCAAATCTAAAAAAACGGGGTACAACGGAGTTGATCCAGATTTGCGTCCGATATGACGTAAATCACGTCATATGGGAAAGGTAGACCCACGGCACTATCAGAAAGTTGCTATCAGAAACATTGCCCGACGTGTTTTGGACGTAATAGGTCTTTGTTTACATTAGCAAGCATCGCTAACACTCGGAGCTAACCTGTACTGGAGCGAGTATGTGTAAAAAAGCAGGAAATAAAAAAAGGAACTCACCTTGTGATAAACCCGCAAGAGAAAAAGCATTTGAGCTCCATACTGTTTCAGAAATAATCCTTGATGTGGTTTGGAACATGATGGAGTTTAATCACGGCAGAATGTAACTTTAGCTGCCGGTTAATTCTGAGCAGGCATTAGCTCCTCCTCCTCTTTTTTTTTGTTTTTTCAAGCTAAGGACCCAAAATCAGCATTTCTCTAACAGGGCTGGAATAGAGGGGTATGAGGGATGTCTAAATTGCATGATCTGTTTGGTATTTTGAGCAAAACACATCATCATGTTTTGGTGTTGTTGTTGTTTTTTGTTTTTTTTCTTTCCGTTAACTGTCAAGTGGGAAATAAGTATTTGTTGTGTTTCTCTTATTATCCTAAGATACTGCTATGTTTGGCTGTGAATAAGTTTGGCTGTGAAAAAGAAATATGAAGGACAGACCATCTATTTCTATTTATTTAGGTTTTTTTAGAAAGGGGCAGGTAATATAAGATTTTTTTCATGTTTTGTTAACAATTATTATACATTAAGTTTTGCATACCATGGACGGAACAAATAAAAATGAAATGAAATGAAATAGACATGTTTTTATATATTTGTATATATCTGAGACCCATAATATGTGTCTAAAAATAGCATAATATGATACCTTTAAAGCAGGAGCCAACAAGTGAGTGAATGACAGGTCTTTGTCTCTTCACTCTTCAGGCAAAGGGAATCCATTGGTGAAGGTTGAAAGGGCAGCAGGGGGGCTTGACCGTTTCTCATCCTCCGCTAGCAGCCATATAATGACTGCTTCAGTGCGCACATTGCATCTGTGTCTTTGAAATGGGTGTCATCGCGACCACGTGGCTGTGTGTTCAGACGAATGTAACACAACAGAGAACCCCAAAGGTGAAATAGTCAGACCTGACAGTCATCGCGGCTCCGCAGTCGATTCCCTGTCGTTCGGCATCAAAGCCACATATTTATGTTTGTAGTTTGGGGAAATGGCTGACAGAAGAGTTGCTCAGAAGAGAAGTTTCAAAAGAGACCTACGGATTTGAAAGGTGTTGCTCTGGATATTTTTGGGAAGTTTGTACATTTTGGGAGGCCATTTTTTACATGTTACTCAAGTCGTTATACTGAATCTAAGGTTGGATTACCTAATGAGGCAAAGGGGAAATTGCCACGGGGAAGGTTGTCTTTTTTGACAGTGACTATATTATAATGTGTTCATTACCAAATTTGATTTGTAATATAGTACACTGACTTACAAAACAACTGGAATATGTGTCATCGATAATTGTTCAATGAAAAACTAACCAATGCACATTAAACCTGGTTATGGGTATCTCTACAATACTGGTTGGTTCCAGGTGATCAGGGCACAATTGTATTTTCTTATTTGAAGAACAATACAACAATACAAATCACAGAGCAAATAATAAGTCTCCCATGTTCACAATCCCCTTAGTGTCTGTTGTGTAATGGTATTATAAGGTAAAGATAGAGGTACAAATAAGCTTTAGTTCTTTTTTTTCTTTATTTGCGCAAAGAGCCAAGACAGCTACATTCTGCGCTGTGCCATTTACTTTTAATCTGCAGACCATTATACAGTCCAGTACCCCATGAGTGACATTTATATTTGAGAATACCACACATCCCAATGTATATCTAGTGGTTACATTTGCTTTTATCCACTTTACTAAAGGTTGTGGTTCACACTAACTTGGGATCATTGCACCTTTGTATTAACTCTAACCATAATATTTCCTCAAACTTAACAAAATAGTCTTGTTGCCATGATTCAAACCCACCCTATAGCATGCTGTAGTAACTAATCACAAATGTTATAAGTAAAGCGGTAATAAAAAAATATATATTCACATATATAATTAAACATATTTTGGAGTTTTGAAGAACTGCACTGTTGCAATAGCAACATTATTTTTCTTGTTGTGATAATATAATTGTAGTGTCACATTATCTTTGTAGAAAGTAGGTTATTTCAGATTTCCATTAACAAAGTATCTCCAATTCTTCTTTGAGTTTATCCAAACCACAAATCCTCTATGAAGTCTGCACTATCGTGCTATTTCATGTAGTCTTCTCCCAATTCTGTAAGCAACATGTAATATGATAGGGAACTTTTGTACTCTAGCCCTGACATCCTCCGAAAGAATGGAAAACCCCTCACAATATAACATAATAATAACAGAACCTCAGATTTTATTAAAAGCACCAGGCAAAATCCACTTTTATGATATGAGGCTCTTTTCTTACAGAGAAGATTTGTCTTCTTACACTACTGCCAATTACATCACAGGAGTATCTTGCCACTGGCATATCTTTCATTATTTTGTTCGGTATGTGTTTCTGTCTTTGTGTGCACTTGTAAGCCAAGATCTGTCAAGGTTTAACAATTTTCTTTCATGCATCTCCATGAAATGTGCAATCTTGCCAAGAAAGTTTGTAAATCTAATGTCTGATTGTTTTTCACACCGCGTTTGAGGGTTGAAATATATATATATATATAAATATATATATACCTGGGAACACGCTAGAGCTGAAATGTATGAAATCACTGTTGGATGAACTTCAAACTTTTTCTATTAGAATTTGACTTGACATTTATGCTGAAGGTTAAAACAAAAAGTGAAATGCCAATTGTTTAAACTTAGCCCCCAGTCATTAATAAAACATGGTTATTGGTCCAGATTGCAGAATAGGGATAATGAATATCATATCAATCAGTGCATTTGAATATGTAAAGCTTTGATTGGAATTGAATTGATCATAAAATCATTTTTTGTCTTTTTGTTTTAGCCAGAGCACATCAGATGTTTTACTCACCAAGGTCATCCTTTGTCTTACTGTATTCCCTCGGTCTTGTCTTATTCAACCTGGTCTCCCCTGGAGTTCTGCCCACAGCCTCTCTGCACACTCCCCGCGCTACCAGCCTTTAGATATGTCAGCACAGAGATGGCACATAATCTATATTTCATAAGGCCTTGATATAATTGGTGGCAGTGAGGGAAGGTCATGCCTTCGGGGCCATCTTCTTTTTCCCAATGGTTTTCAAGACAGAAAATCCTCAAAAACAGCCCTCTAGTCAAGATGAGAATTATTCACAATGAGGCAGATGAGGCAGTGATTGCGGTGTCACTGTTTAAAGGGGAATGGAGATACAGCGTGTGGTGTAGTGAAGCAATTATTCAGCATGTATTTACTTTGAAAAACATGCAGGGGCAATGATTTATTCAGCACAGAGACACATCCTGGAGCCAGTCCTTGAGTGCAGTCATGGCTCATAGCGCTGATTTGGTGTCCCAGTTGGGAAATATTTTGTATATTTCAGTGTTTTAATTAATTCAAAGTTATTAATTGTGAAATATTTTGTCAGTTAAAATATTTCTAAATAAATAACCCAAATGGCCTTCAAATTATGCGATTTGTGCGTAATTTTATTGGGACTCAGTGTACAGATATGTTTCTTGTTATTAGTGTTTGGATGTTTTATAGTTGTTTCCGCTTCCACATCAAAGTTTTTCCATTCATATTTGAAAAACACTTATTATTCATCTTTCCATGTCCTTTATTGATTCTAAAACATCTTGATGAAATATTTTTGACAAGGATCTTCAGAAAACAATATTACCAAACCAGAGGGATATCATGAGTACAAAATTCAAAACAGAAATAAGTTGATGACGTTGTTTTAGTATTGATGCTTTGTAATGACTGAACTTTATTTTTTCTCTTTCCTTCATTTTTGTTATCAGTTCACGTTAAACTAATACTTTATCATATTACCTTAGCAAATTAGAGATATTTATAGGCTAGAATCAGCCATTCATATGCCTTTTCTTATTTTATTTGAAGCTCCTACTCATTACTGTTAGGCTTGAATATGCTTATTCTAGCATGTTATGTGAACTGAAACAAAGACTCAACCTAATATTCTATTAATAAATTAAGCTTTGAAGAAATGAAAAAAAAACCTTGAACACAAGCAGATCTTCAAGGTCCAATCAACTTAATTATTTTAAATGAGCAACCATAGATGAAGCATGCAAAGAGCCAGCATCAAACAGACTGAGCAACATACAATATAAGATAATTGTACATACATACCATATATGGGATAGAATTGCCTGTTTTATACAAAGATCTTTGGCCAAACTTAGCTTTAAACAACAATGATGGCAGCATTTCATATCAATGAAGCTGGAAGAACACTGTTACATTATTGCTTAAACCATTTCCCCATACAATTCGAATTAATATCCACAGTACATCTTGTTCTCAGTTGTGGAGTATTTTTATGGTTGGCTGTAGAGAAATGCATCTTGGGTCCATTTTAAAAGAGTTAACATAATGCTAAGATTGTTTTGATGATATTAGCCCCTCTAGTGTCCTTAAAGAATAAAATGTCCAAAGTACACATTTATTCCAGCCTCAACATAAGCTCCAAATTGTAGTATTGTGAACCAGTATTAATATACATGGTTGGCTAGTTGTCCCTTTAGTGCAGTGAGAATATTGCAATGCCATTATAATTCAGTTTGATGGCTTTGTTTTTATATGAACAGGAAAAAACACCATTGAAAACACAGTACAATCAGCAAGGTCTTGTTCCCAAGGTGTCAGATGCCAGCCTTTTTCACTGGGGCTTTCTATTAACCTTTATGTCAACACATCCACAGCAATACTAGATGCTTAGAGTCTTAGTCAAAGTACTTAGAAATGCAAGAGATGTTGTATGAAGACAAATCACCTCTGCTCAGGGAGGGTGGGTAATTAATTACTAACCCAAGCCTAACCCTAACCCTGAAGGTCGATGTTAGTGTCTCTCGTAGAACCAATACTCAATATTATATTACAAACTTGCTTTAACCCAAACCACAATGCCTAAACTTTACCATGTCCTTTTGTTTTAATTAACAAGGTTACCCATGTATTTTTTTGCAAAGCAAAGCATCATTTTTTTACACATATGTATCTACTGAGTGTGTTTAAAAAGTGACACCAAGTGAAGACCAAGCATCCCTATGTTATGACTTGGGAATGAGAACTGTTTGTAACAATAGCAAACAGTAAATGTAAATGTTGGCTGAATTGGTGGACTATGGGTATTTCCTAAATATATCATTTGTACATTTTAAACTGTTTTATCTTCGGCCACATAATCGGTTGTTTCTGCTAATATGTGGTCCTTCCTGGCAGTCGATAGGACCGATCAGTATGCTTTTGTGTAAGTCTTTTTTAGAGTCATGAAACTTGAGTTAAGTTTACATTCATACCGAAAAATCCTCTCCAGTGACACCTGGAGTACTAATTCAGGGCAGAAGCAGGATAAACGATGACACGTCTTTCTGATCCTGTGCAGAACAAGTCTCTTTATCATATGCTCCTGGTACCGGCAATTCATCTTCAGAGGTTAGTGAAGGGCATCTACAGCCCATCATTTCCCAATAGGGGACAAAAAATGTACTGACACAGTAGCTTCTATATATTTTGTATGTTTCTACAGGCGTTATCAATCAGCCTCACATGGATACAGTATAGTCAGACATGAACATACACACTTCTTTCACACAAGCACAATTGTGGAATGACTTCAGACTGCTGTGGCCGTCACACCCTGACTGTGCTGTGCTTTGACCCGATGATGTTTGCACACTTTAGCCACACTTCCCCCCGCCAAGGGGGTTTCAACAGTGCAACACTTTCTTAGTCACTTCACTCTTGCTACTGGAGTAGTTTAGTGGCTTGTCAGCGTCATGGGTCTCTTTTCCTAAGTGCGTTTCTGCCCTCCTCTCAAAGGCCCGCCCTCTCTCTCTATGTCTCTCTCACTGTCTTCAGTGTGTTGACATTGTTATTTTGCCAGACATTCATTAATGTATATAGAAGGGACACTTGGATATGTATGACAAGGAAATCTGCAGTTGTACTTTCCCTGTGGATACAATTTATTATATAATATTTGCCATAGCAACAAGGTTGCATAATGTTATTGCAATATTTACTGAATATGTTTCAATAATTTCTAACTGAGAACTAAACTGCTGAAAACTGTCCAATGAAGACATCATTGGTATATTTTTCCTTTTTCTTGTGCAGCCTAATGATATTTTTTCAATAAGAAAGTACTGCATGCATGGTACATTAAATATTCACATAGTTACCGCTATATAATTTACTTTTTTCCACCACCTGGTCCAGCAACTACAGGTTTGTTTGGATGTAAACTGGAACCTAAAAGTTATTTTACAATTTAACCGTGTCACCTAGCAATCACATTTCATAATTCTTTGTTATTGCATTTTGGAATAAACTTCCAATATTAACCTTAAATCAAGCTTTTGTGCAAACAAAGAAGGCTTTAAACAGCAAATAACAATGAAACAAAGCTGAACAAATCATTTAAGGCAACAGACAAAACTACTATGTGCACAATAATCTTACAAAATGGGCCACCAATTACCCAACTACATAAAATGACAATCTTTCCCTTAAGTTTAACCAAGTGCTTTGAGTGACTTAATGGAACCCTAACATGTTTTAAGATGTTAGCCAATATTGCAGGGAGAACAAAAACAAGTTTTTTTGTGCCACGCTCAGTGTGACTATTTATCATTAAAAAAATGTTGCCTATTAAATTGATGAAAAGCATTATCCGGTAGGCATTCTGTTTCTCCAAAATGTAATCACTGATGAGAACTAGTCGTGTATAGAGGTAATTTCTGGGAGATAAGGTTGGAGAAATGGCTTTCATGCTTGAATGGATGTAATGAATGAATGCATAGGTGGAAAACTTAACAAGCTGCTGAGTGCTTTTGGTCATTTACTTTAAACTTAATAGCAAATTAAGTTTAGTTTCTCTTGTTCAGTCACACTGGTCCTCTTCGCTCTCCCTTGTTCAGTAATGCTAAAAGCTAATTTGCCCAGATTTCTTCTCTCCGTCTTGCTGTTTCTTTACAATTTAAAAAGCAGACAACTTAACTGTTGACGGGCAAGCACCATTACAATAGATGTCTGTCCTTCCGTTTGTATGTGTTTTCTGTCTCAATGAAGAAGTTGGAAAAAACAGGCCATTTTCTGGGCCCATTTTCTCAACAATTTCCTGCTTAGTTATTGAGCTGTTAACGTCCTCTGACCATCACGTGAAGCAAGTTCAGTCTTTATTGTTTCTGCCCTTCATAACATCATCCCATTTTCTATTAGTAACTTGGACTGGTCTGTATTTTAAGCTCTTATCTGCTTTCATAAGGCCTTTCAATTAACAGGGATTGTATTAGAAATATGTTTTAGTGTAAATACTTCAGCTGTTTCTGCAGACATTTTAGTTTTTAACCGTAACTCAAGTATAACATCCAAAGCTCTATTAAAATTCAATTTTGAATGCAGACCCTCCATGGTAATCAGGTTTAGGAAAAGGTTTTTAATTTCTTCCTCGACGCTGATTAATTGCATGGAATTGCTCCAGCCAATTCCTGTGTTAAACGTCAGTTAATTAGCTGACAACATTGGATGGGATAATTAATTCAACTGGGGGTCACAGCATGGTGCCAGTATATAGGGGGGGGGGGGACCCAGTGACACACACCTGTGTGCCTCTTAGCCACCTGCAGCCGGTGTAAGCAGGAGGCTTGTTCTTGACCGTAATGAGACCCTGGGTTTCAGTCAGAATGTCCCTCTTCAGACCTCGTTTTTAATATTTGAAAAGGGCCGCAGTGGACGCTCGAGTGCTATGGCAGCACAATGCTGGGTGGATAAATAATGACCCCTGATGCACTGTGGAGCAAGCCTTTCTATCAAAGGCTTCAGAGTATGAGCTGTTTGTCTTTAAAGGTAGGTGAAGGGCATCTGGAGCCCATCACTTACACCTGTTTTGTCTCGCACCACACACACACACACACACACACACACACACACACACACACACACACACACACACACACATATACCAGGCATGAAAATCACTCACCTTTCGGCGAAATTTGCTGTTTTGAAACCAAAATAGGTGACCTACGTGAATCGTGTAGATTCGATGAGAAAATATTTAAGGGGGGGGGGGGGGGTAGGTTCAGAGGCCGTAATGGTACGCACCGTTGGGTGACGAGTGGAAGACGAGACCCAATCACTGCCGCTGAGAGCTCTCAGCGGCAGTGATTGGGTCTCGTCTTCCACGGTGCGCACCGTTACGGCCTCTGAACCAGCCCCAGAGATTCAGTGAACTGCGAACAGGTGCGCGTGCCAAAAGGGACCTGATCATTGGTTTACAAGCAGTTTGCTTCGCTCGTGCTGACCAGAGCGGGATCCAGACCACCATCAGAAGCTGAAAGCACGCCTGGCCTCGGCGATTCCGCACAGCATGAATCGCTCCCGACTCGGGGAGGTAGTGACGAATCTGTAATGTGAACACAGCAGGAGAGAACGCAACGTTAGACAGCTAGCACTAAAGCTCCGGTGGAAAATGATTAGCTAACGCTACCGTTAACGTTAGCCTAACATTAGCTAGATATCGTTACTAAAGTTAGATGCTAGCTTGTATAGCTTACGTAAATCACAAAAAGAAAAACTGGTTAATGTTAGTGCTACTTTCTAAAATCTCTACAACTCGTTTTTCCAGGACGTGTTGATGATTTTGAGGTGAGGGGACTGACAAGGCTGAAGGGTAAAGTGGTCCACCGTTCTATCAATAAGGCTAAACTAGAAGTTAGTGCTAACACTAATACAAACATTATTTTTGCAGAATGAGTGTGTTAGGGAGAAGGATTCAGCCATTGTTAAACAGCTGGATGCTGGATTGAAATGCAGCTGGAACTGGTCGTGGCTAAAACTGGAAGGCAAGGTCTCAGTAAAAGAGCAAGAGGTGTCCTTTCATCTAGGAGATGTATTCATCAAATCAACAGGCAGGGATTCGCCAGATGCATTCTCTGCCACAAGAGATCAATTATGCTAACAAAGGCAGCCATGCTCTGCAGGCTCACTGCCAGACGGAAGTTCACAAGAAGAAGGTGCAGATGATAGCTTCCACTCATAGTGTTGCCAGCAGCTTCCTTCCAGCATCAGCTAGGGTGAATCCAGCAAGCCAGAGTCAAGCCAACCAGGGGTCAGAAACAATCAGGCAGCAGTGCCAGGGAAAGATCCCCGTACCAGTTATAAACCGCATAGCAAATGCAGAGGTAGGTGGCGTAGGCCTGTTAGTCAGCACAGGCAGCATAGACAGAGTACACTAGCACTTTGAGATTGTTATTTTTATTATAACAATAATAATAATCATTTATTATTATTATTATTATTATTATTATTATTCACAATCAGCTGCGGTCACTGGCAGCATCATCACCTAAACATGGAATACACTAGCTTTAAATTAATTACATAATTTGTGTTCTAGGCAATGGTCCTTGGAACCTTGGCGGAGCATTCCATCCCGTTTTCTAAGGCTCCTGGAAACCACTGTATTGTGTGTTTTAGGCTATCTTTGCCAATAAAATGTATTAAAATCTGAATTACATAACATTGTATTGGCTGTCAGTCATGATGGAAGAGTAGACAAGTTAAGTTACAGCATGTCCACCATCTGCATATGCATTAAGCCATTTGCATTAAGCCCTTACCACATTGTGCCTCATATACTGTAAATGTTAGACCCAGTGACAGGCTGGCATGAAATGTCTTGCATAATACTTAGTAAGGAGGCCATAATATTTTTGACTCATGGCTGAAGTTAAGTTTCTCCAGCTCTCCCCAGGTTGGCAAAAAATGCATCTCAAAATGCATCAGATTGATGCTTTAAAATATGGAATATTCAACATTTTCTTCCGGGGGAGCATGCCCCCGGACCCCGCTAGAGGGATAATATCCTTCTCACCTTTTTCACCCCTGACCCGTTTTCATGCCTGATATACACACACACATATGGCTGAAGCTTCGATTCTCTTCCTGAAGCTGATGGAGAGAGGCCTAATTTCTCCTGGGTCATAAAGTTATGTACCCCTTATGTTTCTTGGATTTTCTTTAAATCCTCATGCGGGTTCATCCGTAAGTGGTGTTTTCTTTTTTTTCTGTAAAGTCAGAGCGTTAAATAGCATTTATAAAATGGTCCCAAAGTTTCAGTATACTTTCACAAACATACAGTACTGTCAACTCAACTGAACACCTATTGCTTTTGAATCCTATACATATAAATACTATACACGTTTGTACAATTTGTTGTCATACTGCACCTCTTTGTTACAATTGGTCACAACATTTTTAAAATTATTTTTACTTCCAGCAGTGTAAAAACTGAAAGTTTACAAAACGCAAAAAATAAATACAACGGAAATATCAGGGGAATAAACTTACATTAAATTGAGTTTGGAGATTTAACCTAATTTATTAAATGTATTATTATTATTTTATTATTATTTATTATAGTCACAACTTTCTATAAAATACCTAATATTCCATTCATTTTCTGAACATTATTATGTCAAGATGTACCCTTTATGACAGCTTAAGGCTTTTTATCAGCAGTCACAATCAATTTAGAAACAATATTTACTCCACAACTCCCACAATGACTGAAGTGCCCGACACACACAGTTATGGTGCTGGAAGTGTATGAAGTGCAGACCTACTGTATCGTCATTGTTGGTAGCAGTGATGCAAATGTATACAAAATAAATTCAACCACCTCAGTATATATTCTCAACATTAATACTATACATTCTGGGAACATTATATACAAATAAGGGTTGGGATTTTGATTTCATAAATGTACTAATACATGTTACAATTCAAAGCCTAGTTTTAATTCCAGTGGAATGGTTCTGTCCATAATAAAAGTTACGTCTCTATGTAAATTATGTGTGTTAAATCATTGACTTTTTCTATAACTCAAACATGTATTCTTTATTGTGTGCGTTTCTCAGTAATAATCACACAATGCTTCAGTGGTCGCAGATGGGGTTCACTGGGTTCAGTACGTCTTTGTGTGCTCTGTCAACACTCATTTCCTTTTCATTTACTCATACCAGTTGACGTTGTATATTTTCAGATTTTAATTAGGCACAGAACGAGGTGTAAAAGAAAGCAAACTAGTATGTCAGCTGTTTATTTGACACACGCATCAGACCATGGTTTATTTTTAAAGAGGGGGGTACACATGCGTGCGCAGTGTTAAATCCAGTAGACGGGGGATGTTGCGGCAGGCGGTGTGGCAGTGATTCATAGTTCAACCCAGAGTCCCTCTCTCCCCAAGTCCCTCATAATTAAAGTCTAAGCATATGGCCTTGTGACCACGCAAGCACAAAGGTATCTGCTGAACCTTCCTGGCACCTTATTTTGAGTCGCTGGCAACGAGGGTCCCTTCAGCCTTCCTTCAGCACCGCGGAAATGGCCGCGTGTCACCTTGAGATGTCACTAACCACATCTGCCAGCCTAATTACCACAATCTATGGATTATTGATAGTGTGATGTATAATTATAATTTGGTAGTTGGGTTTGTTAGATGTGTTCATCAGAAAGAATGGCTTCATGGACAATGCACACCTGCCATGGTCCATAGTAGTCTTTACTTACATACGCCCCATGCTATTGATCTAAAATTACCAGGGGCCTCATTTATAAAGCTTTGTGTAGGATTCACGTGGGAAGGTGGCTTACATAGGACAAAGCAAATAAATACACACAAAAATATTCCGATTTATAAAACACTGCGCACGCACGTCCTACGCCGGTTTCCCTTTATAAATCACAGTCAACTCGAAATGCGGTGCAACATTTTTTTTTCTTATCAGAATTGTCTGTCTAGGGAAGACATCTGGACATTGCTGTATTACATTTATTTTCCCATTAGATAAGAAAATGGGCCCTTTGGATAACCCCTACTGTTGGATCCTCACGTTTTCCTCACTCACTCACTCTTCCTCCTCTCTTTTCCACTAAATCATTCATTCCCAGACTTATCCGAGAGTGAAATGGAGCACTAGCCCGGCTAGTTAATGGGGTTCTATGAGCCATAAGATTACTTTCCTACCTGAGCTCATTCCTATGAATCTTCCTTAGAGAAGCGAGTGAAATAACAAACAACTTCCAGCTGTACAGCAAAGTTTCAGGAGGACTGTTGGGTGTTGAGACAGCGTTGTGCTCTCGGTGTCAAACATCAGTGATCCCTGCACTTCTCTGATATTCTCTGCCCTATTTCCCGAAGGGATAGAGTCACAATTGTTAACAACTTGATTTACATTCGCCATGAACCCTGATTGGAGCTGGAATAAAGACGGCAGGAGTTTTCCCCTGATTCTCTCAACGGAAATCAAAAGTTACATTGAGTTTTTAGGCTGACATTTTGGTTTACATCCAACAACTCCGTTATTTGTAATTTACCCAGTTTTGAACTACTCCAAAGTTAGGCCATTTTATAATTCTACTCTACTACACTTCAAAAAAATATATTGTAATGTTTTACTTTAAAATAGGATTGTATTTCAGATGATGTTGTGCTTTACCAAAACCTTTTTATATGTACACATTTTATAGGTGTCAATAAAACTGCATTCAACATATGCAGATAAAATAACTTTGACCAAATAACCAAGGTTTTAAATTACAGAGATACATTATATTTTTTTTACTTTTCATCGATTTTCTTCCTTTGTCTGATTCCAAAAATGTCAAACATAACTCCATCACTGTGCTGCTTCTGAGAATCTGTGTTGGCAATCTTAAAACAATTTGCCCACCAATTCTTATCAACTGTTCGACTTCTTAGCAGCTCCCAATGTCACAGTGCCCCAGCGCCTGTGTGGTCAGAACTGCCTGGGTCAGACTGAACTCCAAAAACTGGTTTTCTGGCCCATTGTTCAGCATGCTTGCGTTATTGCCAATTGCATTGCAAATGCTACTTGTTCCAAATGATCAAACCTCGGTGTCTTCATAGCGTCAGAGATCACATTCCCAAAGAAATAAAAGACACCTTGCTATGTGCTGTGTCATTTAAAATCACTTTTCCTTTACTTGATCTTCTGCATTAAACCCACTCATGGGCAGAATAACATGAAAACCAATAGTGAAGCTTTTGCTTAAAATATTGTTTTTTGTTGTTTTGTCAACATAAAATATGGCTGCTAATAGGGATTATGTTGGAAACGTTCATGGACAGGATTGATTTTTCATATATATTTTTGGAAAATTGGTTAATTTAAAATAAACCGTAAAGATATTTTGTGTTGAACACTTGTACTTTTGGACTTTGTTTTCAATGAGGGAATAACACGATCTTACCTTCATGCAGCTTAACCTGGGTGTTTTATCTTTCTATTTAGACAATGAAAAAGCAAAGACAGGCTAACATATATGGATCACTGGGCAAAAAACTCCCAATAGTTGTGGATTGAACTCTGGTCCTTGTTTGGGGATTCATAGAAGTACTTCTGAGTTTACATCCTAACCCGACTACTTCACACAGTCTCTCACAGAGCTGGAATACTGATTTGATTTTACTTTAATGTATGTAACTACTGTGAACCCCATTGTCCCGCGAATACAAGTTTAATATATTAGGCTTGAAGACAGCTCTGGTTTTATTCTGTGACGATACAGTCACCGCAGGATATAAAACTACTTTTGAAATTCATTTTCAGCTCCTATGTGTAACATGCCGTGCTTTGCCCTTCATGAGTTTTGCGTTTAATATTGCCATTAGTCACACAGTTAGCCTTATTAGATTCCACCATTATGTATTTAATCTGCATTAGTATAACTGTGACAAGTGTGTCCCATTTGTTGTCGGATTCCACAGCTGAGGGAATTTTCTTTTCTGAGTCATTCTGAGTGTAGAAATGTTAAACCCTGACAGGAGAGGAAGAATAATAATGTTAACATAATGCATTAAGTGTAAAGCCAAAATAATTTGAGAATGCTACATTAATTAAATCAGTCTCATCAGTTGACACAAAGCAAATTTGCCAAATGTAAAACAGTTACTATATAACTGTTCCATGAACAAAATGTAAAGACAAGCAGCTCAGCATTATAGGTGACAGTAAAGTTATCTTAAATTCATAATTATATATTTCCACTAAATCAGTGTCTGGAATTTCTTCAGAAGCTGTTTGAGGTTTATTTTAAAGACACATGAGCCATACATACCTTTAATTCCGATTCAAATCATTTTACAAATATAACCTTCCCCAAATCTAGCAGGCAAACATATTTAATATAAAATGTATATAATAAAAAAGCACACTGAGTTACGAGGAACCCAGTAAGGTATCAAAACAACTGCGCTGCAATAGATTCAAATGTTTTTAGATGTTTTATACTGTTGTCACTGTCAGTTGTCATTGCATTATAATATATCCCACTTTCAAAATTAAGCTCCTTTGTATACATTACATAATATATTGGACAATATGTTTGTATATAAGAAATACGGAATGCTCAATACAATGCAATAAAACGCCACATGCCAGCACACACACAAGTAAAATAACATATTTAGCTGTGTTGTATTGCATCACATTGCATCATACAGGTGTAACCATGTTTACTGGTCCTTTAGGGCATTTCTTTTATATATTAACCACAAAATTCACATTTTCAGTAAGTAAATAATATATAATGTTTATTTATTTTCCTTTGGATCAGCACATAAAACCCCAAACCCATATTTTACTCCCCAGTACACTATTCATTTATCACGGGCCCTAAAACAGAAGGTATTTTCTTTTTGCAGAACTAAAGCAGTTATGTCCTTTAGACAACTGTGTAAAATGTATGGTTTCCAAACTACACGGCAATGTTGTTTTCACTTGCATCACAACATTGCCAAATTGAGTTGTAATACAAAATTACATGTATGAGATGTAGCCAGGAGTAGCAGTAGAAGTAAAAAATACTATACTAAAAAATTCCTCTTTGTAATCAAATGATGCATTACTATTATTGTCATGGCAGCGTTGTACGATAGCCTTATTTGCTCCACCATTAACTGCTTTTAGGCAAATTATGTTTTGGTATGAAAGAGATTTTTATGCCCAGTATTTTTCCTAAATGCAATCAGCTGTAATACATAGCGCATCCCTGACCAGGCTGCTTCTCTTAAAGGCTCTGGCGCCGACTGCACAGAAAGAGAATGAATGTGAACTTGGGATGTTTGCAAAGTGAAGTTCAGTCAAATTAATCATTCTGTCAGACAATGAGAGCAGAGCACCCCAGGGCTAAAAGGGAGACAAGGCCTTTCAGCAAGAAGAAGAATACGCTGTGCTACTGTATATGTTTTGGGCTTGTTATTCATTTTCACTAAGAGAGGCAGTGGTGTGCTCTCGCTCTCTCTGCGCCGGGGAATATATCTATCGTTGCGGGGAGCCATTTCCCATAAGAGGGGATAAATGGATGTAGCTGAAGGTGAGGACAATGCAGGAACATCAGATTTTAGAGGCTTATTCATCAAGAGCAGAGGTGGTGCCAGGCCTTTTCTCAGCATGCTTGTAAGGGAACTGTTACTGGCCTTTCATGCTCATACTTCATATCCAATTTGTGCCCTCATGATATGAATAAGGATCATCATTTGGTGTATTGCCAAGTAGGAATTTGCTTCGGTGTATTATGATGCAAACATAAACACAGTAAGAATAAATTCAAATGTAAAATAAGCTGATACGGAAATTGTATAACTACTTAAGTCAAAGCATGTGTACAAGAAATATACATATACAGAAAATGGAAGTACAATTAGTTTATAACTTATAACTGTGAAAGTAGAAAGTTAATCACAATTGCTTAAAATAGATCATTCAGGTTTGAATTTACCAATCTATTTTAATGTTATTTTTGAGTTATCGACAACCGACTCCATCTAAATCTTGTCTTAACCCTTAGATGGGCAACCACATATTAATCATTTTGAAAATGCATTTCTTGCTATTTTAGACTACATTCCCAATGAATATACTGTATGTATCTATTTGGACATTGCACATTGTGTATACATTATATTATTAATATTACACCCATATTACACTGTTGTTACACCTTCATTACACCCAAAGTACACTGTTATTACACATATTTGACATCAACATTACATTTATATTACACCCTGGTTACACATTGGCACATCCTGTCGAATCACTGTATCCCTTACAATACTGAAAAAAAGTCAAAAAACTACTCATGGCACTCTTAAGTGAATATGATAAATAAACGGTGAAAGATCTAAAAATCCTTTCTGTGTTTATTTCATTGCCATCTGGAAGTTAAAATAGTAGTAGAAAATAATATCTATAAGCAGAGTTTTAACTTTAGTGTTATGCATTTGGTACGTTTTAGCTACGTGTACAGAGCTGCATTCACCTTTTTATTACCTGACTTTTATGTCTCAATGTATCTTTCTTATACAGCAGAATAAAATATCACACACACACACACACACACTTTTTCCCTCTCGTTTCCCTCTTCCGTGTCGTGGTTTGTGAAAACGTTTCTCAGTCACAAACATTACCCATATACCTTCTGGATGTGCTCGTGAACCGGGTGGGGAGGGGGCAGTCACAGTGATGTATTGCTGTAATCCCAACGCTGCAGCATGACACGGCTGTCAGTTGCTATGGGAGACGAGATGATTTATATTTCGCGACTCTGCTAACGGCCCAATATAACTGATGTTAATGTTGAAGGCCTGATCCTGCATTCTAACGGAGAAATGAAGGGGGTCTTGCTACTAATTGAAACAAGTGAAGATAAATGTAATAAATAAATCAATGTATGTGTGAAGGACTAACTAAGGAGAAGGTGAGGGATTATTTATTCCCTCCAATTCATGTTCATTGACAATCATTGCTCTATCACTGCATGTCTTTTTCTTTAATTAACCTGTTGAAAAAGGAGTCGGATTGGTCCTTCAATGCCGTCTTAGAACAGCTAGGTCTCTCACTTCAGTGTGTGATGAATGTTTCCTATTCCTTATGTGTCCAATTGCAGGTTCATTTACATGTCCACATGGTGTGTTTTATCTGCCACACATGGCAGGTCAATGGTCGCTGGAGAAGGATGTGTGTGTAACGTTGGGTAGAGCGTGCAGTGAATGAAAAACATTCATATAAGGGTGACTTCCCCAGGAGGAGGAGATGGGCGATATTGATTTCAGCAGGGTTGGTAAATGGGGCTAAATCAATTTACCGAGCTTTAAAGGAACAATATGTTAAAGCAGCATGAAATAATACTTGCTTTTATACCATCGTCATTGCACCTGTTAGTGTTTATTCTTCCTCTGGTACCAGAAAAGCAACCTCAAATACAACTCCAAATACACCCTGAAATGAATATAGAGAAATTCCACCTTAAGAAAAAAGAAAGACACATCATTATTTATTCTCTAACATCTTTAGCAACAATACCAATAATGCACATGGTCTTTTTAGTGCCAATACTAGCCAATTCAATCACCTCTACACCAAAAACATCTGAACTCCTCTCCCCTTAAAGTGCACCTATCATGCTATTTTTAGGCATATATTATGGGTCTCAGATATATACAAATATATAAAAACATGTCTATGAAGTGTTTTGCTTAAAATAGCAAACAGATCCCCCATTGTAGCCATGCCTCATACTGCTCAAACCCCTTTCGCAGCCCTGTTAGAGAAACGCGGATTTTGGGTCCTTAGCTTAAAAAAAAAAAAAAGAGAAGGCGGAGCTAATGCCTGATCAGAATTCTACCGGAGATAAAGTTAAATTCTGCTGTGATAAAAGGCCATCATGTTCTAAACCACATCAAGGATTATTTCTGAAACAGTATGGAGCTCAAATGCTTTTTCTCTTGCGGGTTTATCACAAGATGAGTTCCTTTTTTTATTTCCTGCTTTTTAAACACATGTGCTCTTCACAGTACAGGTTAGCTCTGATTGTTAGCGAGGCTTGCTAATGTAAACAAAGACGAGATTACGTCCAAAACACGTCAGGCATTGTTTCTGATTTCAACTTTCCTATTATACTCTTTTTCATCAATATATTATAGGTCTCAGATATATACAAAACATGTCTCTGGAGTGTTTGCCTCTAAATACCAAACATATCACCCATTGTAGCATCCCATAATCCCCTCTGTTTCAGCCCTGTTTCAAAAGTGCTGATTCTCTGTCTGTTACTTTAGATGAAAATAAAGAGCCACTCCCCACGCTCCTCTGATGCCCCTTTCACACCAACGCGGTTCCAGGTCCCGTTCGGAGCTTGAGCCTGATAAGCTCGAAAAAATGGTCAGTCTAGAAGCAAGAATCGCATACGTCACGCTTACGTCTGAGGGGGGTGAGATTAACCTGAGCTAACATTTTATGGCGAGTACGGCAAATAAAAGTTGTAACAAGCAGTAGCGCTGAGCAAAGTGACTAGAACCCAACCACACACTTATAAAAAAACACACACTTTATAAAGTCAGGCAGCACTAACCAGGCTTCGTGTGATTCTGTTTATTTGTACCTTACTTTGACCATCCGTTTGCTGTTATTGATCATTGAGGAGAGCAGGCAGACATTTTGTTTTGTATTATAGCAGCTATTGGATGGAATCAATACATGGGCTGCACAGGTTGTTATGTCCGACTATCACAAGTAGAATCATAATGAAAAATACGCCGGTAAAATGTGCCTGTAGAAAACGGCTTATGCCACAATAGGAAAGCAACAACAAGTAGTCAAGATAGTCAGTTTAGCTTCGGTTGCTATTAGGGATGTAACAATACCAAAAACTCACGGTACGATAATATCGCAATAACAAGTCCACGGTACGGTATTTATCGTAATATTGAAAAATAAAGAAAACTTTTTTTTTAAATGTTTGAAATGTATTTATTTTTTACTTGAAAAAATGTTCTTTATTAAATAATACATCTGATTTGTACAGCATTTTAGTAGGATAGTAGTATTTTAAAGTGTCAAAAACAAAGTGACAGTAACAGACTAGAACAAGAACAACCAGTGTTTTTTTACCTACTAGTACTTCCAAACAAAGTAGGCATTTTCTTTGTGCCACTGCATCTCACAAATAAACAAGGACATTGAATAATCAGACCCTGCAATAAAATAAATCAAGTTTCACTTTAGTTTTTCAACTAACTCAACTCAAACTCACTCACTCAGCATCATCAGACTGCAGGTTTTTTTTTAGGAATATGAGCATGTCCACATTTCCAGGTAGAAGCTGGGATGTTTGGGCAATTACAATATCCCCTGCTGTGGAAAAAACTCTCTCGCTTGGGACTGATGTTGCTGGGACAGCAGTGGTCGCGTTAACTGAATATTTTTTTTAACAACGACGGAAAAATCTGAAAGCAGTCTGTCATTTGACAGATTAGAACAAACTCGGAACAGCGCCAAAGTTTCCCCGCAGCGAGGCTCTGGTATTCGCCGTTTTATGCATGCCCTCCAAAAGGAAATTATATCGTTTCCAAACCGTACTTTGCCATAGAGATCATTGAAATGTCTGGGAGATTTTTGCTTTACTCTGTGCGCGCTCCCGCGAGGTGCATGCATATCTCAGTGGGCTCTATGAGTATCATGCATAACACGGCACCCGTTGACAGTTCACGAGCGTGCTCTCTCTCTCTCCCCTAATCACAATTCTCTCACTGTCATAGTGACACATTATACATGTGATTACAATTGAATACTTACAAAACACTGCCCTTTTTGTGAGAGGTAGTAGCTTCTTAATTAAGAAGTTATTATGCCGGTTTACCGTCTCACAGCGTTTTCCTTTGCTGATCACTTCATGATCTCTGTGAAATGTTGAAGAAGAATGAAAGATACATTTATTTGTATTTTATAGTTTTTATTTATTAACAGTGATGGATGTCAACACCAGATTCAGACAATGCTTTCTTAAAAAGGACGAGGTATCTGTATGCTTGTGATATGCATGTCTGATATAAAAGTGAGATGTTGGCTTTCATCAAACATTTAAGAATTCTACCTTCCTTTTAATACACCACTATTTCTGAATATATTGTATGTATTATTTGATGCCTTTTTTCTGTAGATCAGGCAACACTTTGATCTAACACGGGAGACTTAGCTTGCTTCTCCTGTCATCTAATATAATATTTCATATTGATCAAATATTCTTCACAAATCTTCAGGTAAAGTAAACAAGAATAAGATGTAGAGCAGCCTTTTGATCTTCAATCGCCTCAGCTATAGGAGTAAATAACACATTGATAGTAGATTTTTCATACGCTTCCGTCAAGCACCAAGGACTGCATCCATATTAAAACATGTGTTTTGTGTGTGTTGTTGCAGGTATGGTGAACTTCAGCGAGGTGTCTGGCTACCCCCTGGTTCAGCACTGGAGTCTTCGCTCTGTGCTGTACCACGTCAAACTCAATCAGTGGGTCCTCTCTCAAGGTAATTCATAAAATATTATATATTTATCATGTGTTATTCCAGATTGTTAATGTATGATGTAGGAGACCACGCTTGGGTCTCTGTGGCTTAAACTTTCACGGCCTAGACGGTGAATTACAGCCCCATCGGCTATCAATTATTAATCACATCAAGGTTAGCCGCTCATCATAACAGCTTGAATACTTTGTTTAGTTTTCCTTTGATCAGCTATGTGGTTAGCAGCATGCTGTGATCTTTGATAGCGAGCCTATTTACTTTTACAGTTCATTAACATGTAATTTAATTGGAAATGAATAACATTAGCATTGTAGCCTACATGAATGCACAAAGATTGATTTATAGCATTGTTTTTGTAGGTTGAGGAAGATCCTACTAAGATATTTAACTTACTTTAAAATAGTAAAACCATAGTCTATAATTACTATATAGTAGTATTATTTACAGTAATATAATATTACAAGTAAAATGTTGGTATTCAAAATATTACTAAACGAAATGTAAAATAGTAATTGCATCAACTAAAAGTAAAAGCAGTCATTATGTAAAACGGTAAATTACCAACAAATAAATGTTGTATTATAATGTATTATATTTTATTAAATCATATTATACTATTGAAGTCAATATATGCATTGCTTTAATGTTTAAGCTGATAAATATGGGATATTTTTAAATTATTATTTTCACTATAAACCCTGCCTCGTTAGGTATTACCTTTATCCGTAGTAATAAATCATAATTAATTTGTATGCTTTACAGTACATGTCACTTGTTAGACGCTTTTATCCAAAGCGACTTACGCTTTAGTACTGTGGGGCAATCCCCAAAGGAACAATTTGGGGTG
The DNA here is from genome assembly GCA_031216635.1 of Dissostichus eleginoides. Lineage (NCBI taxonomy): Eukaryota > Metazoa > Chordata > Actinopteri > Perciformes > Nototheniidae > Dissostichus > Dissostichus eleginoides. The sequence goes on from CM062276.1 coordinate 21,734,034, forward strand.
AAGTGTCTTGCCCAGGGACACAACGACATGCTGACTGCAGTGGGACTCGAACTTGCTATCCTCTGATTCAAAGTTCAGCGCACTATTCCACTGAGCCACAGCCTCCCCGTATGCTGTTTTATATTTGTATTATTTATCTCATTCTGCGAAGTAACTCATAATTAAAGGTATAAAATACATTTAGAGAGGTAAAAGTACAATGCTTGTAAAATGTAGTAGAGTAGAGAAGCGTAAAGTAAAGTAATACTCAAATAAAGTACTTTAAAATGGTACTTCAGTGCAGTACTTGAATATCTGTGTTTATTTATTTTCATTACTAATTTTCGATGCTGTATGCGCAGTGGAAAAATGTACTGTAACAGTAGACAGAAAGTTGACCAATGATTACTAAACGTTTTTTAATCTGTTCTTATCAGCAGCAGTTTTATGGTAATAAAGTTCTCCAACATATAAAGACCAGCACCAAAGGACGCACCGCAGGCAATTTTGTAATGTGCTTCTAAAAGGTTCGAGTTGGGTCCATTAAATTGAATTAAACCCTTGTGGAAACAGTCAATTATTTTTTGGATTGTGGTGGTGCTGCTCGGCGGCAGTACTTAGAGAAAACCCTGAAAAGCAATAAATGGGCCAGGGTCAAGTTCCCTCTAATCGCAAATAAGTGAAATGTCACTTCAAAAGGGCACGGAATAAAAAAAGAAAGCTGCTCAACAAGCACAAGCAAACAAGGGGCCCTGAGTGCTGTGAGACACAATGCCCTCTGACTATTATTATTACGGCTTAAACTCACTGCTTAATTGAATAATAACTCATTATAGTTTTAATAGACGATACATCCAGAAGCACACATAGTCCCTGGGTGCTAATGAAGACGGATGTTTCTAAACAAAATGTGAATAAACTGCATCAAAATGATTTTCTTACAGTAATGACAGGAAAGGGTCTCTGTTTTTTTGCAGTCTGTTTAAGGGAGCAGTTAAACCCATGGCATTATAATGGGGTGCTATATAGTTATGTTTATACTTCACATAGCAAATAATAACATAGTATTTTATGTCAGTACCTGAATGAATTGAAGTTCCCTATAATTAATTTGAAATAGACTACTAAACAAATTGTATAATAGATGTAAGAAGGTATGTGATAGTGGCAGTTGTTGGAAGAGTTGTCATGTGCCACTGACTTTTTTTCATATTATACAACTAATTTGTAACGATATTTGGACAATGGGTCTATCAACCGGCATACCTAATCCCTCATATTTTGATTGGTGTGTAAAAGAAGCTGAAAACTGTTTAGTTTATGTCATAGAGCCGTGTTTAGAGTTAAAAAGTGACTGCTGCATGCCCGTCTGATGACAGATAAACGCAGATAGATAGATAGTAGTTCTGATTCAGAGACATGTATGTCACTGCATTCCTCTTGTTTTGTCTCTGTCCCTCTGATAGCCTTTCATTTATCACAAAGCTTTGTATCCATGGCAAGACCAAGACGTTCTGACAGCGCCTGCCATGGAAACTTCACAGAATAAGATAACTGTGGATAGGTATTTAGTCAAGCAACACTTCTTCTGAAGGCCGCTCCTTGTTGCTGACACATTGAGGATTTTACTGACTATTCCCCAAGGGTTTCTCAGTACTAAATGTTTTATTCTATAAAAATATATCCGCCTTTTTATTTTTTTATTTGCCCCACTAGATAACTTGCATTGTCCTGTTGGCAGTGTGAAGTAAAGGGTGAAGTTAAAATCTGTTGAAATATCACATGTATTCATTCTCCCTGGCTGGAAGTGTCATCCAATAATTTTGATTTTTATCATGTTTCAGGCGCATGCATTATTCATAAATCCATCATAAATAGTTTCCATTCTGATAAGTGCCGCGAGCTTACTGTAAATACAGCCATGACACCTCTAATGCATTTCCAATTGTGCTGCTGTGGTTTGAAAGTGGCTGCCATGTATGCTTTCTGTTTTCACTCTGAAGCAACTCGGCACCCTCCAAATATATATATTTTTTCACTCCCATTTACCACTTTAGCTCATCATAATTCCACCAAATGGTTGATGCTACTGTTTTTTTTATGTCTGATAGCGAAGCCCCCATCGCTCATCCTCACAGCGCTTTCTGTCTCTCACTTCAGTGGCCTCCTAATTTAATTTTGTAAAAACAAGCAGAGCGTGATTGCTGAGATATTAATACTGCATGGAAATGATAATGATTAATTGCTATTGCACTTTTGTTTTCCACAATTTACTAAGAAAGGATCATATTTTCTAAATTATGGTCAATGTGACATATCAAACATACTTTCTCCTAAATGTCATGATTTCATTCTGTGGCATAGTGAGTTGAATCCACATTAGAGAGATGTTTATCCTGTTTGTTTTCAAGTATGTACCCATTACCTTACCCTATAGTTGCTGATACAGGATTTGCCCTTTGCTCAATGCGAGGTTGGGCGCCTTTCAGGGAAAAAAGCTAGTTAGTTTCAATGATATGTTACATCCGCTGCTAGCTTGCGCTGCTACATACAGTACAGCTGTCATCTGATTTGTTTCACATCAAACTAGCGGCACCTCCGTCTCCATAGAAATGCAACGTCAGCACAGAGCTGTTTTACCGCGCATAATGTGAATGCAGCAGTAGTAGTGCTTTATTTCAACATTGTGGGTAAAAAAAAGCTGTCATTTCAGTTTAGGTCTCTGCTAGGACATTAAAACCCCAAGGGAGTTTTTGTCTAAATGAGCCATACAAATATCCTTGACCCCGAGGTTTTTACCACCACTTATCCTGGTTTAAATAAAGAGGGAAACAGTAATCTTTAACCTTTGAGTCGTTGTGACATCCCCCTGCCACACTACTGCCGATGGGGTTGTCATATCCAGTCAGAGATTAGGCTGTATGTGATGCAAGTGGATTCTTAACCTTATTTAGAAATAAATATACAGTGATTGAAAGCGAGAATTCCTTTGTTTTTTTAAGGAAAACATTCAAACAACAATTGCAAATCCACACAATACAACTCACAGTGGGTAGGGTCTTGTTTTGGAAACTGAATTTCCCCCTCGGGGATCAATAAAGGTCCATCTTCTTCTTCTTCCTTACGACTATAGTAAAAACATGGTAAGAATTTCAAATATAGAGACAGTGTGATATGTATTTGCTGTTTGAAGGCAACTATAACATTTCACAACGAAACTAAAGAGGAAATCAATGAACAATAACTGAACTTAGCAATATGGGTCTAGAGTTTCATTTCAACCAGGGAATGTCAATGGTACAAGATACCATTATAAACACTAACAGACTCAGGCTAAAAGGATTCAGATGGCATGTTGGCCGACAACCATACTTAGAAGTGCACATGTGTCTAATGGACAAGTGTCTAATGGAAATGAGTCGAATGGACATGTGTCTAATGGTGTGCGCTTAGCTTCCTTGTCACTATGTATAAAAGAAAGCGCTGTGCCCTATTCAATAAACTCAACGGTTTTGATGGTTATTATCATACAACCTTACTTGGCTATCTTATATTAAAATATAATTTTATATAAAGCCCAATATTGGCACCACACGTTACTCTGGCCATTATTAGCTGTAACTCTTTTTCTGATCGACATCAAACTTTAAATGCACTTTTTCTATGAGTGAAGATCAAATGATAGAGTATGAAAAATAAGGTGATATGAATATAAAGACAGAGCTACAGTACAACGTTTGCAACTGGATGATCAACATTTTTGTTGCCTAGTCTTGCAAGCTGTATTATCTACACATTTTGCTATCATCTGTTTTCATTAGGTATTCTGATTCTGACCCTTCATCCGACATCTTCAAAGTGTTTGGGCTGTGTTACATTACACACAAAATAATTAGTTTTTTGTGAGCCTGCGCTCCCGGTCTGTGTGTGGTCACTGTAGATCCGCACTGTGCGGTTGAAAGCTTTCATGAATAGTAAGCAGTGGGCTCACATATCCCCTAAACCTGTTTAAGACACTTTGTGCCAGAAACCAGACGAAACTGCTACCGCTCATGCTGGTAATTCAAATACAGTATGTGCCTTTTAAAAAGTGTGACAAACATGGATTAAAACAGGAAAAACTAAGCTTTTTAATATTGTAGTGCAGTATTAAAGAGTTTAAATGTCTTTATTTCCATTTCCATTTTAAAATAGATGGTTGAAATAGTCATGCAAATTCCTTGATTGTTTTGGTCATACTAGCTCAAAGTAATCCCATTGCTACCTCATCCCTCATATCATACAATAATTTACCCTATATCTCCTGCAAGACATTTGTCTGACATCCTTTATTACACATTATAGGCTTCTTCTTTTCTTATCTCAAGTACATTTAAATGGATAACTAATAATAGTTAGGCAACTAAAATGATTATAACTAAAGATGAGAATAGGCATTAGGGGTGGGAATCACCAGGCTCCCTATGGTACGATACCATCGCGATACTTAAGCCTCGATACAATAGTATTGCAATTCTACGATATGCTAATTATGTATTAGTGTAACGGGTCACAACCGTAAGCGACCTGTTATCATTCAGGAAACGACAGCGAGGCATCTGGGGTGTTTTCTGGCATTTATTCTGAGAATGAACACAACATTCTCATTACATCCGCGTTGCATGTCACATTCCACATAACTGCTCACGTCACTTTCACTAGTATTTATTTATACATACTAGCTTAATTAATACAATGAGAAATTATTAAATGACCAAGAAAATCTTATTTATAAATACAAACACAAACATACCTGAGAATGAACACAACATTCTCATTACATCCGCGTTGCATGTCACATCTCTATAAAAACAGAAGACAGCAAACTCAGAAAAAGTGTTGCCATGTAACAAACAAAATGGCGTGATCGCGTCTAAATCGGGCCAAAACTATGGGGATAATATAGTAATAAAGGGCTATTTCCTACAGTTAAAACTTAACAAAAACGTATTAATATTGTACCCACAGTGTTACTAAACAATATATAATCACTGTCATTAACTTAAATAGCACATTTAACATACAAAATTATAATACATTGCAACACAGTTTCTAGCGCAACTCAACCACATAACTGCTCACGTCACTGTGAGGGGTGGGCGGAAGTTACATACAGGAAGTAGAAAATGATGTGCAACGGGAAAGTGTTCCCACTAGAAAAATTACTCAAAAATATTAAAAGGAAACATCCCATAAAAATAAAATTCACAACCTATTATAAATCGTAATTTATAAACTAATAATTATTTATACACATTTTTAACTCCGTTAAACCAGCACCCCCCGAAGAGGCACAATATTAGTGCTGTTAACTATATACTAGTTAACAGCTATATATATGGTTTAAAGTGCTCTATAAATAAAGCTGTATTGTATTGTATTGTACTAAATGTGCTTTGTGTCTTAATTTATTCATATACTGTATTATAACTTTATTAACTATTTGAAGTTCACTTGTTTAATGGTTTTCTAAAGTAATGCTCATATAGCTTGAATGTATTTGTTGTTTTGTGTCGTATAGCTTTACGTTGTTTTTTTGAGTTTTCAATAAATTAGAAATCATCAGTCAAGTGTACGACCATCTTTCGGAGGGATATGCTATAGTTTATATAATAAAATATCAATACTTGCCATCCGTGTATCAATACAATATCGCCAAGCAAAGTATTGATACTATGCTGTATCGATTATTTCCCCCACCCCTAATAAGCATATCGCAGGATATGAACAGTAGGAATCAGAGGGCTGGAATTCCTATTCTGTTGTGCAGAGTAGTTATACTGTAGTCAGGGTTACCAATAGTCCATCCCAAGGTCTCAGCTGCATTTATATATGATCCATGAAGATCCTGTGAGGCTCAACAGCTTTATTCGCCTTAGTGATAAAACCCTTACATCTTGAAAAGAGGCATTTTTGTGCCAGATACATCTGAGTAAACAAAATGCATATATCTTTGCATTCGGTTATATTTGTTGTTTCTCATTTGGATACCTTTTTTTTTTCTACCCAGCTTTCAGCTCGGCCATCCATTCGCTGGATGGGGCAACGCAGCGGAGCGACTTTGTCTCCATCCTCAGGGAGTTTGGGAACCATTATGTTCAGGAGGCGGTGTACGGCTTCCAGGAGTCCTGCACCATCTGGTACCCTAACAAACAGGTCCAGAGACAGCTGTGGCTCGAGTACCAGGACATCAGCAAAGGTAGGACACACACAAGGAATGATATTTATAAAAAATGGAGCGTAATTGTTTTGGCCTGAGCATCAAGGGTGAGGTCTGTGTTTGTGACTGTGTATAATATATAAGGAACACAGTCGATTCTTGCAGTGTGTGTGGGTGTAGGGTGTTCTGGATTATTATGTTAAAATTCTAGAATTGGCAGGGCTCTTGAGGATACTTCAATAATTGAATACATTTATGCCTGGAGAAATCATCACATGGGAACTATTTTTTACAAAGCCCCTATTACATTCCCTTTATTTTTGTGAAGAGATTTGACTGGGATCCCAGGGTGGCAGTCTTTCATGAATTCCTATGTGTGTGGCCATCCAAACAATGGTTTCAACCATTCGGTTTTTGGTCTGCATTCTAAACGGAAATACTTTTTGTAGATCGCTTTGGCGGAGCTTTTACAGGACATGGTGGATTTGAATGATGGCTGATTTTCAACACACCTGTAGCAATACAAAGATGCTTGATTTTCAAGGTTCATGTACAGCTGCTTCTGTTTGGACTTAATTTTACGACGGATGCCATGAGCAGAGATGGCAAAAGTACACACATCCTTTACTCAAGTAGAAGTACAGATACTTGTGTTTAAAAATACTCTGGTAAAAGTAGAAGTTCTGACTAAACTTCTTTACTCAAGTAAAAGTAAAGAAGTATGGGCTTCGAAATGTACTTAGTAAAAAGTACCCATGACTACCAATTGTTTTAAAGAGTAACTGACCTCCCTTTATATTAATAGAACAATAATGTAATTGTTAACTAATGAATGTTTCGATGCTGAACAACGGCAAGATGATGAAGTTTTCATTGGTCCCTCTTCTTTAAAGCAGACCAGGAAATGATGGATACACGGATTGTGTTAAAATCAATAGGCACGCAATGACTCTAAGTAATAATGATCACGCCACCAAACGCAGATTAAAACTAAAATAACGAGCCTGTTTTGAAAATGTAAGAAGTAGAAAGTACAGGTATTTGTGTTAAAAATGTAAGAAGTAAAAGTTAAAAGTTGTCTGAAAAATAAGTAGTGAAGTAAAGTACTGATACCAGAAAAATGTATAGTACAGTAACAAAGTATTTGACTGGTATCCAGGCATTGTCTTCACGATACATGTTAAATACATTACAGCCAATGGCACTACTCACACTAAAAGAGAGTGTGTGTTGTAATTCTGTTGAGTTTGTCTTGGCACCATAATCACCATTGTTCTATCTCAAGCAATTACAGTAAACTACACAAGCACTCTCCAGAAGGACTTGAACCACCTCTACTAAAGTGAACAATCAAAGAAGCTGCGTCTTTGCTCTTTGTCTTATTAATCAAAATGCCACCATATGTCAGCCATCAGTCTTTATGGTACATGTCCTTGTTTTATCAGCAGAAGTAAGACATTGTACTACTCTCCCCGCCGTTTCAACTCAATAGCTCCAAACTGTCAGCTGTTGTGCTCTGTGTTTGCCTCTGCCACTTTTCTTCCCTTCCATTACTTAGTGCAAGGACACCCATGCTGCGCGCACCGTTAGCTCCCAGTTACCTCCGCGCTGACATATGGCATTAGATGACTGAGTTTCCCCACCCTCATGAAAAGTGCATTACTCTTCATTTTGAGACGTCTCTGACACACTGGTTGCACACATTGTTAATATTTCAACACAATCAAAAAATGCCACACTTCTAAGCTTTGTTCTTGTACACAATAATTGTTATTTTTCTGCATCATTCTAAGTTTGTTTTTCTTTTTTTGATTGGTGATAGTGTACTGAAAAGAGTTCCTGCCGTCCTAAACTCTATGTGTTTTTACTTATAGTATCTATATTGTTGTTTATTCAGGGTGTCCGCGGGGTCTTAAAAAGTATTAAAAGTTGATAAATCAATTTAACGAAAATTAAGGCTATTAAAAAGTATTAAACAGCATTTTCCAAGGTATTACATTTTGTAGCTTGTTTTCAATAAGTATATAAATTGTCCAAAGAGGTTGTATTCTACAGTTTGCCTGAATGTAATCATTGCGTAGGTGTGTAGTGTGATTCTTTGTAGTTTATTTATGGCATCCCGTTGGATTTGACGTCATCTGAACAGGACATCGCACGCTCACTGCTTGATAGCGCGCCAAGGTCCGTTTACGCCGGTTGTTAAACAACATCGTTATGGGGAAATGCAAATTTGCGTCCAAATGGTTGGAAGATAAGGAGGAAGGACAATCAATACTGTATATAGTAAATGTGAGGTAAAGTGTGTCGCCAATGGAACCGGTTAAAACTCGAAGTGGCGATGAGGTCTTAAAATGTATGGAAAGGGTCTTAAAAAAGGTCTTGAAAGGTATTAAATTTGACTTCAGGATTCCTGCATATACCCTGTTGTTGACTTTATTTTAACATTCATAGTATTGATGGACAGCGTGTCTGCGTTTTGTTAACTCATCCGAAATAAAACATGGGTAACGAAATTTGCTTAAATATTTAATGTTATGGTTACAATTTCCTGATTTTACTGTTGATCTGTTTCTACTGTAGCCTTCAACTTCAATGTCCAGGGGGAAGATAACAGTTAGATACGATACAGTTACAGATCACACAACTTGTGTTATACGGACGCGTGTAGACTTTTAACATTAATACAATCATAATCAATACCCATTAATTTGACATAATGTGAGAGAAAATAGAGAAAAGGGGTTCAGTCCATTTACTTCCAATTTATGATTTTCAATTAACTGCTTGTGTCACATTTCTTTTATTGAGGGAATAGCATGTTAGCTGAATATGCATAAATGTATTAATTGTGAACAGGCAAGCATATATATATTATATATAATTATATATTAAGACATTAAGTTTAATTTCTAGAAAGTTAAAGGTAGGGTAGGTAAGAATGGAGAAACCAGCTCGAGTGCGCTAGAATTTAAAAGTACGCAGCCGAAAAAAATCTGCCCCTTCCTTCAGACTTCCTTACAGAGCCCCTCCTCCAACACACACGAACGTGCACATGACCAATGAGGGCACGAGATAAGTTTGTGCACAGATGGAAGGCTGACAGGCAGGTAGGCCATCCAGTTATTTTAGCTGGGCCGGCTAAAATAATTGGTCGTGCTTTTTACAGCGGCTTCCACAGATGAATTTTTTTATGTATTTATTGTCAAAGCATTTAATGTATTCATTGCTATCGGGATGTTAAGAGCATTCCATGGAATGTAACAAAAAGTGTTTCTAAAGTGAATTACCTACCCCTCCTTTAATGGAAAATAATAGACTTGTTTAAAAAAAAAAAAAAGTTCCTGATTTTTGACATAATTTCACTAAATTAGAATGTGGACATGTAAAAAGAAAAAATAATTGCCTTTCTCAAATGTCTCAGGATTTTTGTTATACTTTTGTATTTAATTAAATTCCCATTTACAACTATGTCTACCTTCGGTATAGACCAGGTTACAGTAACAGGAGGTCACACATTATTTCCCTCAGCCAACATTCCTGTTTTTATCAGCCCCCACGATAAAAAACATTGGAAATCTGATTGTCTGAAGTAGTGCGAGATCTATCCAGAATGTATTTTCCTGACAAACGGACAAAGAGAGCAAGGTGATTACATTGGCCTGTGAAGGTTTCAGATGATTCAATAAAAGCTAGTCTCAGCCTGGCTCAGGACCATTCGTTTCGAGGAAAGGAAATAGATTCCATTGGCAACAACTCGAAATCAGAGTCATCTTTCTTAATCTCTTCCTGGCTTCATGGAAACGTCCTGGCCTTTTGGAGGGAGTAATGAGCTCACAGGAGAGTTTGATGATCCATGTCCTCGCCCTTTGCTCCACATATCCGACGCCTTCCATATTCAGTGTGAAGCAGGGCCGATCATTTTCTGCACCTGCAGTGTAAAGGCTTATTTATGTATATGGTTGATAAGGATATATAAAATGGATACGGTATGTTTTTCAGTACTGCACAGGATGTTTTGTATTGCATCAAGAGAGAAACATTTGCATTCACCTTATGTGTGTCATGGGAAAGCTTCAAGGTGGTTTATATGATGAGCAAAATCTAATTTATAAAATCTAATACTTTGGGATCTGCTTTTGCGAATGATCATGAATTCAAAAATTACACAGTTAAATAAAACAGTCACTCCTTGAGCGAAGATTTTCCCTTTAATCCAAAATTGATAAAAACATCCTGGGGAACGTTGATATGTTGTGGCAGTTGTGCATCCAGTGTGAATTAAAATCAACACACCGGAGCTCAGTAGGTGGAAGAAGCACATAGTAGGCCACGGTCTGTAAAGTTAATTGAATACTTACACCAGTTGTTTCCTAATGACCCAGAAACTTTAAGGCAAAACACACCCACCCACACACAGATATTTGTACTCGGACACGCCATGCATTGATTGTCATTGCTGTATCCGCCATGTTTGTAGAGACGGGGCCATAGCTCATTAACCGTGGTCATTCTGTGTGCAGTGTGTTTTTAACCACCATGCCATGTCGCCGTCGGGGTGATTAATAGCACTTCTTCCCTGCACTTGGTTGTGATACAACTTTCCTATTGTCAGACAAATGACCTAAATTACCACGCCAGAGATCACACATGAACGGAGAGAAAGCAGCCTCAGCTCTGTTCATGTTGCAACACTTTATTACATCAAGGAAATCCAATTGATTGGAAAGATAAAGACCCCTTTAAAGGCTGTTTGCATCAGCTTTATTTAGCATGTGAGATTCAGTTAATACATTAATCTCCAAATTATCGATTAAATGTAGAGGATAAAATCCTATCAATCTACCTCAATATACAGTAGACTGTGGTGCTGAACTTCCTTCAGCCACATGTACTGTAGGTGACCCCCTACACCCAACATGTTAAAAGCCAGCATTATGAAGTATGTGGAAATATAAGGTGAGTGTCTTTAAGGCTTCCTTGGGCTCATTGCTTTGGTTTTCCAGCTGGCGACTTCAGTGTTTGGTTCACTCTTTGTCTCCAGCTGCCTTTTCCGCATTTAAAAACCATCATATAAACTCACCATAGGCCCAGCATCAAACAGCAGAGAAAGTTAGCAACTCACACATAGTGGAACATTGGAAATACATTCATGATTTTCTCAGAGACATGACTTCAAGTAATGCTCATGTTACTTCATGTAAAGTAAATGGTCAGCAATTTGAATGTGACAATATGTCAATGTCGCCCCCAGGTGGCCTACAAAATGTTTTAAATGCATAATTTTTGAAGAGCTTTAAAAGGTGCTTAAAGTACTATAGCAGTCCAATCTGGATTACTGATTTTACTAAATAAAATGATAAATTATAAGGTGAATTCGAGAATGTCAAGGAAAACATGAACAAATCAATGGAGAAATATCACAGATATAGATGTTCCTGGATTCTCTACTACATAACCAAGCATCTGTATGCTGGTATTTTCTTAAATGTTACCCATTTGTCTGTAGTTTTCTAATTGCATATCATATTAAGATGTTAATTTAACCAAATATGCCTTCAAAACTGCCTCCGATACCATACAGATTTTGAAGGTCATGTTTCCACAATTAAAATCTCATTTGTATCACCATATACGGATGTGAATATGATTAGCTGCATTTAGCTTCCCTCATCTGACGTTTACTTACTGAACTATCACACAGGAAGTTTTGTTGAAGCCCAGCTTGCTTGAAAAACTGTTTCCAATAATGACTTGCTTTGGAGTCCTTTCAAAACACTCCAACACCAATTAAAAAATGAATGTGCTTCAAAAGCACCTAAAGGTGACATTATGGAGCTTGTTAAATCGTTAAATGTCAGATCAAATTGAAAATATTGAGAACAAGCAAAGGTGCGTCTGCAGTAAACAGAAGGCCAGACTTTAATAACTTCCTATTGTTTCGTTCTTTTGTATCTACAGCTTTGTTTTGTTTTTTTATCTCTCTGTATCTGGCTCCCCAGCTTCCCTACTTACCTTCTCTCTCAATTAAATCACTGTGACCTCCTTCTTCAACCTCGGCGCCCACAGAGTCAGGTTTCAGCCCTCCACCAACCTACAGTGCAGTGTTGCGTGCTGGTATGTGTGTAAAGTGTGATCACCCTGCCAGCAACCAGGTAAAAATAGGCACCTTATTTATTCTATTAGGGCCTGTCATATTAACAAAGAAGCAGCGGAGAAAGTCTCGCTCTGGGGCAGGAGATAGGAGCAGGGGGGGGAGGAGAGTAATGACCCCAGCAACCCCTCCACACTCGCACGCAACACACACATACACAAACACACACACACACACACACACACACACACACACACCTCAGAGAAGCACCACCTGCCTGGTTACCAGCTGGGAATCATGCAACACCTGCTTTACAGATTCATGTGTGTGTGTCTCTTTGTCCTGTGAATAAGTATATTGCGGTATTTTTAGAGGATTCAACATTTTAAAGTAAATGATGTTTGTTAAGATATAAGGCTGAGTGATGTAGTCTAACATCTCTATCAATTAATTGATGCAAGCACATAACAATATGATAGCGTTATTTTAAATACATGAATACTTGGCATTTCCATTTTTTTGATGCTTCACATGTTTCTATGGATTATTTAAATGATTACGGGTATACGATTGTGTGCCAGAACACACTGACATTTCATTTCATGTTAAGATAAGTTAATATTTTAAAGGGAATTTATGTGTCAATGATGCTCAAATAAACATAATAAAATAAATATATAATGAACCTAGGAGAACATCGGTAACAATGTTAATTATGAATAGTAAGTGAACACTGGGTTATATAAAGGCTTTGTATACGAGGGGATAAAGATAGAAGATTATACTTTGGAATGGTTAACACATTAGTCTGACTGAAAGGCAGTAATGTTTGGACCATATGATCAATCAGCAGAGACTGGCATATCCGTCACTTTGCTGTCATTTTTCATTTGCTTTTACCTTTTCATAAGCCAGAAGAAGTAAATGTAATCTTTGCAATTTTGACTGAAGTAGTGGTGATTCAAGAGTTGTTATGTTCTGATATATAACTCCCCTGTTCTTCATCACACCTACCTTTTTCTAAAAAAGAGATAAGGGCAGAAACTCATCTTTTAACATGGACCATATACAGTTTACTAACATGCAACACAAATATTTGATGAAAACTTTACAAAGATTTACACTATTGGTAAGTCTCCAGGTAAGGCTAATGTTAAGTTCCCCATTCATCTGTTCATTATTAGATGTTTTGCAACCTATCATAATGTTTTTGCAAGGAGATATTAAGGTTAATTTATATATTTATATTAAAACAGTTATATGTTTAACATTGCATAGTGAATAAGAATTAAATACAAATAAAACACGTTGTTTATTCACATTGCTACACAGTATCCCTTTCAATCTGCTCATGCTACTATTGAATGCTAAAAAGGGAGACTTTTAGTAAGTGTAACCATAGGAAACAATTTATTTATCTTCAAAAACACGTCAGTCAATACGTTATTCAGTTAAGTTTCAGATAGATTATAAGATAATATGGAGCTCTTCCCTTTATAATAAAACAGAGTTTATGATCACATTCTGTGTATTGTTGGAGAGTCTCTCAGTGTGATGCTCTGTTTGCTGGATGCTCTTCAAGGGCTTTCACTGTTCCCATGTCAAGACAGAAATAACACTGAGAAACTCGGAAATGTTTTATGACCAAATGTCATGATGTATGCTCTTATCCTAAGGCTATGCAATGTGCTATAAATATTTTACACATTCACCATGCGCTCTTGGTCTCCAAAGGTTGGTCGGTTGGAGTCTTGCACTTTTCTGCAAAGTAGATCTCAGTCGCCATAGATAAACTTTTCATAGAATATTTCTGTATATATTTTTCTTTCAACAAAGTAGCCTGCAACCATGGAGTAAACAAAGAAAAACAGACCTTTTCTATCCATAGCAAAGCCAACCAACAACATTCCACCTATATACCTTTTCAGCAGGGAGGAATGTTAAGGAATAAGTCATTGCTTAGGGTTTGGAGGTTATATAAGTGCCAGTATTTGTACACTCTAATATTACATCGTCTTTATCGCTGCTGTATATCCTGACAGGCTGCCAGAATACTCAACTATAGCCGATACATTAGCGACTTTTAATTCCCATATCAATGTAATTATGAATGTAAACGATAACAAGAAGAGGTCAAAAACATGCCTCATAAACACATAATACAAACACGAACATAATCTCATCTGCAGGAGAACTTCTTCCTCTGATGTTTTTAATAGAATCTTTATCAGATCATTACTGATGGAATTCTAAATGAGATGATTAAATTACCTATTGTACTCAGATACAGACAGTGTGCTGCCTTGTGACTTTATAGAACAGTAGCAGGCAACAAAGTCAACATATTACTTAATGTCAGTTATATTAAAGTGCATTACTGTATGGCTGTATTTATATATATCTATATTTAATATGTATCATTTTATTTTAAAAATGATTTGTAACCTTCTGAAATATGGAGATTTGCTGGTTTTCTCTGTTTTATATCTGTTCAACCTTACCTTGGACTTCTGATATGGACATTTTCCGCTGTTATTTTACATTTTATATACCCCAAAAATATGTTAATCTAGAATAATACATTAAACAGTAGTTGCAGCCATAGACTGTGTATTCCTATCATTCTGTAATGAGTCAGTGTAGCTCTCCGTTAAAAATTGCTACATTCTTAAGACCCTTCTCTCCCAGCCACTCACAATAAGTGTGTACGAGGTTTAAAAGCATCGCCACTATATAGAAGTGTCCACTCTGTGCTAAGTGAGAAGCACAGCATGTGATACAGAGGATGAGAAGAGGACGGGGACATTGGCTCATCTGTTGCAACATTTATTAAGAAGCTGATTATTAGGTCTAGCAAATAATGAAACACCTGATGAATTGAATCCCTGGTTCAATACCAGGGATTCGGAAGGCTGTACCACTACCCAGCACGCAAATGCAAGTAGAAAAACAAACGCACTACAGTTTTTGTTCTCTTTAGTTTTGTCATGGTTTAAAACTACATTAAATTGAGCAACCCTGTGTTGCAGAAAGACTACAAATGATCCTTGAATAACTGGGTTGGTAAAACAGTTTTTAGGGGCGGCTGCTACAAAGGTCTGAAGTAAATTGGTTGGATAAATGGCTTGTTATAAAGAGCAAAGATGCAGTGAGTTTTCTTAGCTCGGGGCTAGCAATTTTTAAATCACACATATTGGAACTGCTGCATCGGGATACTGAAGAACATAATAATGAATAATGATAAGGTTTTCCACCAACCTTTGAAGATTGTCTGGCTACTTGAGATTATAAATAATAAGGTAGAACAAGTAATAACTTATCTTAACACCTTTACTCCCACCTAGGGTTAATATTCCGGGATTTGTACGGTCTGTGGAAGCATTTTAGAGCCTTGGCATGGTATTGTTTCTTTCTGACCTCCTTTTTTCTTCCTGAAAAACTGAACTGTAGTTATGAGAGACAGATGAGGTCAAGGAGTGACAGTAAAGCATGAGTCCAGTCAGGCCCTCAGGGGGGGGGGGGGGGAAGTGTGGAGAAGAAGGTGGAAGAGGTGAGGACAAAGAATGAAGTCGTTACACAAAAGATGGACTGAAGAGCTGGATGAAGACACTGTAAACTTCACCAAAAAATGAGGAGTATGAGTTAAAAAAGAAAGAAGAGTTGACAGCGAAGGAGGAAAAAGACCAGAGAATAAGTTTGACAAGAAGGAGGTGGAGAAGGAAGAGTAGAGATGTTGTGGAGCAGCTGTGATACGGAGGCAGCGGAGAGGATCTAAGGAGGTGTGGATGGAGGTGTTGGAGATGTCATGTGATTCTCCGAGGCGTAGGTGGGGTGATAAATGTCCTCTGCCTGTGGAGTTCACCAGACGATTACAGAAGGACATGGAGCGGATGTCTGCTAACCCCAAAAACGTATTCTTTTCTGCAAGTGTGTGTCCGAGTGCGTTTTCAAATGAATCTGTTTCTACATGTGTTTGTGAGTTCTCAAGTGTGTGTGTGTGTGAGAACAGTAATTGTGATAAAGTGTGTGGTGAAGTGATTCGGCAGCAGACGGACAGAAAAAAGGGTCTCCTCCAACTCGTCAAGTCTAACGAAGCGTGGAAGTGCTCCAGCAGCGAAAGTTGAAGTTGGAGATGAGAAATAGATTGTCCGTCTGCTCTGCAACAAAACTGGTTGATATGAGCCTCGTCAGCACTTTCTCAGACATTTTGCCTTCAAGGAAAGACAGAGCCAAGAGCGTATCGGTTTTCATGCAGCAGGATCACAGGAAATCACATTACTACAGGTTTATCTGTAAATAAAGACAGATGGAGAAACATGCTAGTGGGGCTGAGGAGTCAATAATCACGTTGGAAATACTTTAAGAGGTGGCGGTGCTTTCACACATTCAGTTCAGTTTAGACATTTAGTCTGGATCAAAGGAAAGAAGATACTTTGTTGCATTTTAGTTGTGACGCAGTCTGTAAGGCAGTGGCGAACCGTGTCTATCACAACTGAACCTTCTGTAGACACACACACACATTACATTACATTACATGTTACTTGTTAGACAGTTAGCTGTCACAACAAAGTGAAAAACAAACAATGGCATAACACATTATTAATATGTCGGGTAGTAATAGATGTATTTATTTTCTTCTCAGAGTGTACCAGAATGCGTAGTTTATATGTTAGTATTTCTAAAAATATCCTTGGGGAGAATCCCCCCAGACCCCCTTCTGGGGTTGGGTTTTCAGCATGTGGCCTCTTTATGTTATACAGTTCAGCTTTGATTCCATCATCTCATTAAACCTTTTGTTAAAGCATTCTTTAGTTCTGTGAAGGGATATAAGGGATATATGCACTGAACTTCACTTTAATTAATATTGTATGCTGAAAGGCGTATATATTACAGCCCGATTTTTTGTTGAATAGATTTGAGTGGTTCAAAATGTTGGGTCGCGATTTATTGACAAAGTAAAAAGTGGGTCCCGAGGACTGACCAGTTGAGAACCACTGTTCTAGAGTACCCTGGAACCGAGGGAAACTCTGAAAGAATACGCCCATTGGCTACAAATCAATATATGATTGGTTGATCAAACTGTCAATCCAAACGTACGCTCTCATTCAGTGCAATGGCCAGGGCATTCTATCAAGGATATAGAATACCTTGGTTGAAGGATATTCTACCCAGAGACCCAGAAAAATATCTGATTGGTTGCATTTATTTTCTAACACAAAACCACTGAAATGCGTAGTGCATGGACTGAGAAGGACAAACAAATCAACGTAACACTGTAATATTACAGATCAACAACACAGATACAATTCTCATTTATTCATTTTATTACATTTTATTTATATAATTAAAAAGATTTTTGTTTTTGTTTTATCTGAGTGTTCCAGGGTATTCTCTGAATACCTTGAAGGCCCTGACGGTTCGCCACTGCTGTAAGGTCAATGATTTATCTTAAAACCAAGAGGAGTATAGTTGTTGTTTTACCAACTGAAGGCTAGCTGTTGATTGGAACCTTTTGGCTATTGTCATATTTTATCATCAGGACACAAATCAAAGCATGTCACTAACAATCAATAATGCCCCAATGGAAGAGACAGCAATTAACCAAAGCTTATCACTGTGGTACTGTACCACTGTTACACACAAATAACATATTTCATGATCAGCAATGACTTAACCAGTAGAGAAGTCTTAATTCATTATTATAAATTATGCTAAAATCACATATCAGCTTTCGTAAAATCCTGAATTGTGTTGGTTGTTTTGACACCACAAACAAATGTAGTTTTGAAAGTTGACCAAGACCCTTCTTTTTGCGGTCAGTTGTTTGGTCCCATCAGGGTTCAATTGTCAGAATAAAAAAAAAAATACTACAATTAGCATAACTAGTCGTAGCATACACACGCTATGTTACAGAAAACATGTTTATTATTCGTTATTATCTGATTCTCAAAGCAACAGGTTTGCTAAAGGGTCAGAAAAGTTTATTTGAAAAAAATCACATAATCATTGAATAACCCTTTGTATGGACCAGAATATTTTTTCTATAATAATATGATATGATAGTGTTTGGAGTCAGACTCGCAGCATAAATCATAAGATCCTCATGAAATGATTTGATCAGATTGTAAAAAATCCATACAGGCAGCTACAGTTCCGCGGACAAGCATGGCTAGTTATCCCATATGCTTGTGCGCTCACACACTGACGTACACACACATTAACACACATCGAGAGACAAAAAAAGGAAGGGCAGGCAGCCTTAAATCTGCTTTCTACCAGGCAGCTGTGAGTCATTTTACCTTGCTCAGCAAAACAGCCATTTTAGACAGGTTTATTTCATCAAAAGTGGAAGCCTAGAAGATATCATAGGGAAAGAACAGTCCGTCTGAGTCAGCGCAGTGTTTGATATCTGGGGGCATTTTAAGTTCTGAGAGAAAGGAGAAAAGTATTTTAGGGTCATAAAATGTTGTTTTCGCACTCTATATAAACTCTAATAAACTCTTTCAAGTTATCTTGTATATTTAAACCATATGTCTGTATATACGTTCAAGTCATATTTTTGTCACAATTTATATATCATACCATTTATATAGTTTTTTTTAAAACAAGGTATACCCCTGCCTTTAAGAACATTATGTTTTAATAATGTAATATTCAATTCCAAGACAGAATATTGCTGTAATTAAACGCCAATACAATGCCTTCCAGATGATGTTTTTCATGAGCATAATAAGTGAATATCGTTTTGTTATGTATTTGACGGGTCACTAAATGTTGACATCTTGATTAAATGTTCACTGGAGATATTTAATTTGTTTTCCTACACACAATATTTGCATAGCAATATCCACACCAAGATGTTACAGCATTATAACACTTTTTTATAGTTATGTTTAGGCCCTCGCAGCACTTTGTCAAGGTTAAAGGAAGGATTGTGCACTCAGTTGAAACATAAAATATATTGACTTGAAGCACTGACTTGACTTAACCTTGAATTCTCTGCAGTTTAAAATAAATGCACATAAAAAAACACCCTGCTGAATATTATTCTGGCAGAAATGATGTTACCCTCAAAATGAAACCAGCAAGAAACATTTCAGTTAAAGTAGGTTAACGTTTAATAACCAACTGTAATACATTGTGAATTGATAGTGATTGAAACTTTAGTTCCTAGTTATTTAACCGTTAACAAATAAATGATAATCAATAATATGTGCTAATGTATAATGCTATAGTATTGTCGCAATGTATTGTTGTACAAATAACATTGAATAAAATGTATTAATCATTTGTTAAAATCAACACATTTTTTCTCAACATCTATACATATGTCATAGATGTATGTCACGACCTCGATACAAACTGATGACGACCCAGAGACAAAGTCTTGAATGTAACAAAATGTATTTTTAATTCCAAAGATCAGGTAATCCCTCTTAACCGAGTAGGTACTGGCATAAACAAAAGGCGCTCACAAGGAGGAAAAAACTAAGCATAACAAAAAGAGAACTTAAGAAAAACTTAAGCCTACGAAATTAACAACAAAACAAAACCTGACATGAGTGAAAGCGATCCTTTCTGAGCTGAGGCATGGCACGACCATTCGGGGTAATCATTTTCAACTACTTACTGTACTACAGTATGTGCCTCCATCCATATATTGTATAATACATAAATAATGACATGATTATTAAACATGCTGATTATCATAACAGTGTATGTTTACAGTTGCATTACTATTAACATATACCTCTACATAATATCAATAAAATCCACTGAAGCAGCCACTATTTGATTTGGCTTTTGTTAGCATTACACACTGTTTCTCTTAAACCTGATTAAATGAAGCCGTCAGAAGCAGCCCGACACCCCTCACCTCCACCTCTCATCTGAAACACACTCCTCCCTGAAGAACATGACTCCAGTTGTGATTCATTATGTATCGTAGCCCTCTGTGTTGTTCGCTACTTTCTAATCATGTCCCACATGATCTGTTTCAGTACAGCCACTCAAACATCCTCTCTTCCACATATATTTAATTCCACTCTCAGCCAGTCAAGGTCGTCCCAGAGATGAAATTTAAACATTTGATTCTCCTTGGCGGGGACACGGAGAGGAGGGTCATCACTCTCCCTCTTTTTGCACTTTCCCTCTTGCTCTTATTATTTGTTTTGGGTTTTGCTCTTTCTTTAAAAGAACATATTGACCCATTCTCTTTCTTCTCCAATCTTTCTTCCGTCCCTCTTTATGTCCTGCCTGCAGGGAAATTACACATGTTCTGACATTCTTCACACTCCTGAATTTTTCTGTCATCTTTTTGTGTCTGTTCTTGTCTTTTTCTCTCTTTTTCTGTCGATCAGGACGGATTAGACAGTAGGGGAAGCTTTTTTCCGTGTGTACCTGATCATTGTTGGTACTTTTTTAGGAGGTGGTGAAAGACTGAACTCTCTTTGACACATTTAATGTGATTTTGATAATTTGATGAATGTACTTTTGGAATTGAAGTGCTCCCGAACTACCTTTAGAGTACGAATGAAGTGATGACATTGCCTGTAATTTAGGGACATTGTGTACTGACAACAATTTCTGAAAGATTTTCCAGGAAGTCTAGACAGAATAAGTGAATTGTTCCTCTGTAAAAATCTGATATATATATATATATATATATATTATCTTATTTGTCATAAATAAATACTGTGTCAGCCTTTGAGAAATTCTGAATTGATATGAGTCAGAGCGTTGTGTACAGGTTATGTTTACATTGATT
Source organism: Dissostichus eleginoides (assembly GCA_031216635.1). Taxonomy (NCBI): domain Eukaryota; kingdom Metazoa; phylum Chordata; class Actinopteri; order Perciformes; family Nototheniidae; genus Dissostichus; species Dissostichus eleginoides. The sequence continues at coordinate 21,755,070 of CM062276.1, forward strand.
GTGAATTTAACTAAGAGCACTTCAGTGTATTGTGAATAGAGAATAGCACACCATTATATGAAATAGACCTCCACTCAGGTTAAAGTAAAGTGGAACGATGTGAGGCAGAGGTCAATGAGGAAGAGTGAGTCTACATCCACAGAGTGTGTCCTTGTCCACAGAGTGTGTCCTTGTCCACAGAGTGTGTACATGTCCACAGAGTGTGTACATGTCCACAGAGTGTGTCCTTGTCCACAGAGTGCAGAGAGAAGGTCTAATGATACAACATGTGAAAACACCTGTGATGGTGCCTTATGTAGTATTGTAGAATACAGGAAAACTTCAATTTAAAGCAGAACCACAAATAAACACGAGTCCCTTTTACTTGCAAGGTTTTCATACAAGTTATGTAAAACTAACACAGACCTTATCATCATCATCAGCAGCTTTATTGAAGAGACTCAAGGTCCATTTTTTTTAAATGACACACAACACTCAAATATAAATAAAAAAAGGCTGTTATATCAAGGATTTGACAGCAGCATAATGATTAGATTAATTAGGCACGGGTTAACTTTGTCACTACAGTATGTATGTTACACACTAGTTAGGTTAGATTATAATTCATTCAGGTTTACTGGCATGGTTAACAGAAGAGACATCAACAAATGTGGTGACTTCCTGTCTTTAAAGTGGTTATAAAATCCAAATAGGCAATGAAAGAATTGAGATGTTGACTTTACTTCTATGTATTATGTCAACAGATTTCACATAACTGTATTAAGTTAGTTGAAGGCAATAACATATTATTCAAATCAAAGATATTAGGTTCAACGCTATGGTATTATTTGCAACTCACCTAATACAGTTATGTGACATTCGTTGACATAATACATTTAATTCAAGTAAATGTTTCAGATTTTCTGTGTGTGTCTCTTCCTATTTATATCCCTTTATAATATAAGGGTTCACCGTTCAGTTTTTAATACAAATTGTTTCAAGTTGTGAATACTGTCTTATGAAGGGCATCAGTCACTCTGCCACACAGAGACAATTTACTGCAGCGTGTTTTTTTTTGTTTTCTTTTTTTCGTCATTACCACCAGCTTCAAAATAAAATAGGCCCGTGGCTGACGGTCAGGGCATTTTCAGAGGATAGGGAGAGGTTTTGTGTCTCGTCAATTGTTATGACCTGGCTCAAAAGGCCACAACAAAGAGGAGACACACCATATCAACGGTTTAACAAAAGATGTTTATTAAAGCAAGTGGTTCAAATTAGCCAAATTAATTAAGTGCAAGACCAAATGAAGCATGAGGTGTGGATGTCAGTGGTATCAGTAGTGTAAGTGCAGGGTGAGGATTGCATGGACATGTATGAGTGTGAGAGTGTTACAAGTGCACAAAGTGAAGCAACTGAACATACTCAACCAAAAACCTGGTGCCTGTAGGGAGAAAGCAGAGAGAGAAGACAGAGAGGAGCAGAGGCTTTAAATAGCTGCAGGGGTGCCCTGAGTTACTGCAATCAAGGCAGCACAGACAGCACAGCCACACCCTCTCTAGATGAACCCACAGGGGCATCACATCAATGAAGCGGTGTTTACTAACTCTAAACTAGATTAAACAAATGATTCCTTATTGAAATGTCCTCCCATACTCTAATTGCTACAAGTAATGCTGATACTGTTTCAAATAAACAATCTGTAAGTCTTTAGCGTCTTTGTTAAGCAAAACTGTGCTGCAAAACAAATTACTAGTCTGTCCCATAAAGATACCTCTCCTAAATATACAGCGCTTTAGTAGTTGAAGCAAAAGGATTTGCATCGTAATAATATTTGAGATTTGTGAGTTTTTACCTTGCCAATAAACTGCATAACCTTGGTCTGAATAAAACAGTATGTGATGTCTCTTAGTTCAATGGCAAATGAAAAATGCAGACTTCAAATTGAATCCAGGTCATTGAAGTGTCCATGACCAAAATGGTTTCAGACAGTGAAAGCGTGACAGTTACCTTGACCAATAGATCTTCATTGATGCAGGGAAAGGTGTCACATGCTGCTTATTTGGGGTTGTGGTGACACAAACCGCATAAAGAGTAAAGTCTCTTGCTGACTGATACTATATAATATATACCTAACTGCTAATACATCTACATAGAAGAATAGAGTGTTGTCTGCATATTCAAATGCCTGATCCATGCTATGTGGACTTACTTGACTAAAATAAATCCTTTGTCTGTTTCTCTGCTAAGATTTAACAGTACCACACCGCAGCCTATTAGCCAGAGCAATGTTCCCTAGCACCAGCTTCTAGAACAATCTACCAGCTTCTAGAACAATCTGTTGATTTGATGAGCAAACAGGCCGTTTTTATTGAGTGTCATGGCCCGTCCACCTGTCTCCGAGCTTATTTAGATTCGTTTTTTTCATCTCAGCGCCTAGTTGTGTATATTTACCGTACAAATTGTGGTTTGCTTTATAATAAGAAGAAGAACAAAACTTGCTGCACTGTGGAGACGGATCATTATAACTTGCATGGCTGTTTGTTGACCTCTTTCATTTAAAAACACAATTCCATAACCATATAATTGTGTCGTTGCTGTTTTTCTCCTTCATAATAATTGGAAAATAAAAGTGTTTGATGGATTTTGATGAGAAGCAGTCTTATCGTAGAATTGGCTTTCCCTACAAAAAGCATTAATTTCACAGTGGATTTATACAGGCTGGCAAACCACAAGAGTTTATTGGACCCAGCCTTTCTCTTGCTTTCATTAACTGGGGATTAGGCAAGCCCCTGTATGTGTACTGTGCCGGCAGCATGCTCGTTCATTTACGCTACTGTATGTTTGTGAGCCCCTTTGAAGACATTTCCTCAACTTACTGAGTCTAACTGGTTTGTAATTTAATGAGGATATGCGACAGAAATATATTTTCCACAGAAAGACTGGAAAAAAAGAAGCACAGAGTGAGGGAGAGGAGAGATAAAGAGATATGAAGGACAGTTGGAGGAATATCTCTAAAGTCTGCTGGGACTTCTTACTGCTAAATCAATCAATTTCCCCAGTGTCAGCTTTGTAGTCTTCATCTTGACTTGAGTCCATTTTAATTTGCAATCAAGGCACATTACTGAGCTGTGTGTGTGTGTCTATCTTTCTGTATCAGATCTGTGTGTACCCGCACACAAGTGAACCTGGTTATTTTAGATCTTATTGTAAAAATGATCAGTTATCAAAAGCATCTCCTACATGCTGTTCTCCTTCAGAACGAAGGATTATTAAAGCAGGACTCAGTCACTTTCATACAAGATACAATTCCTGCTGTTATTAATAGAAATAATACTTCCTCATTTTAAAAAGACTTCCGTGCTTTGGTCTTTGAATGTCATCTTTAACGGAGAGTGTTAACTGTGGATAATTATCAGTGTAACAACTGAGTTGTCAGAGCTGTATTTAGCCCTCAGTTTTGTCTGCATGTTTTCGTTTAAGCCAGGACAACTTTCACAATTAACAAAAGACCCTGGGTGGATCTCAAGTTACTTATTTTTCATTTCCTCGCTCCTCGGTCCTCGTGGTGTTTCTCAATGTCGAGGAGGCTTGCTTGGTAGCACATGTACCTCCGAGTGAGTTCCTTAAGAAGCGAGGCAAGAATACCTCCTAGCCTCGGAAAACGAAGAATGGAACAGGCTAGCAAGTGTGCAGATGTGCGTCATATGAGAGGTCCCACCTTACATTTTCCGCCAAAGATTTTGGAAATTGGTCCGTGCGCAAAGCATTGTGGGGATTTTAAGACCGCGGAGTCTACACATGTGCAGCCTCGAAATTTCCCGCAACGAAGTACGCCGGCCTCGGTAGAATTCCAAGTATCCTGGACATTGGAACAGTCCTTCGGCGGCACTCGATGACGTAGTATTCTTGAAATAGTGGCTCTGGAGCAGCTTTCCTCGACATTGAGAAACACCCACTGTCTCACCGGAAGTTGATCTTTCTGCGCCATCTTGAGGAGCGTCCCATTGCCCTTATTTGTGCCGGAGGAGCGAGGAGCGATAGCGATAGCGGAGGAGCGATAACCGAGGAACCACCGGACCATCCTCAGGTGAAATCCTCAGACACTCGCCCCGCCCCCTTACTGTGTATCGCTCACTGATTGGACGATGCAGCACATCCACTGATCTGATGCATCTTAACAGCAGAGCAGTTTAAATGAAAATAACAGATTAAACTCACAGGAGTCACTCTTCAGTTTATACAGTGTTTTGTTTCAATTAATGTATCATTTAGTTAAAAATGTGTGATATATCTGAACAACGAAGTCGACAAAAATAATTGTATTCATTTATTGGAAACATTTTTCATGATCTCCAATTCATTTTTATTATGAATACATTCAAATAAAAAGAGAGACGGATGTTTGTGTGTGAATAAAGGGGACAGAGCTGGCTGCTGTCAGACGATCAGCTGTGCCGGGTCATCACAAACGGACGTCGCTTCACGTGACGCTCCGAGGAAAGGACGTCCCATTGCTCTTAAAACACATTTCCTTGCTTCTTCTCCCTTCTCGTAGTTTCCTTGGAAAAGACGCAAGTGAGAGACGCCAAGATGGAAGTTAGGAGAAGTCATATGCAGTTTAAGTCCCCGGTGGTACTACAACTGTCAGTCCGTGACGTCATTGGGCCCAAACATACTTTTTTCTCTTTGACTTACATTGAGAAAGAGATGTCTGTAAATCAGCTGATCCTTTTTGTTTAGCTGAATCAACAACCCAGTATGAACACACATCATAAGGGCCTAAAAGTATTAAAATGAACTGAAAGCCGATTTCAGTTATTTTCTATCTCCATTCATTTGACTGAAGTGGGATAACGGGGGCGGGGCTTAAGCACAACACCAGCGCGCACTCTCTATTGGCCCACATACCGGTAAGGCTCTCTGTAGTCAGGCCATTTTGGCTTCATGCGTCACTAAGCAACTTTAATAGGAATGAATGCTGTAACCAGTTCTCTTTATACATCTATGGATAAGACAGCCTGTGTGTAGCCTGACAGGCGAAATCAGGGGCAAACAAAGTCACCTCATGACTCATCACACCACTCACTGCTGTTAGTTATTGCTTTGATCGCATGGTAAATATATAATAACTACAGATGAGGGTGTCAATATTTGTGTAAACTCACATCCTGTAACCTCTGGGATATGGCGGTGGGTCATTTTTCAAAGAGGGTTTATCACTGTTTAATTAACCTTAAGCTGTAAAAGTGAGGGAGACAAAAATGGATTTTGAAAATGAGGGTGAAATCAGATGTTTTTATCTTTTTATTAATTAATTGAATCTGTAAATTACATTTTCTGATGAAAAATCATACCATCACATTAACTTTACTGCTAATGTGTTAAGCTTGACATTATCAACTGCACTTAGCTGTCTGGAAAAGTAATATATCTAGGTTATGTGGCAGCTAGACATTACCTCCATCATCACTTTCTAGCTAATGTGTCCGCATATTTTCTCTTTTTTTGCTGCATTTTTACCCTTTTTTGACAAAGGAAAGATAGCAATTGGGAGTGGTCTAGAAATGGACAGAGGTATGAGATGCAACAAAGTTCCCAAGCCTGGAATCAAACCGGTGATGATGCTGCAGTTATCTGACTCCAAGTCGCTCTATGTGACTCAAGAATAAAATAAAAGGGTAGAGTGAAAATGTCCACATGCAATAATAATGTAATACTTCTGATACCCTTGCTCTAAAACCTTTAAGCCAGGTGGAAAATAACCGGGAAGTGGCTTTGTCAAAGTAAGCAGATCGGTATCCAGTAAACACTGTGTGTCAGTGTGTTAGCTTCATTTTCACTTCGAACAAAAGACAATGTGACAAGTATATACGATATAAAATTGTGTAGATTTAATGTAAGCAAGTCAAACAACCTAATCATTTTGTTTTCCCCCTGTGAAAAGTGAGAAACAATCCCATGAATAAAATAAAAACAAAGAAAAGAAGAAGGGTCTGCTTTTTAAAGCTTAACTCAAAGTATTTACTATCATGCTTTAAAAAAATTACAGGAACAATTATAAGACGTTACCTAGGGCAATGTAACCAGCTTATCCATAGAACATAAAGCATGTACAACCCTTCAAAGTATATCATAAACATAATTATCAACAGATGGCAGCACATCAGAAAAAGCTTTGCGAACACTTTGATATAAAGGTTCCCCACATGCATACACATAACACCATGGTAAAAATGTATCTGATTATGTATTATTGAGCATGATCTGGCACGAACTTTGCAAGTGTTTACACGACGGAGATTACAATTTTGTATCAATCCAACGAGCAATACATACAGTATGATTCATTTATTTCAAATTGCCATATAATGGAAAAACACGTTTCTTACATTCGTGCATGGTGTTGTCGACAGCGTCGGGCACATTTAGAATTGAGACTGAGTAAATATTAAAATAGGCTTTTGTATTCTCCTCTCTTTTCCCTCAGCACGCAGCATGTATGAGGAACTTGACCCCGCTGTTAAACACATTCCTCACTTTATGCTTTAAACCCGCAGTGATTCGACAGAAGACCTCACATATGCGCTGTTATGCAGACGAATTGGCAACTGGAATTAATTAGACCTTGTTTCACATTCTGCATGGAGATGAGAGGCATTGCCTGGCAGTAAAAGGTTGCCAGGAGATGCTTGTTTGAATCCTGTGGACTGAGTGTGTGTTAGCATGGACATCTTCAAGTCATTATTAAAAACTCACCTGTTCACCATTTGTTTTACTTTATTATTTGCCCCTCTGTTTGTTTGTTTGTTCACCGTGTAAAGCTGCCTTGAGTCCCTAGAAAGGCGCTATACAAATTGAATCTATTATTATTATTATTATTATTATTATTATTATTATTATTATTATTATTATTATTATTATTATTATTATTATTATTATTATTATTATTATTATTATAATAATAATAATAAGGAGGCGTGTGGTGCAGTGGGTTGAGCGTTGGTGTTTGGATCAGGGGGTCACAGGTTCAAACCCCACTGCAGTCAGCATGTCATTGTGTCCCTGGGCAAGACACTTCACCCCAAATTGCTCCTGTGGGGATTGCCCACAGTATTGAGTATGTAAGTCGCTTTGGATAAAAGCGTCTAACAAGTGACATGTAATGTAATGTAATTATTATTATTATGGCTGTCAGAATGTGTTTGAACAAGGTCTTTAAACCGGTGGAGCTGTTTAGTTATAAATAAGAAAATACTTGTACTATGAAGCATCTAGTTATACAATATATCATCAAATACCAGTACATATGATATATTTGTAAGAAAAATGGTAGAACATCGTTTCACAAGTATGTCAAGTCATACTTAGTAAGTCCAACTTAAGTCAGATCAAGTCCTGAAAATGTCACCAAGATAACAAGAATGGCTTGAGTTAGATAGAAGGCCCCCTTAACTAACATATTATCCTCATATCATTTATAATAACAAATTATTTAAAAAAAGGAATTCCTCATTTTCCATGCATTCTACTACAAATGTCAAGCAACATGTGTCAAAATCTGCTAATTACACGCATAATATTTGTTTATAAAAAACCTTTTGTCATCTTGGTAAGAATTAGGCAGCAAAGGAAATGTGTTAGGTCAAAGAAAACATGTTGTACTTCAAGTAATGGCAATACTAAATGATAGAAGTTTAAAAAGAAAATCTAGAAACAGTTTTTTTCTCAGTAGCTGGTGTTTTGAGACAACACAACCCCCTATCATGCCGACTGATCGCTCTTTATGCTTTCACAATTACGTGGAATACATTGACATTGATTTTATAGGATTTACAGGGATTACAATGCAATACTTTGACATTACTGTTGTGGCTGAGCAGGTGGAGCGGCTGTTGATCCATGGCCCCTGTAGCCTACATGTCAAAGTGTCCTTGGCAAGATGCTTAACCCCAAATTGCTCCCAATGGCACAGCCATCAGTTTGCGAGTGTGAGTGTGAATGTCCATTGCTCCTGATGAGCAGAGGGCACCTTGTATGGTAGCCTCTTCCAACCTTGTATAAATGAGTGAAGTTTTAAAGGCTGGCTTGTAAGGGAAAAAGCAGTTGCTAAGAATAGAAAAGTGCTTTATAGAGAGAACCTAATACAATTAGAGAAACATTTCCTTCTGAGCTATTGTGTAAGCGGACTTCCTTTAGGCTGATTCATCAACTGTGAAACATTAAATGTATTACAACATCATTTCACATGCTTTCCAATCCATTTTGCATAATATAATTAGATTAGCCCTTTCCATTAGCGGCATACTTGGTGTGTGTCATAGTTGAACATATTGCCAAGTCAGGGACCAGCACACACGCTGTCCCGCCATCCAGCAGCCATGTGCTTAAAGGTCCCCTATTATACTGTTTTTCATCAATATATAATAGGTCTCAGTTATATACAAAACATGTCTCTGAAGTGTTTGGCTCGAAATACCAAACTGTCTGTTACTTTAGATGAAAATAAGGAGCCACTCCCCACGCCCCTCTGAGAGATATTTGGTTAAAAAGAACACAATGGTGCTCTAGGAGGAGATTCAGGTGATAAGGTGGGAGGGGGGTACCTTGGTTGGTGATTGGCTAATGGTTACGAAATCATGAAGTGGCCAAAATCTGATCAGCTCATTTTCAGACAGGTTTTTATATAAATGGATCAGGACAAAAAGTGAGCCAATCTTTTTACACAGAGGGGGACACATGTTTATGTATAAAAGACATGAAAATGTGGATTTTGCACAATAGGTGACCTTTAATCTTTATTCTGCCATGTTATTCCTGTTGTTTTCCGACCACATTTGTAGTTCCAAATGTCGTAGCTCTACCCTGCAGTTAATCATTTTGGTGTCAGAGGCATGGGCAGTATTAGACCTGGGTTAAATCCAGGTCTAAGGTATTGATCAAATGTTTTCATTCTGATTTTGATCACTGTTCAGCATTCCAGACAATATCTCTGCCATATGACATACTGTACGTGATGTATATGTGCGCATTGTGCTTTTGAGAATGAAGGAGAGTAAGAAGAAGGTCAAATAAATACAGTAGTTTAATGCAATGTATATGAGCAGATTCAGTAAAGGGAAGTTGTGGTGTGGACGGGTCATTTAATTAGCTCTTTGTAAATAAAAATACATAAGTGTTTCAGAGGAGCTGTACCGATAAGTGCAACACAAGAGGTGATCAGAGCTCTGGTTCCGTGGTCACTGAACGTGAACTTGATGTTTACTAAGCCCCTAATGAGCTGTTTTTTTATTTAATTCTTAAACAATATATACCCAACCAATAGAGTTTAATCACTAACCTTTCTTCATAAATATTTCAAATTAACTAATGAGGGTTTCTATAAGCCTTGCTACACATTTGGCTCTAAAGTAGGCAGTGATCTAATAAATTATCCTAAATCATCGCCTAATGTGTTATTGTTCCGTTGTCCTTCCATTTGTTTTAATACCTTGTACAATCTTCCTCGGCTGTTTAGTGTTTATGCATGTCACCAAACACAACAATGGAATTGTTCTAAGTAAAAATAGCATCATGATAAATTTGACCTGCCGAAATTAGATCACCTTTGTTATTGTGAGCATGGCAACTAAGATAATATAGGGCCATTTGAGAGCAATACAACTCCTCCGGTTTGGATTTCTTTACAAAGCAGAACATTGCTCAGAGCCGCTGGCATGGCAGAGACACATTTTATTTCTGATTTCAGGGAAATGCTCTGTGATAGAACCTGCAAGTCACACACTCCCAGTCGCAAATTGTGTAATTACAGGTTGCCGTGGTAAACAAGATGTTAATTGCAGGTGTACGGATTGGATAACATGCTCGTTTGCATAAATCTAGACCTGGATCATAACAATCTTTGTGCACTCTTTTTCATGATTTGGTATTTTTTTTACGTTTATAACACATACGTATCATCCAACCATTAAGAGACTACTTTTGAGTTAAACCAATGTCAACTTTACTGTCAATCATACTTCAAACTCAACTTTTTCCATTTGAAATCATCAAGTTGAAAAGGGCAGGGTGTTCTTTTTTCTATTCTCTGGCTCACCCAAACTCTAATCTACTACTAACTGATATTAACAGATTATTGACAGCAGATACACATATTTAAAACTGAAGTTGAACTGTCTATATCTCCAGCTTTTGGAGGTAATTAAACCGAGAACAAAACATTTCCGCCCACGTGTTAAGTAATGTTTTGAGTGCAGATTGGCTCTTTAAGTATTTTAATTACCGCTCATATGGCGAAGCCTTCACGCTCCAGCAAGGTTTTTGTTGCTGAAGATTGAGCTGGTCACGGATGAAAAATTGCTGAAGTTATGGAACGTGATATAATGGAAGAATCAAATGGAAATATGATGAGATAGTTGATTATGATGATGTGTATGTCTGCAGCTGTCTGTGTGAGCATATGCACGGTGGTAGAAAAAAAATGGATGGTGCTGGCGATCCACAGAGCAAATGAAGAGTGATGACACAGCTGCTTGGGAGGTTTCTGTGTGTGTGTGTGTGTGTGTGTGTGTGTGTGTGTGTGTGTGTGTGTGTGTGTGTGTGTGTGTGTGTGTGTGTGTGTGTGTGTGTGTGTGTGTGTGTGTGTGTGTGTGTGTGTGTGTGTGTGCGTGGGTGTGCGTGGGTGGGGGTGTGTGTGTGTGTGGGGGGGGGCATTCTCTAGTTTTGTATTTACTAATATCTTCTTCTGTGTTGAAATTGCTCTATAGTAAAGGTGACACAGCAAGCTACACCAATGGTTATACACTTCCTGTCTTCCTGTCTTATTTTTGCAATTTTAACCGACTTATCTAGCAATGCAAACAATTATTAACTAGGGTCATTGATAGATAGATAGATAGATAGATAGCTAGTGGAGCCTTGCAGATGGGGTGCTGCAGCCCCCTCAGCACTTCCCGCGTCCATTCGCGATGTCTCGTTGTCTCACAGCAAGCAGGAAATGACACCAACCCAGCTCACACTATCCGCTCCTCACAACAGCACAGCACCAAGACCCCACACAGCATTCTCATCTGTTTGTCATTACTGGTGTCATTTTCTGGTTGCTAATGCCATTGTAACACATAATCACTGATGGGGGGGGGGGGGCAGGAGCTCCAACAAGCCGTGTAGGACAGAGAGTGAATACACATACGATACAGAGATGCTCTATGAGAAACCAATGTTAGTTTGAAAATTGCACAATATAAATCTATTCTAGTAGACCTCAACAATGGAATCATGATCAGTAGAAATGGCCATGACCTGGGACCTTTAACTTCAAAACACAGTTGACTAACTACTGTTAATGATTTAGTGGCCAGATCTTGCAAGAGTTTGGCGCTCAGCTGGATAAAATTGGTCTCAAACTAACTTTTTTTTCTCCTCAAATGTATGTCGAAAAAGTGCCATATTAATAAAAGGTCCAGTACTTACCTTGGTGCCAAAGTATCCCAAAGAGGCGTGGCAGTGGTGAAACCAATGTGACACAGATGCAGAAAATTGACTCTCCTTATTCTGAATTGTGTTGGTTCAAAGTACAGGACAGATTATGAAGGTAGATATGGTGCAAAATGCAAGAGCGTGTAAAACCTGATGTGAGCACTTGCAGAAAAAAAATCTGAGCTTGTGTGCATACATTTACACTTGTATAAAATATCCATGTATCTGTGAACCAAATTTGAAGTCACAGAAGAAAAAAAAAGTTTTGTAGCTTGTAGAAAAAAATGAACTTAGTGATGAAATGTTCACTTGCAGAAAAATATATATTTTTTAAATATATTTTCCATTACAACTGCAACTTGGTTATTACAACCTCTCAAATTAGTCATTACAACTTCACGAATCTGCTCTGTGGCAGTATAAACCGACGAATCTGCGGCCTTGACTTTTGCTACACTTCTTGCGATGAATGTGTCGCAAAAGTAATTTTCACCTGTAGATGTGGGGGAGGGAGGGGGGTTGGAGCGAAGGGGCGGAGCTATCAGAACGACGAGGCGCAAACTCGGGTCAGTCACACACAAGTGTCTACTGTTGCCCCTTTCACACCAATGCAGCTCCCGTTCTAGCTCCGTGCTTCGCTCACAACAACAACAATGGGGGACTGCGTCGGGTCGATGATCGTGTTACTTTTAATCATACGAAGCCAGATTAAATTAAAGAACTACTTCTCCAACCTTGTACTTTTCTCCAGAGTGCCGTGGTTTATTGTTTATTAATGTGTTACAGCGGCATTTACCGACCGCTGCAGTGCTGCTCGTCCACTGGAGTTTATTCTCCCGTTAACTCACAACAGCGGCCGCTGTAAAGTAGGCCTATTCACTGTCTGACTGTCACACAAGCAGCTGATAAATATCCCCAATTCCCGTTAAGTGAATGTGTTTCAGTCTGAATTGACGCTGTTTGGCATCACAACGATGTTATGAAAGTTTCTCTGGTATAAAATGGGGGATGTTAGCATAGCAACCGAAGCTAAACTGACTATATTGACTAGGCTACTTGTAGCTTGTTGCTATAACTTGTGGCATAGGCCTAAGCCGTTTTCTACAGGCACATTTTACCGGCGTATTTTTCATTATGATTCTACTTGTGATTGTCGGACATGACAACCTGTGCAGCCCATGTATTGATTCCATCTGATAGCTGCTATAATACAAAACAAAACATCTGCCCCCTCCACAATGATCAATAACAGCTAGAACGGGAGCTGCGTTGGTGTGAAAGGGGCAACAGTAGTCACTTGTGTGACTGACCCGAGAGCCTCCTCGTTCTGATAGCTCCGCCCCTTCGCTCCAACCCCCCTCCCTCCCCCCACATCTACATGTGAAAATTACTTTCGCGACACATTCATCGCAAGAAGTGTAGCAAAAGTCAAGGCCGCAGATTCGTCGATTTATACTGCCACAGAGCAGATTCGTGAAGTTGTAATGACTGATTTGAGAGGTTGTAATAACCAAGTTGCAGTTGTAATGGAAAATATATTTAAAAAATATATATTTTTCTGCAAGTGAACATTTCATCACTAAGTTCATTTTTTTTCTACAAGCTACAAAACTTTTTTTTTCTTCTGTGACTTCAAATTTGGTTCACAGATACGTGGATATTTTATACAAGTGTAAATGTATGCACACAAGCTCAGATTTTTTTGTGCTCACATCAGGTTTTACACGCTCTCGCATTTTGCACCATATCTACCTTCATAGTGTAATCCTTTATTTAAACTTGAGACTAATCGTTCATTCTCTGTTTGTCACTGCTGCAAGTTGATAGTATCCTGTTTCCCATAAAATCAGGGGCAGAATCTCTCTCTTCCTCCTGCATTATTGAATAAAGGGAATAATTAGTTTACTACCATGGGGTGTGTGTGTGTGTGTGTGTGTGTGTGTGTGTGTGTGTGTGTGTGTGTGTGTGTGTGTGTGTGTGTGTGTGTGTGTGTGTGTGTGTGTGTGTGTGTGTGTGTGTGTGTGTGTGTGTGTGTGTGTGTGTGTGTGTGTGTGTGTGTGTGTGTGTGTGTGTGTGTGTGTGTGTGTGTGTGTGTGTGTGCCACAGAAAGGAATCCTAGGAGCCTCAAAGTGACATACATAAATGTGTGTGTATGCATGGCTGTGACACTTTTGAGATGTCACATATTTCACATACACTCTCATGGCCGCTCACACACACATGGGGTGTTTTATCCCATCCCATGCTGTGTTGTTCGATAAGCCGGGGCTGAGGAAAATCAGGTGTGCTTATGAAGCAGATGGAACCGAGGAGGTTCACGTTTCATGTTTAAGGCGCACGTTCTACAAATATATTGAAATGTATTCATAATGCAAAGCCATGTATCACGGCAAAGTTTTGTGAGTAGCAAAGCAAATTCCTTCTAAGAGTAAAATATATTACGATGCAGAGCAGATGGCCGCTTTGTTTCATCAACACAGAATCTTCCTTGGGATTTTCACCATCATCTATGCGATGGATGAACGCAGGGCCGGTTTTTGGCATAGGCGGTCGCCTAGGGCGCTGCGCTGGTAGCTCTGGGAGGGAAAAAAACATGTTTGACCGTTGGTGCTCATCCTAATTTTCGGCCTAGATGTAACAACATTCATAATTAAGTAAATGTAACACCCTTTTCTCCCCGGTTACATGTTTAATTTGCCCTGTACGATGGGCGCTGTAAGTGATGAAAGTGGGGGATGTTGGCTTATCAGGCGCCCGCAGCTCACAGCCAAAGTGCGAGTGAGCGTGGGAGCGAGCGAGGGAGAGAGGGAGAGAGAGAGAGAGAGAGAGAGAGGGTGCACCGGTACCGGCGCTGTTGTTATTAGCATCTGGTGCTAGCTGCCCTAATGGATATAAGAAGAAGATGTTTCTACAACAAGGGTGGAGGCTGATAGGCTCAGTGAGGTAAAGGACTCTGAGTGTTTAGATATAACTTTAGTCTAAGTTATCTCAGTGGGTCTCAAACGTTTTGATCACAATTTATGTAAACAAACATTTCCAAGGCACTCCTTTATAATTATTGGGATAAACAGGTTTGAAATCATTTCAATGTATACTATAGGACAGTAAACCAAAAATATCGTTTAAAACTGGAGAGATACAAAAATATTGTTAAATGCATAAATAAATAAATGTTAACTAGGTAAAATAAGATATCAGAATCAGAATACCTTTATTAGTCCAACAGAGGGGAAATGTACATACTTACAGCAGAAAAAAGAGCCACAGACAGCTTAATGTTACACATGTTACATGCATTAAAAAGTACTAAGTTATGATATAATGAAAAATTAAAAGTTACATCATTTTCAAAATACACATCCTTTAACAGTTCTTAGGATTTAGCAGCCAGGTATATATAGCACAGTTTTAACGGCATATATATATATTGCACATATATGCACATTGGGGGGGGGGCGCCAGCAAAAATCTCGCCTAGGGCATCAAATTGGCTAGAACCGGCCCTGGATGAACGTTTAAAAAAAATGTACATTACATACTACCAACAGGTCTTAAACTACCAAACAAGTAAATAAGAGATACAATGACTCATAGTGTAGCTGTAATTTGAATTTTTTGTTCAGTTTTTGCCCTGTTTCTCCTTCCAAGAAACTGTTGTGGACAAATCTGTTTCAGGAAAACACAGCCAACTATGTTAGCTACATGTAGTTTAACAAGAGTTAATCTGGCTTTATGAAATGGGGGAAGATTATTGTATTTTTTAACACACACATTTGTGATGCCACATGGTCACACACACTGAGCCGAAGAACAATATCCAATCTGAACTGAAATCACGAAAGGTACTTCTTTACGGTGATGTTCATATAATTGTTGCATGTGAAATAATTGTTGTTTTTATTATTTATATTGTCAATAGAGTTTGAGGATTGTAGAAATAGAGGCACTCACTTATTTCCCAGCTGGAGATGTCTACGAGTTGGGCCAGTAGGAAAAACTTCCCTTACGAGTTCCTATTGGCGGTGTGAATACTAACAGAAAAACTGAAAAAAAGCCTTTGAAGGAATGTAGTTCCCAGAAGCCTGGAAATGCCTACATTATAATTGATGGCTCCATTCTTTCTAGGTGAGCCAATTTCAAGCTTTTTCATGCCTACTTACTGACGTGTATTACTGAAACATTTAATAGTATAGGGCATTTGTTAATGCTAATCCCAAGTGGGCTTTAGTTAGAATTCAAGCAGTGAAAAATTGCTGTTACGCCATGTTTAAATGTTTAATGATGTTGTATTATATTCCAAGTAATTACTGTAGATGCAGCTATTATATATCACATAAAATATGAAGATTTTTTCATCAATGAGACGAACAACACCTTACAGTTTCATAGCATTGCGGTTATTGATTTGTGCCGATTCTATCTTCAGCGTGTGTTGACAGCAAAATAAATAATAAACTAAGTATAGCTTTATAGAAATGCTTGAAAGGGATTATACAACCTGGGATTTCTTGCAGTTCCATTTCAGTGTTTGTTGATGTTGAGTCGTGACTAATCATCACCAACACTTCATAACTTGTCAAACGGGCCGCGAGATTGGTGAAAGAATTGGGTTGGATTGGGAAATTACCTCCGTTGTTTGTTTAGTGCTTTGCCTAATCGTAAGGGGGAAAAAAAAAGATTCAGGCAAAAGTGAATGATTGAAAAAGAGAGTGTTCAAACCAGTACACATTTCTATCGGTGGAGGGAGGCTAATTCAGCTGGCATGTGGAAGAAAAACATCTTGATTAACATATCTCAGCGGTCTCATGCTCCTGCGCCGGGGGCCTGCTTTATAGGTAATTCTGTTAGTTCATTTTCTCCAAACATAAGCATGGAAGCAAAAAAAGCCCAAAGCTCCTCAGTGGGATACAGAAAGAGTGATGATAAAAATCTGTTTGACTACAGTAACATTTCATCCTGGCTTCTTTGTTGCTGCAGCTGTGCCAGCATTTCCATTGAGATGCTGTACAGTAACTCCAACTCATATTTATTTTTCATCAAAGCGGACACGTCACAAACTGAAAACTCTTTCACGAGGTTAAGTACGTGTGATTAGGATATAGAGCATTTCGTTTTGCACTGGCCTTTCAATTAAAACACTAAATAAGATGCCATCGCTAATCCTCACCACGTGGCGCCATTTAAAAGCAGAAAGAGACACACACACACACACACACCGGTAAATTAACTTTCATTTCCATATGTAAATTGAGGCAGCAATTAATTTGTTGATGAAAAACCATTCATCTTTAATTATGTCTTGTTAGCCTGGATGTGTCAACCTCCTCCTGCTGCTCAGTATCTGGATTTTTCAGGAAATCGATTTAAACTGAGTTGATTTCGAGTTGAACACAGACGCTTTCACTGTCACACACACACATACACACAATAAAGTAAACCCCTGTAGTACAACCATGGTGCCACGCTACTAAATTGCCCCCTACAGGCCGAAAGCAACACAGCACCTTTAGTAACACAGTGAGTCTCAGCAGTGTAACTGAATGTACTGTAACAGAGCCTGGGGGGCCTCAGCCAAATCCATTTCAATGGAATTAAGAATATTAAATATGGAATCAGCCGGAGACCTCCCTGTTCCCTCCCTCCCTGCTTTTGTGTGCTAACTGAGCTGTATCAGTCCTCCTAGTTTATTCTCCCGTCTAATTAACCCTGCAGAATGCAATAAGAGCCGAGACTCTCCATCCTATTCTTTTCTTCAATTACGTCTGAAGATGAGGAACAGGAGGGGAGGGGAGGGAAGGGGAGGGCACACACTCTATACAAGAGGGGCATGCATCACGCACTCTCAGTCTGAATCAGGCACAGTTACATTCTGTCCCTTTTTTTTTTCATTGAATACCTAGAATAGCGCTCGAAGAGCACAACCCAAGGGAATTTGTTCTCCCGACTTGGCTGTGTTCATGAGTCGTAATGTGAAAACAACATACACCATGAAAATAATGTGTGTTGTTTCTTATTTCTATCGTTGATATCTGCCCAAATACCCTGTCTCGCAATGTTTACCAAGGTGAAATATATCTAGATAGATGTATCTGCCCAGTGATACAGATTTGCTTAGACATTAAATAGTTTCTTCCTTGTCCCATGCTACCCCCTTCCACCAAGACAAACGAAGCCAAAAAATGTGCAGATGATATAATATGTGGCATTATTTTCATACAGGAACCACAGGTATCTGTAATTATTCCTATCTGAAAGTAGCTTTTAAGGACATGAACAAATCCTTAACTAAATGACTAGATTATACATTCATATTTAATGTAATATTCCATTCTCTACACATTTAAAGGTGGGGTAGGTAATTTTGGAGAAACCAGCTCGAGTGCGCTAGAATTTGAAAATACACAACCGGAAAAAATCTGCCACTTCCTTACAGAGCCCCTCCTCCAAACACACGAACGCGCACATGACCAATGAGGGCACGAGATAAGTTTGTGCACAGATGGAAGGCTGACAGGCAGGTAGGCCATCCAGTTATTTTAGCCGGGCCGGCTCAGATGATTGGTCGTGCTTTTTACAGCACCACGGCTTCCACAGATTAAAAATGTTTATGTATTTATTGTCAAAGCATTTAATATATCCATTGCTATCGGGATGTTAAGAGCATTCCATGGAATATAACAAAAAGTGTTTCTGAAATAAATTACATACCCCAGCTTCACTGTAAATAATATCCTGCTTTCTATTGTGTTAACTGAAAATTGGCGCTTCAATAGTGTTTTTTGTCAGAGTTCATAGATTTTTATCTTCACGGTCTACTGTATATTTTCTACTGTTGAATGCTGTTTTATTTTTTATTTATACTCTTTATTTTCTACTTATGTGCAATACCTTGTTTTGTTTTTGATGCCTTTGCAATGCAAAAAAATCCCATTTTAGGATCAATAAAGTACATCTCATCTTATCTTAGAGAGAAAGGAGGACTGAAATGAAGACACTAAAAACACAGAGACTATGAGTTAGTAAAAATACATGTAAACACTGCTCAATTTAATACTTAAGAAATAGGCAGTGCACATGTTTTATAGGGATGGAAGTAAAGTCAATACATTTGTTAGAGCTCAGGCACATACATAATGCATTTTGTGAGTAACACTGAATGTAAATATAACTAAGTAAACTCCACCGGGCCCCTTTAACAAGCAGCTGCGAGTGGTACCCAGACTTTTTTGCCCTGGGTTTCTCCCCACAGGCTATACTGTAGGCCTGCACTAATATATTTCTAGAGGTTGTAACAGTTGCATTGAGAATAACAAGAAGACCTGCACACACTATGTCGACTAAAAAAATTATTTAGCCCAATATGTCCAAATGTCTTAACCAACTACAAACTGATTTGAACAGTAAAACGGGGGATCAGTGATGTACATACCTTGTATCTATTTTAGTCGTGCTGCACCCCAGGGAGCATATGGGGCATGATGAAATTAGTAGGAATTAATTATCATAAATGATCCTTGAGTTAATAGAGTATTTATGTACTTGTGCAGTACAATGTTTAACTGCATAAAGTATGTATGCGTTGAAAACTAAGTGAGTCTTGACATTAAATACCAAACAGGTGCAACCCCACTGCATCTTGGGAAAGGGCTATACACAAAGCAGATACATGAGAAATACAAATATATAATGTTTTTTTAAATCCTACTACTATTTAGCTTAATTCCAACAAGATCACCCAAAGATATTGATTTTTATTACATGGCTAGTTGAATACTCGATTCTGATTGGTCAATTCAGAACACGTGACACGTTGTTAATCCAGAACAGACAGACCGCTGTCGGGATCCCTGATGAGCCTGTCGGGTGTTCTTTTCCCCACAATGACCGCCTCGCTGCACATTATCCCTTACATAAATGAGTTAATATTACATAATATTATATCATGTATTAATGCTACCTTATTGTTAAATAAAATAAAATTGATATTTAAGAGCGTCAAAATGTTGATATTAATTATTTTACACAACCGTTACCTTAAACCGGTTACATGTTCTGATCACCACATTTTACAGTTCTAAGATTTTTCATATATATATTTAGTTGTATACAGTATCCTAGTATTGGTCGGACTTTTGTGGGATGTTTTGAATGTTGTATATATAACAAAGGCTATCTTGATCCAGATAAAGAAATCTGTATGAAAAAACTAGCAGTTGCCTCCTTCACCTCTCCTTCTACACTACAAGTGGCTGGTAACCATACACTTATGTCTTATATCTGTGGGTGGTTGTTTTGTTGGTGCAAAAGCTACATGTATTGTACTGTAAGTACATTTCTTATGAGAAATTCCTACAGTAATAATTATGTTTGCTTTCTTTGCTCTTACACAAAAGAGTTTCTGTGTATCTTGGGCTACAGAAAACAACATTCCAATAGAAAAGCAGTCTTGTGGTTCTGTTAGCCATCCTCTGACAGCAAGGTTGTTTTTTCAATTACTTTAAAACAGCCGGTGTAAATCCATCTCTACATGAAAGATGGTCATCTGTTTAGACACAAATCACTGACACTGCACTTTGCTCTGTGTGATATGTCTGACAGCTGTCTGAAGGAAGTACGTTTTAGCAATCAGTATCCAAAACCACCTCAGGAGATGTTGTCATTTATCACTTAACAAAAACTACTGACGCCCCATTCAGAATGGATCTCCACCACATGCTGCGGAGCGAAGAGCTGCCCATCTGATGCAATGGTTTCCTCACAGATAGACATAAAACACATGCTCAAACATAGCTGTTATTTAACCTCAATCCACTTAAAACATTACAGACACTAAATACCATTTCATAGTCTGCCCTACACAATATACATTTGACTTTCAAAAGCTGATATGGAAAGTAAACACATCCAAACTGTAGAGTGCCTTTGCCTCTGATATTTAAAGGCTATTTTAACAGTAAGAAGCCTTATTTTTATTCACAATGTGTGCCTAGTGAAGAAACATTAGTGTCAAAAGCTTTGGCTAATGGTAATTATTTCCGCATGGGGTATAATGTAGATATTTTTAGTGTGATAGAAATGCAACATCTTGAGGCGTTTGAGTCGAATAATCTGGTTAAATAAATGTTAGAATGACACAAACTCAATACTTCTGATATATTGTTCATACAAATATGCAGTTTAATATTCTACGGATGTGACCTGATCTTGATGGAACATTATATTTTGAACTTTTTTTCGGCATTGCTCTGATTAAAAATAAATTGTACTTTTTTTATTATGTCAGGTAAACACTAAAAAGAAGTTTCACACCTGGTGTGTATCTTGCTCCATGATTTATGACAATCTAAAAATGTTTCCTACCTAAGCCAAGGTGTCTATCAGCATGCTTTCAATCTCTTTTAGATAAGAGTCCCCTCGCTGAATCCCAACAAGCTGTCTGGCCTTGGACGGAATACTGAAACTTTTAAGCTGAGAGATACTGCCTGAGATGGGTGTGTGTGTGTGTGTGGGGGGGGGGAGGGGGGGGGTAGTGAGTGAGTGAGTGAGTGTGAGATGTGTTTTGATTAAGTTTGGAGTTTGTCATTGACTCAAACTTGTTGTATGGTACTTCTACTTTCCACTCTGTGGCAGTGATCGGCATAATAAAAACAAAGAGAACTACTCCCTCTGCACCTGTGTAAACATAGACATTGATTTGGTCAGAATCAAACTCTTATACAAAGCAATCTTTCCAAAAGAGTGTGAGAAGATAATTTGATGTATCAAGACACAGATTACGTTGTGAATGGCGCTGGGAGGCATCACATGTTTTTCATGCAAACACACCTTCAGTGTGACAAACTGCTGCCAACTATGACAAATAGCGCTGTGGTTTTACCGAGATGAAAGAAGCACCTGCTTCGACAAAATCTAATTCCGCTTGTCTATGTCATTTTGTCTGTCCTTCCACAGTCTTCTTTGGCTTTACATATTGATGTTTGTATTTTTCTGAAACTCCTTTTATCTACACGCGTGTTCATGTTCTTTTTGAGGAAACTGAATGTTTGTCTGTCAGAAGAAGTACAGAAAATTACTAAACTGGAACTTGATGGAAAGATGTAACATGGGCCAAATAACAACCCCATATATTATATTGTGTTTTACATTTGTTAACATAGGAAGGAAGAACATTAGTACTGTATTAATGTGGTGTCAGAATCATTGAAGAAATTATTGTTCCCACATTCCATTTAAAAGCTGAACTTTAACAATTTTAGTTCACTGAATAGTGTATTCAGACAGTTCAAGTAATGGCGGGTGAAAAACAACGGTATGCAGGTACATGTAAAATGCTGCCATTGCATTATGGAAAAACTGTTTCTAGGAATATAATGCCTCCTCAATGTATTAAAGGGGACCTATCATGCAAAATGCACTTTTTTATGTATTGTATACATAAATATGTGTCCCCAGTGTGTCCAGTATGGAGCCTTTGAGCTCCTTACTGTTTCAGAAAAATCATTGATCTAATAATCCTTGTGTTTCATCACTGCAGCATTTTAGACAGTATCTGCCAGGTCCTGCATGAGCCCTCTTATTTGTATTTTTTTCAGTTTAAAAAAAAAAAAAGCTTTATTTTTTTTATTTAGCCTTTATTTATACAGGTGAAAATCTCATTGAGACACAGGGTCTCATTCTCAAGAGAGACCTGTTTATACCCAGAATCAGCACTTGTAACAGGAAGAGAAATAGAGGGATATGAGGCATGGCTAGAATGGGTGATCCGTTTGTTATTTTGACCCAAACACTTCATAGACATATTTTTTATATTTTCGTATATATCTGAGACCTATGCTATTGCCTAGAAATAGCATGATAGGTGACCTTTAAATGGTGTCTGTTTTGTATTGAGTTAAAACAGTGCTGCGTACAAAGAATACTTGAAAAGTTGCTCCTTTTAAAGTTCTATGCATTTGTCAACACTTCACAGAGGTTGGAATTATGTGAGACTCTAGTAGACTAATTACTGTCTATCACACATCAAACACAATGCTATAATCAGACCTTTTTTGCACCTGTGATAAAATACAGTTTCTGAAGATTCCGAACCAGAAAATAATGATGAAAAATTATTTTATAACAAACAATATAAAAGCAATTAACATAGCAATATGTGACATGCATTGCTGAAAGTCCGACCACTAGTTCACCATACAAGTTTACAATATGTGCAGCATTTACAAATCCATTCAAACAATTAAAACTAATCATTTAAACAATTAATTAAGTAATCTGTGAAAAGTTAAGGCACTAGAAACAATCAGTATAAAAGATGCATTGTGTTTAGAAATGTGCTAGTTACAGCAGTAAGCCATTCACGCTACACTTAATGCTGAAAATGCACATATGCAGCAGTGCAGCCTCCAGAGGCATGGCTCCATATCACCACACATTTGTTTGAAAGTAGGACTCTGTCTGTTTGATATTTCTGAGGGTTTCTGTGCAACATCAACAACTGAGTCATACATATTTCATGCCTTTCCTTCCCGCCACCTGAACTGCGATGAGGTCCACAGGGTTCTGTTACACTGTGAAGATCAAACCTCTCCATCTGAACGCAGTCGGAGAAACTGTTAGACATATAGACTACACTGGAGTGAAAAGGGCGGGAAAAGCCACATGAGCTGACCTTAGCTCTTGAAATATAGGACTAGTGAATGTTGGAATACTTCACATTTCCATAGTATTTTCTTGTCATGTCACTCATTAATTAGTTACATTTTTCCTGTACCTTAAAGGTCACCTATTATGCAAAATCCACTTTTTCATGTCTTTTATAAACATGTGTCCCCTCTGTGTAAAGACATTCTGAAAGTTTCAGGAAAAAAGATTCTCTAATATTTTGTCCTGATCCATTTATATAAAAACCTGTCTGAAAAGGAGCTGATCAGTTTTGGCCTGTTTATGATGTCATAACAATGTTTTGGCTTGTGTAACCATTAGCCAATAACCAACCAAGGTAACCCCCCCACCTTATCACCTGAATCTCCTCCTAGACCACCATTGTGTTCTTTTTAACCAAATATCTCGCAGAGGGGCTTTGGGAGTGGGGACCTTTAATCTCCTTTTCTCAATTAATTTGCCTTTATAACTGTAATGCAGCGAATGCTTCAGTGTTACATACTCATTAACATTGAAGAGCAACCAACACAGGTGGTGGACAGTGTGACGCACGTCAAAACACCTGCACCTATTTGTTTCCATAAAACCCACATACCAGTGACATCAATATTCATGTTACCGTGTGAAGTAATGGCACTCTTCGATCTCCCAGCATACGGCACACGTTATTGCTCAAGACTTAATCACATTTGGCACATCGCAAATGATGTACCTCAGAGGGGTTCAAAGGCTGACACTGTGAGCCCCCCCTCACACAAAATGTAGATATTATTTGGAGGATAATCATTCTCAAAGTTTTGGAAGTAAAGTTCTGAAGCTTTGAGGGATATAAACAGGAAGTATTATGTTGCCATGGATTTAGCGAGTCATGCTGTGGGATACAACTTTAGCGCTTATTATTAAAAATATGCCAAAATAGCTAGTGGCACTTTATTTGTGCACTGTACCAATGGATGTACAGACATCTTTCAATGGATAACTTTACATACTGAATGACTATTAAAAACATTCAGATGTTCAGGCAAGTTCTAGAGTATCTTTAATGCACACTGAATAATGTTTACCTTGTTTTTTTTCCATTTCCATTTATTCACAATATAGAGAACAATTACATATTGACATCTTCAGAAAGTCTATATAATACGTTTGGAGTTATGACCTCGCAAAGAAGTATACTTTTTATGTGAATTGTAGCAATCAGGCAGCAAGGTTTTAAAGTACCTTAATAGTTGTCAAATGGACCAAATCAGCGGCTGAACTAGAATAACTTCTGGCATTCAGGTAAATTGAACCTTGTGGCTGTATCTTTGCTTCCCATTTTGTCCCTTCAGATACACTTTGTGTACAATTATTAAATGATACGTAGTAAGAGAGTACCAGTGACGATGTTCATGTTAGAGTGTGATGCTTAAAATGACCAGAAGGTCTAGAACTGACAGTCACAGTTTGTCAAGGCTTTAGAGCGTGGCAGCACGCACAACACCAGTTGGTGTTCAGAGTGCTCACAGTGCCTTGATCTGAATCCCAGTCTGCCCAGTCCTGTTGATTAAGCCTGTGGCAGAGCTACATATAAATAGTGGAGGATTCAGCCTCCAGAACATGGACACAAACCTCCAAACATTGTGAAACACAGAGAAAATATCTAGTTTTCAGACCTGTCAAAAGTTTCCCAGATTGAATTTCATTAAGTGTATCTAATAGTTCAAATTACTGCTAAAATATGGCTGTTTTCCAACTTTAAAACACAACCATGCCTTTTAGACTGTGTCCGTTTGCACCAATTGTAGAGTACCAGCGAATGTTTTCAGCCCTCAAGCTATAGGATGCAGTAGTGAGATCTGTCAGAAGACCTTCAGTAGACCTTTGCTTTTTATATGAACATCTCCTACTCTTTAGTCAATCTGAAGTCATTCCACGCTTTTATGTCCCACTTGTGTAGATAATTTGACCTTTACCTCCCCCCTTCCCCTTTAAAGATCGGTGACTCTTCAGTAGTTTGCTGAGTTGTATACATGCTATACCATGTTGACGGTTGGAGAAAATATCTCCCTGCTCTACATTTCTTATTCATGAAGTTATTTATTTATTTACAAGTTTCATGGTGCATCTCTGGCTCTGTTCCTCTACACTCTTTTCAATATCTCGTGAAAGCTAAAAAATAGTCTATATATGGATATTTTCTGATGAATGAGCTGTTCACTGCATGCTTGCTGGCAGTATGATATGGTATGATGTCATCAGCTGTAATGTTGAGAGAACTTCTTGTATTGTATTGTATCCAAAGACGTTGCTTTTTATACGCCTTTTTAAGCATGTGTGAAACTCTCCAACTCATGGGTCTTCTTTAATAATTTACGTGTAGAGTAACTTTTTTTATGGTTGTCCCCACAGATAGAAGACGAAACTAAAATACACAGTCTAAGAAGGACGTTTAATTCAATTATTCTCACTCAAATTTTCAAAAATATAGGTGTAATCCTAAAAACAGCCTTTGTTACCTTGGTAAACTGTTTGGACATTTCTTTAGCAAAACCCTATGGGTCTGTTCCATTAAAAAGAGGTTGTGTCTGACAAGAAACCTGATAAATCTGCAGTACGCTTGCCTGGACTTTGAAGCTTTGGTTGCTGTCATTGCCTTCACCCAGTATTGGCTTCTGAAAAGTTCCTCGCTGCTTTTTATAGGGAAACTGCCTGAAAAACTTAGCAGCGTGTTCAATGCTCAGGGTAAGTTGTCACTGTTTATTACTGCAAAAATAAACTTTCCAGAGAACACCTGTTCCCTAGACAAATGGGACCAAAGCTGATTTTCCAGTCTTCGTTTTCATTGAACCGTTCATTGCAATATGTCAGTTAGGAGCCAACGCATTATGTTTGAGAAATGTAGGGACAACTAAAAAATTAAGAAATGTGTCTTTCCTGGACTGAATGTTCTTTCGAGAATAAACTCAGCAAAAGGACTCATAGATGCAAATCCCATCCCAACACAGGGTAGTACATCAAACTCTTGAATTATCTAACAGTCTGTCTGTGCAACACAGAGACCTACACCTTGTGTTCATCCTCCACATCTTGCCTAATAAGCAGTGTGATTAATCGCCTTCTCACAGCACTCTGCCAGCCTATGAATCAGAACTCAGCTACAGGGCCAGGGATTGGACAAACGCTGGGAGAAGGATAGACAGGAATGTAAATGAGCAGAGCGCCGGCCAGCTTTGACACCCACCCACTGTCCTTATGAGGGAAATGAAAATTAGATGGAAAACCATAACAATTCATAACATTACCGGAACAGCATCATAAAAATGACGCTGTGTTTTTTGTAAATATGTGCTTTAGTGTGGATTGCCTCATTTTAACCGACATGATATCTTAATTAAGTGCTCTAGTAAATATTTATTTCAAAGGTGCAGTGTGTAGAATGAAAGTGACATCTAGTGGTGATAGTCCAGATTACGACCAACTCCATACCCCTCCCTAAAGCCTGTTTTTGTTTTGCTCGATTTCAATTATGGGCTACTGTAGAAACATGGCGGACCAATGTTGACGGTATGGTTGCTTGATGACCTTTCCTAACTTTAACCATTCAATGTCAATGTCTTACCTTAACCTTAATGAGGTTTAGACAAATATAAGACACCATCAAGACACAACCACGTGATTAGGACCCGCACTCGTTATAGCTGTGAATTCCAAGCTAACAAGAACACAACTCATAGGTTCAAGTGATTAAACACTTTTATAGAATATTATATGTCATTCCTCCCAAATCAGTTGTTGTACATTGGTGTGGGAGTTCCACTCAAATGGCACGTTTAACTGTGTGAATGTGTAGGCCAACACTTATTTGATAGGCCTTAGCTGGTTACAATATTGGCCACCGCAGCATGAAGTCTAGTTGCGTATCTCCAAAAGGTAATTCCTTAGAATATGTCAGGCTGTTCAATTATTTTCAACATCCCCTGTGGTTTCTACCTCCGCATAACAAACGTACTAACAACATTTAATTGAATGGGATCATCTTTTTCTGTGGCAACACAATTTGTTTTTTCTTATTGTTAAACCACACAAGACAGAGGATTATATCTTACAATTCTAGGCCAGCCTTCCATATTAACCTTTACTTCTGCCTTTGTTCCTGCCTGGCACAGTGTGATATTAAACGATGTGCATTGTCATACAATTTGCATGCATAAACAGAGTGTAGAGTTGGTGTGTAATGACCTATGAAAAGGCTGTATGCAACACAGTCTGCTGTGAGATAAAGTCGGAGGCCATTTGATGTTGAATAATTAAGCCGCACTATCAGGTATGTAAATGTGTGGGCATTAATATGTAATGTATCTCCATATGATGCATGAAATTATGTATGTAAAGATCTTTGCAAGGTCAGTAATTACAGCATAGCCTTCTGATCCTTTTTGTTTGATTGAAAACTAAAAACACAAATGTGCAATAGATGCATATGCTTGTGTCAGCTTTCTGGTTTTGGGTGAAGCCAGAAGAGCACTTATAAAACAGAGCAGGCTGGCATACCATAATTAAATGTTCTATCATATTTTAATAATACAGTGGTAAAAAAAAACTGCCTAGTGATCATTTGTATGACATTGTACCATCTTACCTTTAGCCGTGAAAACGTGGTTTCAATTCCAAAGGATATCTCCCTTACATAAAATATTCATGAACAAGTAAACAACAATCAAAGTTAAAGTTATTGGAAAACAATCACAGTTTTTTCCCATTAGTTATTAAGAGCTTAACTCTCAAAAACTGTGCCTTAATTAATTGGGACTGCATGGTTGTAGATTCATCCAATTTCATTGACCATTGTCTGACAATTAAGAAAACAATGACATAATTGATCAGATTATGTTTTTAAATGTTGCTGTATCCTGATTGGTGCAAAGACTAATGTGATCTGTTTGAATATTGTATTACTCTTCCACCTAACGCTATTGTTACACTATGTTTGAGCTTGAGTCTTAATTTCTATCGTTGTCTCTCAAATCACCAAATATTGCCTTTAAAGAAACTAATTCAAGAGAGTTATTGTTCCCTTATCCTGTAATTAGCAACCTTTACAAGACAAGGTATACAGTGTAGATCCATACCCTACACTGATATATTTATGAACCACACAATTACTGTACATCGAAGGGTTACAAGAATAAAATGTATCTGCCAGGTGCTCCAGCTGTCTTCCCTCCTAACACAGCGGTTTTGTATCACTCTAAATAACCTCAGCTGTGGTAGACTAGAAAGCTGCCTAATTTAAGCTTGGATGGGATCCAGCACAGGACAAGTACTGCAGGTATACAGTAGATAATTGATGGATGGATTTCCATAAAAAGACACTCTCTTATATTCAATGCCGCATACATCTTCCAGGACATCACGGTCCTCTTTTCCAAACGTATACCCTCTAAACTGCCTAAGATTTACTTTAATATTTGTCCATGTTGATACCCAGTGAAAAAGCTATTAAGTCATTCTAATGATATAATAATGCTAATAAGCCTTAAGCCTCAATTATTTGATTTTGTACCATTATTATCCAATCTCTTTACCATCTGTTACACCTTTCTTTACTTTACACCACTGTCCATACGGTAATTGTGATTAAAAATACCTATAGACATTTTTATCCTAGCCTTTCACAGAGCA
The DNA here is from genome assembly GCA_031216635.1 of Dissostichus eleginoides. Taxonomy (NCBI): domain Eukaryota; kingdom Metazoa; phylum Chordata; class Actinopteri; order Perciformes; family Nototheniidae; genus Dissostichus; species Dissostichus eleginoides. Next base: position 21,783,849 of record CM062276.1, read on the forward strand.
GCTTAGAATATGTCAGCAAGCCTCTTCCACAAGGGTCATCCAACATTTCAAAGACAGAAGTTCACAATCTAAATTCCACTTCAAAAATCACATTTCCAATCAAATCTTATCATATTATGAGTGAAGAAAATCCCTCCTTTAGCCACCTGAAAAACTGCTGGTAGCCTTTATTACAGAGACCAGTTGGCACCTTCTCGTTGTGAGCGAATTGGAACGCTTCCACAGGTCAGGTCATTGAATTACCTCATTAATCCTAGCTTCCCTCCTCGTCCTATCAATCCTTCCTTCCAACCTTCTTTACCTATCTCCATACATTTGCATATACTTTGCTCACATTGACCCCATAGAGCCCTAAAGAATCCGTTTCGGCTGTGAGGATCCCACAGAGGTCTTTTTTATCTACACACAACCACGATGCCGTTTATTCCCCCCAAGGCTGTAATATTTTATTCCTTCTATCTTCCCTAACGTGCATCCTTCCTTCTCCCGTTCTTTCCCATCTCCCCCTTTCCCTCCCTCCTTTCTCTCTTCACTGTCCTCATTTGCATATCCCAGGTGTGTAAGCTCACTTGATCTCTGCGCTCATTTATTTCTGATGCTAAACTGTATGCCATTTTTTACTTCTCACTGTTTATATTTCAAGAAATCTGTCCTGCAACTGACTTTCCTTCCTTCTCTCCATCCCATAGATTTTGTTTTTTCAACCACTCTCTCTTTCTTTTTCTATCTCAATTGCATCACGTCCTTCTTTCCTTCCTTCCTTTCCTCTTGTATCCATCCTCCATTTGCTGCCATTTCCCAAGCGACCATGTCTCGGGGTCATTTCGAGCCTCGTAGAGATGAGATGCTCAGCAGTTTCTACTCACAGTGGGAAGGGGTAACTATTCCACAGCATTGATTCACACCAAAGGCATTACTCTTCTATCCTTCTATCCTCTCACCTTCCTCCCTTTCTTAATTTCACCTAAGCTCCCATTGAAGGTTTCAGAGTTGCTCTAACCTCCACACACGAGATGTACTCCCACAAGCTCCTGTCCACTGAGCGATTACATCTGAATGCCACGGGCATGAGAGACAGAGTGTGAGAAAGGTAGAGGATTATGTCTTCCCTCACCTGTGTGTGTGCCTGCGAGTTCACACTGGTTCAATAAATAATGTGTGAGACAGAAAAGAGACAATAGGAGAGGAGAAAGGAGCAAATAATTTGGAGACACAAAAGGATTTGTGTTGAGAAAGAGGAGCGCCCAGACAGAAAGAAAATTAAAATGAGAAAATACAAGAGAATTGGAAATATGTCGGACGAGAAGCAGTGGAGAAAAACAGAAACTGAGAAAGGGAATAGGAAACAACAGAGGGGATGAGACAGAAGGGAAGGAATGGAGATGAGGATGTGAAAGGTGGTGGTATAAAAAAACAGAAACGAAATAGAAGTAATCAAAGGAAAGGAATGGTGTTGAGAGGAAAGATGGGAAAGGGAAAGGAGGAAAAATAAGAGGAAAGGGAAGATTGAGAAAAGGTGGATGATAAGTGGAGAGATAAGGAAAGGAGAGGGTATGAAAGGAAAGATGACAGGTGTAAATGAAAGTATAGGAAAGGAAAGATGACAGGTGTAAATTAAAGTATAGGAAAGGAAAGATGATTGGTGAAGAGATAACAAAAGAAAAGGTATGGGCATGAAAGTAAAGCGCAGGGAATGGAAAAAAGATAAGTGAAAAGATAAGGAAAGGAAAGCTGAGGAAAGGAAAGCTGAGGAAAGGAAAGATGAGCGGAGGCGAGGGACGTGAAATAATACCAGGGGATGGAGGAGTGTCTCTGAAAACATAAGTAGGCCAGTGGAAATTTCAGATAAATTGATTAGCATTCAAACAGACACAGTAGGCTGCGGGGGGTGTGGGGCGTCGGTGGGGGCGAATGAATATTTATCAGAAAAAGTATTTCAATGGCATGGCACATAGGCACACCCAAAGGCTGTGTGGAAGGACAGCGAGAAAGACGAGATGGAGACCGAAACAGCAGGACAGAGCTCCAGAAGAACAATGGGACAGAGAGGAAAAGATGTTAGAGACAGAATGAGAGAACGGGCTAGAAAGTGACTGACAAAGAGTGAAGGGAAGTAGCTAAAGGCTGGGCTCTGTTAACACATCCACAGGCCTTACTACTATCACTCTGCTAGGTAAACAATAATATATATATACATGTAGGCTGTAACTGACTTGAAGGCCCAGCATGTCTCAAAGTGTTCATGCATGTGTGTGTGTTTATTGCTTTCACCTTGCCCTGGGATGTTTTGCTGTATTTTTCCCTGTGTAATATCCCTGGGGTGTGCCCTTGCATTAATTAGTAATTTTCAACTGCCCATGGTGGCTAGAACTGGAGCCCAGCAGTACACAAACCAGTTTCCCATCTCTGTTCAAGGTCTGACATTCCCTGCTTTTTATACTGTATATTTGAACCATCCTCATTTATTATATGATGTGTATTTCCTAGGCTGGATGAGCCACAGAATGTGGCTGCCGGAGTGCAAAATGAGCCATTTATCATAACTTAGCCTGTTGTTTGTGTTAGGTGTGACAGTCAGTTTGCCTTATTTGTTCAGCTATAGTAAAATGCTGCAATTTCTTCTCTTTTGGTATTATTTTAGCAACAAAATTGGTTTAACTTGTCGTGATCTCCCATAGAGTTGTTCCTTCACAGTTCCCAGCACCTCTGAGCTGAGAAAAAGTTGAGATTCATATTATGTTAACTCTTGGAAAAGTGTTTCTAGATAGTGAACACAGTCAGACCACCTGTGGCGCAAACTTTATTTCTCGTACATTTTATATTTTAGTATTATTACCAAATAGGAAATCAATAAGTTTTTATTTATTTATCAAAGGACATTTATGAGATTTTACTGGCTGATTCTCTATACAACAACATTTGCATCTGAGGCCAATGGAAATGTTTTGTATGTATTTAAAGCAAAGTATTGAAGTCTTTGCAGTTTGTCAAGATATTTCACTATGAACAAAAATATGTCAACTTGCAGGACACTTGGTAGAAAATCAAGGCATCAGCAAAGGATTCATTTGGAATGTGTTTACATAATTGTGTAATATTTGCAGTCAGGACAGAAGAAATGGACAAAGTGAGTGCCTGTCAAATTTGTAGAGTAGCATTGCAAGCGTTGCTTAACAAAATGCTGTAACTTAACATCTTCAGAATCATCCAGTAGTATGTCTGGCAGGCCTGGTACTGTAGCAGCTTACCTCACAGGCTTTTTAAAGCCAGTAAAAAAGCTTTATTTACATGGTAGCCTTCAGTTGCTTTTACACAGCCAATGCTGAGTGAGCGTACAGGCTCTTTTCTAAATCACACTCTATACACATTCATCTCTGAGGAAATTGTAGGCAAGGTATCACAGATCTTGCAACTTTAGTGCGGTCGTTCACTTTTTCCTCCACAGGTTAAGGGGTTCACTCTTCCAATCAAAATCCCAGTTCTCTAATCCCTTGGCTGCAGCTGCCTTACTTAGCTTGTCAATCTTAAAAGCTACTCAAAAGCTGAAATGTATCACGTGCAGGCTTTTACTGCCCCAGAGTCTCAACCGTATGCTTATTTGCAGTCCTTCCTTTCAAGCGACAATATCATATATGCTATACATTAACACGGCTTTTTACATCCTGCAATATCAGGCTAGATGGCTTTGTCCTTTCAAATCATTATCACTGAAAGGAGGAAACATTGGTTCCCTCATCATATGGATTGGCTCTCTGATTAAGTTAGATTTCATCATCTCCTCCACAGACTCTTTGTGTGTGTGTGTGTGTGTGTGTGTGTGTGTGTGTGTGTGTGTGTGTGTGTGTGTGTGTGTGTGTGTGTGTGTGTGTGTGTGTGTGTGTGTGGTGTGTGTGTGTGTGTGTGTGTGTGTGTGTGTGTGTGTGTGTGTGTGGGGGGGGGGGGGGGGGGGGTGTGTGTGTATGTTTGTGTGTGTGCAGACAGATCATCTTCCCTATGAAGTAATCCGGTAATGAGGCGAATCACATTAGATGAATGGATAGGCTGACTAATTGCATAAAGCCTGTTAATTGGATGCATATTGTCATGGCTAACTGTTATAGCATCATAAAGACGAGAGTGGTGCTGCTCTGAGGTTGCACGAGCAGTACTGACATGGAAGCAAACAGCCATGACTCCCTCTCTCTCTCCCTCTGTGTCCTCTATCTTCTAACTCATCATCCCCCAATAATCATTTTTAATTTGAAAGTGCTTCCTGCCTGCCACCTCTCCATGCCTTTCCCTCCTTGGGGAAATTCATCAGCCTTTTCTGCTTAATTACCTCAAATATGCTGTCAATCTCACCTAATTATAACTCAATTCTCAACATTCGGTCTCAGAAGGGCGGGCTCTGAATTGAACCATTAACATCCAGTTTACTTCCATGACCTCTGAAGCTCCCACGCATCATGAGAGCAGATGTTACTGTCGTCCTCAAAGGAAGGTCCTTCCATAAATGTTGCAAACCTGAACGCCTCATTTGGTGTGCATTAGCGGATAAAATACAATGCTAAAGGAACCGTAACAATTCAAAAAATTCCCTATGTGACACTGAGGTTTATAGTATTGTAATGCTCTAGAACTATTTATCATGCATGTAAAAAACCCTGTCATTATGTTGGCAGCAATATGTTGTATTCTACTCGAAAACAATATGTGTCTTCCCTGGATGGGGCGTATTTTTAACTCAATGGTGAGGCTGTTATCACATGTTATGGCAGGCAACCCATTTATCTTGAGAGCTGTTCTATACCTTACCCAAAATGATCTTTAGAAAAACATATTTAACTTATAATTATTCAAACGTTGATAGCCTCGTATGTGAACCTGATTTCTGCCTCAGTCACATCAGAATGTTTTTTGCGATTGTGGTTGTTTCCCATACATATATTTTATTTATGTTTGTATTGATGGACCCCTAACAGAACAGTAAGTGATAATAAGTGATAACAAACCGTTTGACAATGTATGTTGGTTTGACTCAAGATAAAATAAGGTTCAACAGATGGGCTCAATTTGAGTGTATTACTATTTGGACAACAATGAAACAGGAATATGATGTTTAAGGCGTTGGATAACCAGACAATATGTGTCAGTAGGATACATTTATTGTTGATTTTCTAGTGAGACAAATCCTTTGTCAAAACAGACGAGTGGCAGAATGTCTACCAGAAAAACGTGAAATGTACCATTGTTTATTGGCGAATGTTGTGACAAACATAAACAAACATATCTGTATGCACCTAGAGCATACTAAAACTATTTTTAAGCATAACATATTGAAACCTCTCTGACCTCATCTGTTTTCTTATGCTTACTATAATACAATAGCCATTGTGATATATTTTTTAAGACTTGTCTCATTTTAGATTTCATGAATTTAATATAGTATATAGATGGAGATAAAGGGAGGGCTAATCTTATGTGACATAAACAAATAGTAGTTTGGATGGCAATTAAAGGTGGAGGTTGAAATGAAATGTCTGCTGTCATTAAGAATTCTTTAAAACAATTATTTTTTACCTATACAAAAACAAACACTGAATGTTATCTTGTAATAAAAATCAATGAGGTCCTTATGATATATTTTTCACTTGTGTGCTAATTAATACTAAAATGGGAATTTGACCCAAAATAACCTGGGCAATTCTAGCCTCTTTTTTTCCTGTCAACATGAGTGCTTTCTTGTTAGCCTTTTTCTATTTCCATATCAAGTGCTCTCAGCATCATTGAGGGACACATCTATCGTTTTTGACCTTGGAAACATTGCTCATTTAAAAAGCACTACCTCTATAACTCCCCAGCCAGATCCGGCAAAGTATCTGCAGGAAGTCTGCCTTTCAACGGTGCGCCCTGCAGCTCGGAGGCTACTTGGACTCAACATAAGTGCATGAGCGAACACACATGCAGTACTTCTGTACACACTGTACTTATGGCATTACAGCTGTGGACAAGACATATTTTAATAATCATATAACACCATTCCAAATGCTACCATAATGCATCTGGAAAGAAATACTGACATAAGTATTTATATAATAACGAAATATCACAGATGTATGTGCAGGAAAGTAGAACTGACATACTGTCATACGAAACCCTCTCTTTAATAACTGCTGCTGTTGCCTGCACCCCTTGGTCCATAAATAAATGAGATCAGATGCTTTTGAGTAGCCTGATATTCAGTAGGACTGTATAAGAAGATTTATTTTACAGCGATATTGAATTACACCAATTACATGATATCTGTATATCATTACCAGCATGTTCTGAAGCCGTGGATAGAGGCTTAAGGGGGGACTCCATGTCTTTCAAAAGATCAAAAGGAAGTTTAATTTAGTTAGAGAATGATTATATCTAAACTTGCATTCATCCCAATTTTCTTTAAGGAATTAAATGCCATAATGATACTCTACTTATTGTGCTTATGTTTCAATATTTCAAAATGGAAGATAAAGCAATTTTTTGAAACTGTATTATTGTATTTTAGCCTCATTCCTTCATGAGTTTGGATGTAGTGATAAACATGAGCATTAATAGGTTGCAATGTATTGTTAGCAACACATACTTGAATAACAGCACCTTGTAACATAACAGTACTTTACAGAAGATCATATGAATAGCCTAAATGTTTGCAAATTGGTTAATAATAGTAATAAACTTAATTTATATAGCCCCTTTCATGCTTGAGACGGCCCAAAGTGCTTTACAGAGTATGACAGAAAATGACAATAACTAATTAGGAACATATTAAAAACAAGGTGTAAACAAACAGAAAGAGTTATATCACTGAGCCATAAAACAATAAAGCAATAAAACATGAACATTGATACTACTAAAAAAGAAGAGGATACGGAATTATTTTGCCAGACTGAAAAACCTTTAGGACAAACCTTTTTTTAATACACTTTATGTTTTTGGTAGGTTTGATACTTTTACATTATATATGCTGTATTTATTTTATTATTACTTTTGTTGGGGAGGTTAATTCTAGTTTTGAACGGATGGAGAGCTGTGGACATCTCCAAAATAGTACATGTAAAATAAAATGAGGCACAACAGATGTATGATATAGGTGTAGTATTTGTTGTGCTGATGACAGGATAACAGATGCTCTCACGAAGAGACAAGTTTGAGTCTGCGTGAGACGAAATTTCAAAAGGCACGAAGATCAGAGCTCTGTTTTTAAGCCTTTCTATTAGCAGTCTTTAGGGAAACACTGACATATTTTCAGATCTCAACAGAAAGTGAAGAAATCACACAGAGCAACACCTTGCAAAACATCAACCATTTGGTTTATTTACACACACACATACCTGGGGATTAATTTGACAGAAACAGCATGAGTCTCAGAGGGAGACACAAACAAACACAAACAGGCCTGATTAGCACATCATGATTAATGATTTTGACAGTCTATTTTGAAAGTCATTTAGAAACCTTGAGTCTGCGAGTGTGCATGTGTTGCAGTACGTGACTGTGCATACAGTACATTGATCAAAAGTTTGTTGTTTGACTCTCAGCTGTGGGTAACTAACTTTTATATTTACTGTGACATAAATCATATCTATCAAGGGAGAGGCAGTAGACTTGCCCTTATCTTGGATTCTCTCTAATATCTAGCAGGGGTCGACTCCACAGATTGCAAAAGGAAGTATGCTTGTATAGAAGTCTACGAGAAAAATGACCCTATGTTTTACTTGATTTATTACCTCAGTTAACATTGTAAACATGGTTTTGAAGTCTCAATCTCTTGATTTAAGTCTTCAGACCAGCACGATGTTCATTTTGTAAACTATGTTCTTGTTTAAGGGTGTGTCTATCTTGTTATTGACAGGTTGCTACCACAGTGTTTTCAATGTTTGTTATTATCTGGTTTGAGTGGTGTCAGTGTTTAATATTATAACTTTCCATAGTGTGTTTTCCATAGTTAAATGTATTTGTAACAGTTTTGTCATGTTCAGTGCTTGGTTTTACTTTGCTCCACCGCCTTGTGTTGCTGCTGGAAGCTAACAACTAAGGTCGCTACAGTAAAAATCCAAGATGGCGACAGCAAACACGCCCAAATCAAGGCTTCCAACGCTATCAACATTGGTACATATACAGATAGGTGACTTCATGGTGACTATGTCCACTTATGTTATCCTAACGTTGTTTCAAACAAAATGGTAGCGGTGCACTACAGCCTCTTGTGGCCATAAAATAATATAAGAATAACAATCACTTATTTTCACACCTGATTCACTGATACACTTTTTTTATAAAGAACCTAGGGAGGTTTCCTGGCAGAACAATGGTTTTCCTGTTGTTTAGAAATAAATACAGAAGAGATGGATCATCATTTGGATGTCACTAGAAAGTAGATATAAATGTAGGTCCCATGTCATGGCCATTTCTACTGATCATAATTCCATTGTTGAGGTCTACGAGAATAGATTTACATTGTTCAATGTTCCAAAATCACATTGGTTTCTCGCTCCCTCACTCTGTTCTGTCCACCACCATTACAGCAGAACATCAGTGATTATGTGTTACAATGCGTTTGTTAGCAACCAGAAAATGACACCAGTAATGACAAACAGATGAGAATGCTGCGTGGGGTCTGGGTGCCGCGGCTGAGAAAAGATAAGGCTGAGTTAGTGTGTGTCCGTTATGTCACTATGACCAGGAAGAACAAAATGGAAAAAGAAAAATCTCCAACAAGGCGTTCTGGGGCAGCATAGACAGGTCTTTTCTGTGTTAGAGTTTTACTCGCTACAGGGTGTACTTTGAGGGTTTGTGACTTTGCAGAACGTTTACATGTAGAAAAAGCTACATAACACACGGGACGGGTAATAACCAGAAAAGCATGTCATGGGACCTTTAAGGTTAGATTAACTTTAAGAGAAATGGCAAGCTGCCATGATGTTCAGAAAAGCTGATTACTGACAGACTCTGGTGACTCTGTGGCAGAACAAATAATTGTCAAAGGTTTACAGAATGGTATAACTTTTAAGAAAAGTTCCAAACGTTTTGTTCAGCTGACTATTAACAATGAAAGAGATGTTGTATATCATGCTCCCTAATAGCGAGCCCGGTTGTCACACCAACAGCAAAGATAATTGAGTAGCCAGATAACAAATCTGTGGTTGTTCTAGTTTAATATCTGGAGATATCTTTGTTCGCTATGGTCAGTAATTGTAAAATAATGTCTTTGTCACAAGATATACTGTAAGTAATGGGATCATACAGAGCAAAGCAACATGAAAGCTGTCGGAAGCTGTATTAAGAATCCCTTTGCCACATAATAATGGTGTGATGTTCCATACAACCATATGCAATAAGTCCATACAAACCTTTTTTTACTGCTAGTTTACATATACTTTTTACATTAAGATTATATACGCAAATCACCCAGGATGATTAGATAGTAATATAGGATCTAAACAAACAAATAGCACACTACAACAGATAATAACACTTACACATGAATACATAAATACTAATAATACCCCCCAAAAATGACATAATCCTTCAAGGAAATCGCCCATAACCTGTAGCAAATAATGAAATAAGAGTACACATTGCTTATTTATTTTTAGCAATGTACCCTTTTCAAGCCATGATTTACCTTCTATACTAAGAAGCCATACGTGTAAAAAGACGTAACCCTTACAAATACAGTTGTTGTCCAATTTTTTTGTTTTTCTTTTAATTACAACAATAAGCAAGCAATGAAAAAAAAATTGAAGTACCTTTTCCCCACCAATTTAGCTTTAGGGAAGCTTGTTAACATCAAATGTACTCCAGCTATTTGCTTAAACAACATACAGTAAATGCAAAATGATTCAAAGCAGATTCTACTACAATGGTTCTGGTTAACAAAAACACAAAGAAACATTTCTTCATCACAATCAAGCGGATAAACATAATATGGTACAGATAATGATATTGCAGAAGATGACACATTATGAAATAATACACCATCTAGCAGCATACTGTTAGTGAGGATGGGTTTCACAGCCTGACAATGATCAGGCTCAGGAGAAAAGGCCTCATTGTGCTTTGGTGACGATATGAACACAGCCCACAGTTCATATTGCATTCAGCAACTTCTTTTACTCTTGAATGTATCTACTAATGCAAACTGATATAAACAAACTAGAACAGTGTATAATGTTGCTGTAAATAAATAAGAGTGCGCTGAACAGATACTCACGCTGTCTCAACCCCATGCATAGCAACATTACAGAGTTCCTCTGCAGCTGTGCAGTGGTCTCAGTAGGTATTAAATATTGAAAATGGAGATGTGTGCTTATGCTTATCACCATGAGGGATGCTTGGAGATTTTTTGGAAGCAAAATATATGAATCTGGGTTAATCAACAGTGGAATTGTTTCATTAATGTATTCACTTTCAAAGCAAGCCCTCCATGTAGTATAACACAAACAGCTATTTAGTTCTAACTGATGATAACGTAATGTTTAATGGTGACGTAATTCTGTCGGAGCACTTTAGCAATATGGCATGCTATTTTTGAAAGACTCATTATATGAATCTCAAGTGTAAACTAAGCTTTGGTGTCCTCTTTACCACTCCAGTGTGCAGGAGAGACGTAGATGTGCAGGAGGGAAATGTTAATTAAGACATATGTTCATCCATGATGCACATGTAATACATAAAGTCCCTTTCATTAAAAGGAACTCAATGTCACAAAGCTTATCCCAACATTTTCTTTTTAGGCTTAGTGTACAGCATGTCACAAAATGTCAAACTAAAACTTTATCTATTCATCAGTAAATGCTTAATTGTTCTTGTCATGTCGGAAAGGATATAATATGATATAGATTTGGATTGTGTGACAGACATATTATTGTGTCATAAATTAGGCGTTACCCACTATCTTAGTGATAGTAATCACGTTTTGATATGGCAATAAACTGATGGTCAAAAAACTAGTTTAAAAGTTGGACCATCCAACAGTTGTTGTTGCTTTTGCATCTGATTTTAGGTTTGGGTGTAGGCGGGTTGCGAAATTACAACAGTGAAAACTCAAATATCATATATTACATATTAATTTCATGTTAATAATACACATATGATAATGCCTTGTAAATGATCCAATGCCTCATAAATCATGCTTTTGTACTGGTATGCTCACAGATCTTCCTCCAATTAATTAAATGGCCAGAAAAACACAATAAACAACATTAATCATTCATTATAATGCATTTGTTCCCATGAATATCACAATAATATTTGTTTTTGCAATAATCCTTTAGTGAAAATCTGACATCATGATAGCCCTATGAGGGGAAGAAGACCTTGGAGCATTGTGCTAGTTCTACTAGCATCTTCTCAAAATGTTACACAGTGCTTTGCAGTATCTTGGTGTCTGTAAAGCATTCCAAATGGACTTCCCTTTTTTCATCTTGTTACCTTTATAGCGGCTTTGCAGAAACTCTTTCATTATTCATTTCTTGGTAGAATGTTTTTTGTCCATCTGACGGCACCCTGCTGCTGTGTCAAGGCTTATACAAAAGTTCTGCTCTAACTTCATACCAGCCCTTTCACTCCCTTTGATATTACAGTCAGTGGCCACTTTGCAGTGGACACTTAAAATCCTCTCTTTGTAAATACTTCAAACAGGCAGAAGTGCTCACCACGCAGTATTGTCATGTCTGTATGTTGGATTTTAGGGGATTGTATGCTAAGTAAGTATTCTCAGGTTGAGTCAAGTATGACGGGATTCGGCAACTCGGTAGGATACTGCGAGGGTGTGTATATGTGTTTCATTCTCTCATTCGCTTATGTTTCTTTGATGTTTGAATGAAAATGGGTCCCAGCCTTGAGCATCCCAGTCCCAGTGCTGCATTCATGTACTTCAGTATGATGACATTTATAGGATGGTGTGTTTCCAATAGGTTTTGAAGGAAGCAGGTTTGCATTGTTCGTGATTACTTTGTGTTGTTTAAAAGAAGGAAGATAACCAATGTATGGGACATTTGATGGGCTAGGGCTTATATTATGATTGTTTCATTGTTGACTGTCCTCCTCCTTGTCTTTTTTTAATGCTGCAGTTTCAAACAATCTTTAAAGTACACATTACTATGACTGAAGGTGTCAACGATTAATTAAACAGTTTTACTTTTCCTTCAAGGCTACTTCATGCAAATACTGGCTATCCCTTTTCAGAAGCAAATGCAGAAGTAACAGAAGGCACTCACAAAGGAAATATTTGGTCATTTTGGTATAAGAGCTTATTTCATTTCTTAAGACAAGGCCCAAATGTACCACACTTTGCATATTTTAACATGTTATCACTGTAGCCTATATTGCATTGTCTTGGAAGCTAAGATCTATTAGAGATCCGCTAACTGTTCAGTCTGCTGCCGCCTGGCAGGCGTTACAGTTTCATCCCACAGGCAATAAGACTGTTAAACACCTGAACTGTTGAAACAACATCCATAACATTCATCTGCTACTTAGTAATTATTTATTTATTTATCTAATATATCATTCCAATAGCTTGCATATAGACTCTTATTTCACTATTTCACTTTTTTAAACAATTTTTCTTTTTGTATTTACTTTTTTATATTTACTTGCACTATATTTTTCTGTTTATCTGTATTATTGTGTTGCACTGTTGGAGAAGCCTGTGACAACCTAAGATTGTCATTGACATAACTACTCTGTAGCTATGTTCGTATGACAAATAAAGAACCTTGAACCTTGAACATATATCGGGAAAATTGGTTTTGCATTGTTCCTGGAATTGATGTGTTTCAAGTTCTATAGTGGTTTTTTCCTATAGTTGATTGTTTGTTATTTCAGTCAGAATTGGTGGCATACATGGTTAAACAGAGTGTTTAGATGTTGGGTTTTACTCTTTGGTCTGTTGCTGTCTTTATACTCTGAAAAGTGACCAAACAAGATGCAGGATTGTTCGTCTTTCCAAGTTTTTTTAGATAGCACACCACTTCCTTCATAAGCCCTAAATGTTGCCAATATATTTGCATTGTGAGCTGTGCATTTGTCCTATATGGAGGTTGTTTTTTTGCGATACTGAGATGTGAAATCCTTGTCTTTGTGTGGACCTGGGGTGAAAAGCCTTCATTTGAAGTAGCTAATTGGTTGTACAGTAGTGGTACAGAATGTTTTACTGATCAACCCTCATAACACCATCCAACACACTGGTCTTCCCGTCTAATCAACACCAAAAAGACACCAGATGTCATGTGTCTGTCGGCAGGAAGCGTGGAGGCATGTCGAATAACACACACACACACTTGCATACATTTACATGGAGCACTATGCTAGGCAATGAAAAGGGCTTTAAAGCAGGTTTTGACCCTGCTTCTGTTCAATCCCCAGGAAATATAACAATAGGCTCATTAACTTACAAAAAGACGCTAACACACAGTGAGTGGTGGCCAGCTTGAGGAATGCAATCTGCTGAGAACACAAATAATTCATAAACGAATCTAATTGCTGCCTCAAATGAGCTCCAATGGGACTCATTAAGATCAGCCCAGATAGATCGATAGATAGATGGATAGATAGATAGATAGATAGATGGATATTTAGTGGAAAGTCACAGAGGCGTGTGTGTACAGATGCACGATATAAAACACTTATTTAAATGCCTTCCCACTCATGTTTTTCAATGTATTCACAGAGGCATGTCAGGCGGAGCACAGAATGAATAGCATTGTTTTTTTGTTTTTTCTCTGTAGAAGTTCTGGCACCATCTCAGCTCTGTAATCCAACATGAGAAGTGTCGGGAAAAGGCTGCCTTTTGTCTCTAAAGTATCCCCGGCTTCCTCTTTTTATGTGGAATCAGAGAAAAGGTGTTGAACCTCAGCAAAATGTATTTTTGATTTGTCTTTAAATGGCAGTTTGTCGTATTTTCAGTTGAACAAAACGTCACCATATTGGTTTATAATGCCATGTAAAGATGTATCTGTTTTGTCTTTTTTATGACTTGAGTGTGCATGGCAGGAATACACGTTTATGTGTAGTTTTCACCACCATCATGCTTTGCCTCCAAACCCTAGTTTACACAGTGTCAGCTGGTTTCCAAGAAAGTAGCAGAGTGTGCAGCGTTCCTGGCGGGGTTATTTTCCAGGTCATTTCAGGATTAAATTATTATTTTTTTACCATTTGCAGCAGCTACTGTAGGCAATAAAGTTATTTTCTTGCAACCATTTACACCTGGAGGCAGCTGAGCCTTAATATGCCCGCACTTGCTCAGCATGGAGTCCGGCTCATCTAGCACTTCGCCCACTCCCTTCCTCTCTCTCTCTCCCCCCTCACCTTCCACCAACAGCATTGTAAATTGAGGGACGCTGTAATCAGCGGTGTGACTCAGTTGGTAAGTGACGGCATCGATCGTCTGGGATTGAAGAGTCAGTCTTAATACCGGCTGGTTTCAGGAGTGGAGTAGTGTTGAGGCGCGGGTCGCCAAAGAGGCAAGAGGGGGGTTTTATAACGAGGATGGATGGAGCTGGCGGACGAAGGGAAAACTGGTCTCCGCTCTCATTTGGAAACGACCGTTTCAATCAAAAGACGCCATGGTTTAGAGACTTGTGATTTAACTGTTCAATCCCTAGCCAAGACTAGAATTAAGGCTCGAAAAGTGTTGTACTTTTACAATGAGATTTCGTTCAAGGGTTTCCTGAGTGCTGAGCCCTTGAGGGAGCCGAACAGTTTTCCAATTCCGGGGTTATAAATATAAAACTAAACAAAAGAAAATTCAAATGTAGTGCCTTGTTTCAGCGACAAAGTAAGATTAAGTATCAGGCTTCTAAAGAAACTAATGTAATTTCTTAAACGTACATGGAGGTAAAGACATAGACGCAGCCAATACTCTTTGTACAACAGACACCTAAAGTAGCTGCTGTTTATTCATTTAAAGAAACTATAAAGCAGTTAAGCTTTATTCAGTCTTAAGAAATGCTTCCGTCTTTCACCATTCAATTCAGTTTATTGGATTACAATAAGCAGCAATGGAAACCTGAATGGAAATAACAGCAAATGTTGTAAGGTAATATCCATTCCATAGTGGTTTTTACCCATTAGGACAGAGCGAGCAGTATACATGATGCTGCCAAAGGTGTATGGACAGATACGTGGTAGCAGGAAAGATAAATATATTCCTCTTTCGAAGGTATTCCCCCACGTGTATGGAACAACTCAATACCTAAACGGGTAAAAGACTGTTTGGGTGTGAATGTTTCAATGTGTGTGCTTGTTTACATATTCATATCTGTCTCAAGGGTGGTGTCTGCCAGGCTGCGTTCAGCCATTTCACACTCCAGAAGTCTCCTGGGGGTAAGGGGGAAAAAACACATCCTCCCACACAAGTTATGTGCATACACACAAATCAAGACCTGAGATGTTATCCTCAATGCCATGACAATCACAGATTATGTCGGGTAAACGATGCATCAGTCCATGAGATAAGAGAGACCATGTCGTTCCTTTGTCTTAGTTTTTGTCCAAGAAAAATAAATTCCCATCCACCCATTAAAATCAATTTATTACAAATGGAGTAAATCAACTTTCTGTCTTGTTAAAAACACACAAATTATTATCTTTTTTGCTCCGATTGGCTGTTCCTTTTTAATATTGATGAAGGACTAAAGTTAAATCAGGATTCTTATCTTCACATTCCTATTTGAATCACAAGTTCCAATACATACCAATTTAAAAAATATGTCAGACAGTGTTGTTTGATTCGTTAAAAAACACTTTTTAGTGTTATTTGTACAAACAATTTATTTTTTGGGATCTCATGGGCATCAATTATCTGAGAAATAGGCAGCTAGCCAATTATACTGATGTAACAGGCAGCGTTTTTAGTTTTTGCACAACTTAAACTAGTTCTTGTTTCAGTCAGTAAGAATTAAGAAATACCAACAAGTGTAAATCTGTTGCAGTTTAGTTTCATTCCGTTTTTCTAACTTTTTTTCCAATATTAAACATCCACAATCTTAAATACACTTTACCATGCCATATTATTTTTCCTTTTAGACTGGAGTCCATCCGGAAATTAGTACCCCATTTTCGGATTTAAAAACCCACCTTGAATCGACAAAGACAGCCCTTCTTTGTTATTAATATCCTGGATTGAGAATACATGGCTGTCCTTATGAGCTTGCTGTTGCACCTTCACACATTTTGACACAATAAAAACCTTTATTTTAAGCTGTGACCGGCTAAGACATCCCAAAAAAAGTCGACAGCCAATTTCCTCCCTTGAAATGAAACTTCAGAGGATTATGTGAGTACACCAAAAACTCCTTACAGTCAAATAAAATCTGCACGACTCCTCTGAGAGATGCCATCTCCCGCTTCAGATCAGAGACAAGAATTCAACCTGAAAATAGTTTCCTGTCGTGCACAGCGCGCGTGCTTTAATATAAGTTGGATAATTTGTTTGTTTCTTCCATCAAGGTGGAAATGAGTTCAGGTTCTGCTGCAAAGCCTTTCATGCCTGAATGCCTAAATTAGAAGAGATCCTTCTTATTTATAGAGCTTCATTTAGTGTAAATGTTAGATGTGCTTGGTCTGATTGGGTTTAATTAGAATGTGGATGTTTGTTAGATGAGTATGGGGATAAGGGTGAGTGGGATGAGATCTGCTTCATCAGGTTGTACAGAGCAGTCATAACATGCGGCGGCATCTGCAAGGTATTTGTGTCGTTGTGTTGCACTGATGTGTATTTCCTGAGCCATATTCCCTTCAAGAAGCAAGAAGTATTTTGGTCGTCTATGTGAGACGTTATCAAAAGTGTGGTGAAGTCAATTTCCAGATTGTATAAAAACTCGTTCTCTCTGAAAGCAGACGTTGCCAG
Source organism: Dissostichus eleginoides (assembly GCA_031216635.1). Classification (NCBI taxonomy): domain Eukaryota; kingdom Metazoa; phylum Chordata; class Actinopteri; order Perciformes; family Nototheniidae; genus Dissostichus; species Dissostichus eleginoides. Next base: position 21,800,725 of record CM062276.1, read on the forward strand.
AGGCCGAAGATAAATCCAAGTCTCAGCTGCTCAGGCATCTTTATTAAAGAAGAGGCCGACAAAGTCAATTTATCCAAATCTATTCGGCGCTCTGTTGAGCTGTACTGTAGGTGGCTGATAAAAACAAGTTCACTTTGGTTGAAAGGTCCTATGTTTGAGTAAATAAGTATTACTACATTTTCACATTTTTTATTAACTTTTAAAGTTTATTTTACACAACACATTGTCTTGTATAATCAGTACAGTTCCCGTAATCAATACCCAAATAAGTTTTCTGGAACCAACACAACAAAATAATGTATTATGATCAAACATACTGTATATGTATGTTTGTATTCATAGCGGCTTATTGCCTACATCTTTTCTAAATATCACACTTGAAAAAAAAACTTAATTTTTATGCTTTTTAGTTGTGATTATGACAAAATAGATTCCAATATGTCTGGTGTGTTTAAAGAGTTAGAGTGTTATTTTGTCCAATTAATATTGTTAAAGAAGAGTGTGTGACTGACTGGCAGCCCTGAACTGATGTTAGAATCACTGGAATACAATGTCATATTATTATACCTGTAAACAAAGTCAATAATCATAATAGTGACAAAATAAGTAATAGAATTATGTTTGTATTATGTGTGACGTTGGTGCGCTTACAAGGTTGTTTCCATAAGTGAAAAATAATGTTGCACAGGAAGTTTATAACTCCACGGATGATGAGTAGTTATAAAACGGACAGACAAACCAAGTGAACCAAAATGTCTAAATGTAATGTATTATGTACAGGAGGAATGAAAGTAGCTTGATAGCTAGGATTACCTCAAATGACGTGCTGTTTCACGTCTGATGTCATTGCCACAAATGCATCATTGGATCGTACATAATCTGTACATCTTCTCTGTTTTTATCTTAGATTATGTCCACCTCTCTCTCTGTCACACACTGCTTCTCTATTTCTCTTTCTATACTCTAATGGGAAAAGTGATTAGCACACTTAAACGGCACGGGAGACACCCACTGCCTTTGGGGTGAATTGTTCCGCCATAATTTCTTTGTTAATTGCTTCTCTAGGGAGGCATGCGAGTAAAGGAAGCCCCGGGGTAACTGAGTCTGCCTCACTTACACACTGGCCTGCTTTCGGGAGACACTCGCTTCCCCTCCCTCCTTTTCTCCCTCCCTCTCTCCATTAACTTGTGGCTTCATCCTCATTGTATTCCGTTATAGAACCCTGCTCCATTTTCACCTTTCCTCCCACGCCTGCCTCACCTTTGTTTCACACTTCCCAATATAACCTCCCTTTCTTTCAAATAATTCTCCCTTCTCTCATTTCTACTTCATGGGAATATTTCACCGCCTTCCCCCCTCCCTTTCTCTCTCTCACTTTTCGTCCTACTTTGTTATTCCAGTGGTCTTTCCGACTGTAGTTCTTCATCCCACCTTGACAGCCAAATGTACATTAAAGCACAGCCACATCTGCACATCGCTGATTTATGGCCCTTGACATCTTTAGGCACGCGAGACAGCCGTCTTGAAAGGAATGAACAGCAACAAGGCGGCAGGCGTCATGTTTGCCTTCGCCCCGCGGTGAATTATGCACCTTGTTGCCCAGACTGAGGGGAAAAGGAAGTTTGAAAAATAAAGAGCATTTGCCTACTCCAACACTTTAAGGTTCTCTTTTAAGGTGGGCATGTAAATCAATAGCACTAAGTTTGGAAATGGGCAGTAATCTATTCTGATTCACCAATGTTTCTTTGGACCAAACCTTGTCTATTGTGTGTCTCTTACTCTTTACCAAACAGTTTAACATGCATGATGGGGATTTTAATGCATAGTCTTTTTTTTAAAGTGGGGTTGTAGATACTTATCCATAGTCAGTGTTGTAGATGGCGGTTGGAGCAGCACGGAAGTTTAGACCTTAAAAAATATTAATATCAGTTTAACTGTTTGTTATATTTAGAATAATTTCACCCTTCAGTTTGCCGTAAGACAGCTCTTTCCTGAAGGGAACTGAAGCTGTTATCTACGCTTTCTTCAAAGCCACCAGACTCCTATGAAAAAAACTGTAATTTTCCATCGCAGAACACACAATTTACTGGTTTACCGCAGCTTTGATTAGAGAGTTTTTTCGTGATTTTGGTCTTTTAAAGGGTACGTTCAAATTCAGCGACACAAATATAATAAAAAGCTGAGAAAAGAAAATTGAACGCTTTTATTCTTGCTTCTCTGAGGCTCTTAAATAAAGTATCTTTAGTCACAGGAGCATTGTGCAACACTTTAGCCAAGACCTTTGCCCTTGTTAATTTTGTTTGCAGATAATTCATTGATTTTAAACTGTAGCCTCATTATGCACTCATTATGGGAGTCTCCGGAGCATTGGCTAATTGACTTTAATGTGATCAAGTATAATGTATCTAGTCATTTAAAAAAAAAAGAATGGAATCAGAGACATGGCTACACATACTCACAGACACTTGTTGTTATCCAAACCATTATGGAGGATTCATTGACCAAGAAAATAAACACATGGATAAATAGAATGAGGAGAAATACATGTAATTGAGCTGTGAAAAACCCATGAGCTGGTATTTTTACAGTCCATCTCCGGATTTACTTTCACTTGGGTGAATTTAAGATTGGACTCTTTGAACACTCGAATGCTTGTCGGAACCATTTACATTTGCTTTTTAGGAATCTGATAGCGAACAGATACAAGACGCATAAGTGTTACGGGTGTATTTGATGGAGAGTAAGTGGACTTATGGCTAAAAAAGGTGTGTCTTTTTGAAAAAATATATTATCATATGTTATCAGTTTCTTACAATACATAAAAAAACTTTGATAGGCAGGCTTTATAAAGGAGAATGCTGAGCAATGACATCAGTGGTCTCTGCAACTTCAAAATGTAATTGCTTGCATCAAGGCTTATCACCACCACAAGTTCATAATGAACCATTTGTTAATGTTCTGCTTAATGTTGGCTGCTAGTTGCGGAAGAAGCCTTTAAACTAGGGGTGTCCAAACTACGGCCCAGGGGTCAAATGCGATGCGCGGACCATATTGAATCGGCCCTCAGCAAATTAAAAAAAGTATAATGAAATATGGCCCACAAATGAAACTTGTGCTTGTTTTATATTCTACTTCCTAAATATGTAAAAACATATTACACAGTATTCATGTCATCCCACTTTCCAAATAAATTCAGACAATTCAAGTTGAAAACATTTTATTTTCAAGTTGATGAGAAAAAGCCCAATAACTTATTTCCATAACAATTTTGAAACACACCCTTCGTATTTCCTCTTATTATAAGCAATCTGAGGCTTCTATTTTAAGGAATGAGCTGCCAACAAAATAAATGAAACCTGATGGTGAGCTGTGATGGAGGCTGTTTTTTTCTTAAAGCATATTCAAGTATCAATCACAATTTTCCTACATTTGATTTATTGTGCTAACTTACACTATAACTTAACTGATAAGGCAGTATACCTCACCTCTAGTGAGTGGCCCAGCCCTTCGTATATTTTTCTGGATGTGGCCCTCAGTGAAAAAAGTTTGGACACCCCTGCTTTAAACGGACACTACAGGGGATTATTATCAGTTGTCAGATGTCAGACTTAGAGTGTCCGGTCACAAAACGGTAACCAGCATGTAACAGAAACCCTGGCTCCGAAGTGTAATCCTCCCCTTTAGGAACTTACTTCACAGGGACGGATCTAAGTGAAGGAGCTGACCTCCTGGAAGACAGGCAGGTGTCAGAAGACACTTACCAGCTGCTAATACAGTTTGGACAGATCAGTGGGTGGCATCAGGAAAAGAAACAGCTTGGTTTTCTCCCCTTTTTGATGGAAGACCTTCTCACCTTTAAAGTCTACCTATCAGTTTTGACTGCACCCAACTACTTCATTCTTCAAACGGCTATGCTATAAATGTCCTGCAGCAAATTACACATTTGGAAAACTGTGACTGACACAGTCTTCAGTCTGGAGCTTTTATGAATTCCCTTAATGCACTCCCTTGCCACATGCTCTGTGTCATTGTAGGGGTTGACAGCGCAGGATGCTGGGGGGAAATGTGATTTTTGAGTTTTTTATCCAATGGTCTTTGCTTTAAAGCCACTAGTCATGACAGAGTTGAGAATGGAGTATAAAAAGGAAATTGTGGAGCTGCTCAAATGACCTTCCCTATAGAAATACTGCTGGTGGCCCTTTGAGTGAGGCAATTACCCTCCAATGGATCTATCCAATAGAAAATGATGGGGGCTGTAATGGGGAGTTGCCACCTGTGAATAAGTGTGAATGGGTTGCACAGTCAAGCTTTCCTGGGAATATGAAAGGTTAAATCGGAAACATGTTTCTATGAGTTTCCTGTCCTCTCAAAATCTGCCCAGTACATGAATTTGGGATTCTTTTTGACACCGTTAGTCAATTTTCACACTTTAAAAGGTCTGAAAAGCTTGTACCATGGGGTTAAATGAGACCAACTCCCTCCCACTGATGAACAACCTGGGAAAAGGTTGTCAGAACTGTTAGATCTGGCATTTACAAATAAGGCATGTATGATAAACGACAGGGTTGCTGTGGTGATAACCTTCTAGGGTGCCTTCTAGCCCAAAGTCAATTCTAATATGTTGAAATGAGGGACCTTTTAATTATGCAGTTATGTACACAGCAAATAGGGGACTGTTGTTTAGATAGATGTCTGTGACCTTTACTGGTTACAGAGGGAGAGGGATCGGATCGGGAGCTGATATTTTATTAAATAAACCCTTTAATGAAAATAAAGAGGGAAGAAACACTCATCAAATCTCACATATTCACATCTGCCTCCACGCTCTAACACCCAAAGCAAAACCATTTGCATATATTAACTCAAATATATGTGTGATTTAATATATGCAGTTACATTTGCAGTGTGTTGTTCTGTAAATATAGCACCTGGCCAACAGTAAACAGCACTTACAATGATGCAGTGTAATTTAACAGCGTTACGGGATGCATTTCCCTCAACCCTCCATACAAGACTGGATCGAATACATAATAGTGTATGTAATGTAATAACTATTATTACAGCCTGTAGTTCTGACCAGGATCCCGTCTGTTAATATATAATCATACTCACCAAGTTATGGCTGAGATGTAGGAACACAAAGATACTGCTTAAAGAAATGGCGACAGAATAAGAAACACCAACTGTGAGGCATTTTAACATAACAAACAATTTAGCTTAACTTATTTAAGAGACAACATAAAGGCCCAACCATGGAAATATCTGAATGTGGCTTGTTTTTCACAACCAAATTCAAATCCCAAATATCGTAAATGTACTATCATAAGAGGGTAAGATATTCAAAAATTATTAACATTCCAGAAGCTGAAACCATTAATGTTGTTTTCCCTTTTGCTTGAAAAAATAATCACCAATTTGAAATTACAAAACACATTGTAGAGGAACACACAAAAGTGTGTTTCTGTAATGGATCATTCGGCTGAACTGGTTGTTTCCTTACAACGCAAATAGCTGAGTGCTTGGGTTATTTTCCCCATCAGACCTTTTTGCGACGTTACCCCTTCCTAGATCTCAGAAATGTGTTTTTATGTTCGTGAATATTATCATCTCCATGAAAAGGATGGCCAAACACTATTCAAATAAGACCCAGAATGTACTGCACTGGAATCAACCTTAACACATTATTTAAAGAGACAGGAAACAAACATTGTACAGGCTTTATTTCTCTTGACTAAACTAACCAATGTTAACATGAAACAATACACTCTGTTCACTTCCCAACATATACACCTACATATAAATATATATACACTACCGTCTCTAAGAATAATCAACATCCTTCCACACTTCTTGGATATCTCATCTAAGGACAAAGCATGCTGAGAATAAGAATAACAGCCGATCTTGGTTTTTAAAACAAGAAATAAGCAATCATGCCACATTTTATGGAATAATCGTCTAGTAATTGTAAAGGAGATATTTCAAACAATATAATCACAACTGTCTGTTCAGGATGTTGGAGTCCAAATACACCCTGTGCTTGTTCCGCAGCTCTCTGAATGACTGCACTCTGGTGCTTGGTGCCCTCCCTGTGTGACCCAAATAACGCTTTTATCACCCTCATGGTTAACCTTTGAGGCAGATGATCTGTCATACACCCCAAGGCTTATCTCTGAGCCCCAGAGGTACTGTCTGTTCCAGACCTCCACTGCGATGTCATTACCGTGGGCACAGACTATCACACAGCTTAATCATTCAAGGGCTACAAATGATGGCAGACTGGAATCAACACCTTGCTGCAGGATGATTTAATAACCGGTTGCTATTTTAAAATCTGACACCCCCAGTAAGCATTAAAACATTAGTCTGTTCATGGCTTATTCTACATTGTTGAAGAGTGCTTCAAAAGGTTAAGCAATTAGCGAACATTACATCAAGAAACTGGAGACTTCTTCTTAAATTACTATAACCCCTTTTGAGGTTGACATTTAAAGTTATGTAATTTATTTTTCTCTGGTCAAAAATAATGAGTATGTTGATGCTAATAAGGCTATATTTAACCCTAAGAATGCCACCAGGAAAAAAGCCACATTCCAACACAAAAACAGTCATCGCTGCATACCCTATTGAGGTGAGGAAAACATATAATGCAGGCAAAAGGAATATAAAGTATATGTCTGCCTCTTAAAGTTCCTGTGTTTCTGCAGTTGAAAGGCTATCTGGGAATTAAGGATACACTATACCTCAAATAAGCATAATATGCACTCCTATCATGCTTTGTTAGTGTCAGGTCACCAGGTAAAAAAGTGCAGGTATTTAAAAATGACAAAATGGAAAAGTAAAACATCTGTAGATGAAGATGTAAAATAAAATTATGAAGAAAACAGTAGCATTTAGATATATTTGTTGAAGTTCAAAATAAACAAAATAATTTTTAGTGTTTTTGTGCGTGTCTGCATTCCTTCTCGGGTCAGCGGCACACTGTGCTGTGACTCACTCCGCTCAGAAAGCAAACTTTAAAGTACCCAGAATTCATCACTCCACACCCAACATGTCTGACAGCGTGAAATATGACACGATGTCAGCACCTTGTCATGTGCAGCTCCGGTTGCATGTGATGTTCGCCTTCCATGTGATTCCTAAACGACAAGCACACAAACGTGTAATAAAAAAATCATCCTACAGCGTGATGATTAGTGCATACATGCATACAAAAGGATGTTCGACACCACACATGCACACACGCTAACTTGCTTGCACTCTCATAAACACACACACACACGCACACACTTGCACCCAGAAATCCATTTCTCATCCTCAAATATACTCGTAGACACACACACATATGCTCGGTCTCACAGGGGCCGTGGAGTAAATCAGTGAGTGGAGTTTCAGTGAGTGATGGTGACAGGATAGACAGGATAGATAGATGAGGGGAAGGAGAAGCAGATGAAAACAGAAAATGGATTTTCCGAGTCCAAGCATGTTCACTACCTTCTGCTCTCTCTCTGTGTGTGTGTGTGTGTGTGTGTGTGTGTGTGTGTGTGTGTGTGTGTGTGTGTGTGTGTGTGTGTGTGTGTGTGTGTGTGTGTGTGTGTGTGTGTGTGTGTGTGTGTGTGTGTGTGTGTGTGTGTGTGTGTGTGTGTGTGTGTGTGTGTGTGGTTCTGGCATGATAAGACAGTATGGTGAAGGGAAGTGTTTAATGTGTCAGTCATTGGCGTAAAGTGATAGTGTATGTGTACAAATAAACATAAAGATACTGAATTCAAGTGTACCCATTTGCACAGGATTGCTTTGTCTGTCTCCCCTCACTCTGTCTCTCTCTCTCTCACACGCACACACACACACACACACACACACACATACATAGACACATGGAGCTCCAGCAGGCCTCTGAACAGTGTCTGTCAACCAGCATAGCTCTTCTCCTGCCACACTGAACCAGTGACAGCTGCATCATTACTACTATGGGATGTGTGTGTGTGTGTGTGTGTGTGTGTGTTTTGTGTGTGCCAAGGCTTGAAAACATGCTTTGCTCCCTCTATGTTGGTTTGGGCTCCGGATTGTCAGCATGTGTGTGTGTGTGTGTGTGTGTGTGGTGTGTGTGTGTGTGTGTGTGTGTGTGTGTGTGTGTGTGTGTGTGTGTGTGTGTGTGTGTGTGTGTGTGTGTGTGTGTGTGTGTGTGTGTGTGTGTGGTGTGTGTGTGTGTGTGTGTGTGTGTGTGTGTGTGTGTGTTTCTGTGTGTGCCAAAGCTTGAAAACATGCTTTGCTCCCTCTATGTTGGTTTGGGCTCCGGATTGTCAGCATGTGTGTGTGTGTGTGTGTGTGTGTGTGTGTGTGTGTGTGTGTGTGTGTGTGTGTGTGTGTGTGTGTGTGTGTGTGTGTGTGTGTGTGTGTGTGTGTGTGTGTGTGTGTGTGTGTGTGTGTGTGTGTGTGTGTGTGTGTGTGTGTGTGTGTGTGTGGTCATTACTAAGCCAGCATCCATCTGCTCTGCCTTTACAAAGTGGAAAGTTTCTGACCAACTCCTCCAGATGTATTATAGATCTCTGTCTTCCAGACTTTCAAGTGTGTGTGAGTGAGTGGGAGAGAGAAAGAGAGAGAGAGAGAGAGAGGGGGGGAAACAAAGATTTTGTGGAGAAGGAAAAGCGGAAGAAGGGACAGAGAGGTCGGGGAATGATGGGGAGATAAAGGAGAAGCAAGAAGTTGGCTGAATTTGTATGCTTTTGAATGAGACAAAAATAATTATTGAAATCTAAATCGTTTGGACCATTTCTTACCCAATTTGCGGACTTAACTAACAACAATATGTAAGTTAACTACTGTAGAAAAAGTAAGAAAGGACATAGGACTTTCCCCCAGGAGTCAGCTTGAAAGTAAAGCATTTTTAACTTGTTTCCAATTATTTTTTCCTGAACATACAATTCACTTGGTGGAATTTCAGGAAGGCCTATCATTGGCTCTTTTGAAATGACAAAAGGTTTTGAATGGACATTGAGACATTTCTCTTGTTGGGAGAACAGTCTGAAATTGGGGAACTTTTGAAAGGACAGTTGTGGTTTTTTGGGCTCCCTTGAAAATGACCACATTTGACAGTTACATGAACACTGAGGGATCAGGAGACTGTCTCCAGTTTAGATGTAGCACCATAAGTACCATTACCTTATATACCAAAAAAGACTAATCAGACTTTAACTACAAATTGTGTATTATTGTGATGGATAAACTCAAATTGTGGAATATAATATTATAAATGTGATAATATTCAAATCAAGTGTTGAAATGTGGAAAAGAACACCTCAGGCAACCAATCATATACGTGGACAAGGATGTCACAGAATGCACAAATAGCAACAGAACTGTCTGCAGGGGAAATAATCAGCCAGGCTCTGCTTCCTCTCATTGTCCTCTGCTGTCTCACACCTTGTCCACACTGACTATGTCAGTCTGTTGGCTTAAGATTTTAAGGTTTTATTCATTTGTAATGAAGCGCATTTGTTTTCCATCTGCAGTGGGAGCTGCAGCGAATTTAAGAAGTATAGATTAGTTTTATATTAAGCATCACATTATCATACCTGGGTGAATGTGTTATGCTGGCCTTTACATGGGCCATATCATATTTGGTAGTGCAATGTTGAAGTTTTGCATGCTCTTTTGCTTTAATTAAATCAGCTCAACTTGGTAGCAAGAGACAAATGACTAGCGTGTTAAATATGAGCAAGCTGTTTGTAGCCGTCTGCATACTTGTTTCACAACCGCTGCCACCTGCTACCACAACATGTTTCTTGAGTGTGCTATATACGGTACATCAGCTGTGCTGTCATGAAGTATAAATGGAGACAGAAATAAAACAAAAATCGGTCTTTGTGAGTCTTTTGAGACGACTGCTAGATTTGTATAACTTTTCATTCTTTTTTGGGTGAATGAATGTTATAATACTGCAAAACAATTTAATTATAGAGGTTTTTATTGGAAATACAGATTTCTCAAGTATAACTTTCCTAGAAAAACTGAGCTCAGAAATATTAATTACATCAAATATCACAATATTTGTAAGCAAATACCTGAATAACGTTATTGCAACTACATTGGTTTACTATTGGTGCTTTCATAAAATATTCACAATGAGATGTTTGATACACAATCATCAGTAATGTAAATATAATGACTTGGGTAAAGACAATGAATACAACTCAGAAAATGTAATCTCAGTTATGCAGCCTTTCAAACCATGCCATTATACGATATCATTGGTATCAAAAACTTGAAGATATATATCAGGATGTCGATATAGCGTTATTATATTTCCCTGCCCTAAGTGCAGTAGGAATGTTTCAACCTACTTCTAAATCAATGGTTTTTCATCATTTTCTAATACATGTCAAGTATTGGTGTACTGGATGTTAGTGCTGCAACCCTATAAAAGAAGAAGTCTATAAGAGACCCATTTCTACTAAACTTCACCTGTTTCCACTTCTTATCGGCTTGTCCCAGGAATGTAATTATCTGTTTTAGGTCAACACACTGGCTCCAAACCTCCAGATCAAGTGGTGAAAAATGATGACATTAAACTCCAATGGCTCTTCTACACTTGTGATAAGTAAATCAACAGGTCTACCACTCAGCAATAGACTAAATGTCTTGTTAAGGTGGATGTTGTGACGGATAGTTTCATGGCTTGTCAGTTGGTGGCCAATTTCCTGATACAGAGAGGCCATCATCTCTCTGGTCCTCTCTGCTTGCTCGCGCAACGGGAATTCTTCTTTCATTTGCCAAATCTCTCTTTTTCTCGCCATCTTGACACATCTGAATGGTCTGACTTTCGCTCCCCCTCACCCCTCTCTATTACAATTTCTTCGCCGTGGTTCGATCTGTCTCTCTGTGGTAATGCATCTAAAACCCTCCCTCTCTTCCTCTCTGCCTCTAACCTTTCCATCTGTCCAGACTAGTGTGTCTAAAAGTCTCGGGGTTGTGTGCCGTGCCAAGCCGAGTGCACAGATTTGGATAACCGCTGTCTGGAAATGTGTCTGAGATAACAGCTATAGTCACTCTCTCCTTGCCTTGCTGCCAACCATGTGTGTGTGTGAACGTGCGCGTGCGTGCACAAGATAACCCCAGAGCCTCTTGCTCCTGTCCCAGCCCAAAGTGGTGTACAGCCGATAGCGACAGCAAGGACATTTCACGCATTGCAAAAGTAGAGACCTTGACAAATAAGTACACTGGAGAAAACATATGGAATTTGATAAAAAAAAAATGTGGACAGCTAGTCCAGGGAAATATGGAACATAAATACAGATTTTGATGAAATGTGAAGACATGTAGACTCCACATAAACTGACTAATACTGAGTTTATCGTGTTTTGCTAGCAGGGCAGCAGAGATGGGGTACTTCAAAAGAGATATAAGCCCATGTTTATTCAGGGACTTTCCGTTATTCCAACCAGCCAGGCTTTCAGTGCATCTCTACTTCAAGTACCTCTTTTCCATCTCATCGCTCAGTTGGACTTATGTCATTTGACTGGAGAGGCCACAAAAATGAACTGCTTTGACTGTCATTTTCGAGACATATTCATGGGCCATCCCCACCTGAATGTGTTCTTTTTTTTTCTCAAGAGGCCTTCATTTGTGCCATGAAAACCCAGCAACTTCCATCATTTTAGTGTGTGTGATGGGTACAGGTTCTCCTCCGATTGAATGTCTAGTCGGGTGTTGCAGAGTTTCCATGCTCAATAAACCTCTTCCAGATGCTAGAGTCCTCTCACTAAATGCACACTTGCTGCCCATTACTACGTCAGAGTTCCACTGAAGGCCACTCCACTGGTGGCGGTAAGAGTCATGATCCTATTTTTCAGTTTATCTGTTTTCTGTTTGTATCTCTGATACAGAAAGTCATTGTAACATTTAACTAGGGTGACCAGGTATCCCGCTTTGTGCGGGACTGCACAGTATTTTTATCATTTGTCCCACACATTTAGCAGATGTCCCGCATTTGATTGACAGTCGCCCGTCTAAAACAAGGCTTTTATCCAAAGGTGTTGAGAAAACAAGAGAGGGCTATCACCATTAGCTGTGTCAGATGTCAATCAATCAACATAAACATGTATTAACTTATGGGTGGAGCCGGTGGAAGGCGATTCCCAGAGAGTTATTGTCAGATTTGCCAGATTTTTTTAAAACTGCGCACGGAGGTGAATATGTTTTGAAGCGACGCTTCCCCGAAACTCACAAGAAACGCCTGGCTCATAAAGAAAATATCGATCTATGGATACATTCCTCCTGAAACCAAAAGAGATGAGGTAACAGCAGCTGATTTAATAAACGTTTAGCACAGAGGTCAACAGACTCTGGCAGTAAGCTAGCTCTGGTCATTTTTTTCTGGTCATAATAATTTGTTATGTTAATTCCATTCAAAACAAATATTAATTCCTTCACTTGCATAGTTTGTGCAAACATTAAACCAAAGTAAAGCGTTGTTATTAATATTTATAAGCTAATTTAGTTTAATAGAAATGTTTATTCTTAAGGGTTAGATAGACTTTATATATACATCTAATCTAGCTCTTAGCAACGCAGTAACATGTCCCGCATTGTCCCGCAAAAATGTCCTCTTTGACCCACATGTTTCTTGTTTGCACCTGGTCACCCTACATTGAACCGAAAATACCTTTATTTCAGGCTTTATTTCAACGGTTGACAATGACTTAACAGAAAAAGAGGACTTAAAAAGACCTTACACGTGTACGGAAGGTCAGGTTGTTGCACAGCTAGTGGGGAACAGGTGAAACTGATAAGGCCACGACAGACGATCAAAACGGGCGGGAAAACACACAAAGACAAAGGAAGTAAGAACAGACATGACAACGATTGATAAAACTTCAAAATAAAACAGGAAACAGAGCTAAAACTAGGCTCATGAGAGGTCAGATTAAAGCCTGAATGGCAGCAGATCTAACCCAGGTGTTGTTCCATTTTAGCAAACTGTTGACAGTACAGAGATAGGAGGGAATAATGCATTCAACACTATGTTCAGAAAAGTTGTATTAGGAAGGGATTCATTAATGGCAAGCAAGCTCACACTGGTTTAAGTCTAATATGGGAACCTGAGCATTTTTGCAAATAGACATTTTTACCAGGAGCACATTTCTGCCCTGCCCCCCTTTTCCTTACATATTCTATGAGTTATATTTCTGTGATGTAGCTCGAGGCTTTGCTGCTGTGTTTGTAGGCATTACTGGTCTGAATGAATTTACCTACATTGATGTGTCTGAGGCCGTACGCATGAATTAATGAAAAACGGTAGCATTACATCAAATAATAGATGTGCACCGAAAGAAAATGTATACAGAAAATGTCCAAACTGAATATGGATTTGTGTTATATTTAGATATAAACATGTGTGTCTGTGAGACATTATACACCAGCAGCAACATTGGGAAGAGGCCTATTACACCTCACCACCCCCTTTCTCACAAAGATAAATACATGTATTTAATGTTGGCCTTCTTCCTGTTCCTCTGATAGCTACATACCTGTAGGTAGTACAGATTGGCCCATGTCTATTTCTGACTGTTTGTACTCTGTGTACTGTGAACTCCATACACGCACCCCGACGAGATATTCTTGTAAAAAAGCAACATGTTAACAAAATATTTGCCAATGTTGCCCTCAGTGCAGTTATTCTCGATTACATACATATACAGGATAACCTGAGATAAAATGTAGTATATGTGTCTTTACCCTCATTATTTGTATGCTTCTTCTGGGTCTGCTTATGTGCTTCTAAACCTGTGGCTGTCTAATTTGTGCCTGACTGTCAGACTGGCTCTGTATTGTGGACAGTGTCAAACTGTGTAAGGAAGGCTGTAAACTCTCCTGGCTTGCATTGGTTACTTAACATATTTTATTCTGGACTCTACAAATATCTTAAAATCCAAACAGCTGACAAATGATCTTTGCACAATTCAGATTATTTGACTGATGTCACTCAATTATGGTGTTTAAACTGAGAGGTTACTGAAATTGAATCACTGAGCTCAGTTAATCACTTGACATTACAAACACTGAATAAAGCATTAGAATAGGGCTGATGACCAAATCACGATAGACTGATTATTCTCATCATCTTTAACCAAATCAAAATGTCCCCAAACAGTACAGAAATAGGAAATGAATTCATATTGTGTTTTGCATAACTGACAGTGAGTGGGTAGGAAGCCAGTGAGGGATGAGTGTGACTCCTACTCCTAGTTTTTTAGTTGCCAAATAAAGTGGGAAAAAATTAACCGCCATATGCTCACTTTAAAAATATAAACATTTTATGAAATTATATTTAATAAACAAATCTTATTTTCTCAAAATAATTTGCAACCAATCGTCCATAATATCCAAATATTTCTATTATTTCTGTAGAAATAATATTTTTTTAAACAACAGGAAGAAAGATGAGTCAGAAGGAATACAAATAATATTAACCTCAGAAACAATCTGAAATATTCTTGCGGCTATTGAAGTTTAATATTAAAATCTTATAAAAAGATATCTGCACTGAATTGAGTCGCACAAATCCGGTTACTATGGTTACTATCTTTACCCAGATAGATATCCCTGTTCCAATGACATCATGGAAAAGAAAAACATCCCTTTGTAAGTATTTCTGACTAAATTATATCAGCTTAGTCCACTCTGTGTGCAGCATTTTGTTGGATAAAGGTTAATGGAATCCTCTGTATAACCTCTGTTAATTATGCCAACCACTTACTGAAAAAGTACGTATTTTATATGCCAGAAATACAGTCAAAATGAATCATTTCAACTGGTTGATAATTATTCTTAAATAACACATTTTTACCTTTGCATTTAAATTAGTTTTGAGAGTTTGTATAGGTCTGAGGGATGAAGGTATTTTAAATGTTGAGTGCCAGACTCATTGCACATCATCTTGGGATAAAAGCTGTGGCTAGGGATCTTCATCATTTTTTAAAAGCAGCACATTTGACACCTCAAAGGTTAACACCCACAGGAATAGCTGCTAATGAGGAGTCTGCAGAGATGAAGGCTGAAAGGTTTCACAATTTAACTGGACACTTCCAAATAAAGTGTGACTTATTTGTGGTCAGCCTGTGACTTTTCACATCCCACGCTATTTCTAAAATTGCTCCAATAAGACACCCTCAACTCCAGGCAGAGGCAAAAGCAGGGTTCTTAAAAAGAGTCTTAGAAGGTGTTCAGTTTAAGTTTTTGATATTCAAAGTCTTACATTTTTTTAGGAAGAAAGTATTTACTCTTGGTCTGCATTCTCTGTATAGACATATGCTTAGTGTGTTATGGATAAAGTTGTACAGATTTTGCCCATTACTTCAGGGGCAGTATTAACCCAGGAAATTCCCAAAATATTGTGTGTACTGAATCACCTAATTAAATATAACCTCATGTCATATATCTTCAGCGTATGCAGCTCACATGCATTACACACGTCATTCATATTCCAATCATTAAAGAGATCATACTGCTCTGATGTATATCAGATAATTTGAAATCTTATGATGTGCAAGTTCTCCAATTTGTGAGATGAGACAAGGTTGCACTTATATTTCATCAGATACATGTATGCTCACAGACTCGCTGCAGCGCCGTGCACACAGAGATCCGCCGGTGGAGAACAGAGCGTTCAAAAGTGACAATCTACAGAGCTCGATGTGGTCAATGCTCATTCGCCATAAGTATTTTCGTGGAAACACGAGCAATTTGTCCATCAGCTGGCCAAAAGGCATCATATTCATACGGAGAAATGCACCGTTTTCAACTTCCTTAACTCGGAGTTCTGTTGCCCCAATTACGTGTAAGGTGGGAGAAGTACTCAGATCAAGTACTTAAGTAAAAGTAGTATACTGCAAGGTAGCTTGGTAATTTACTCCAGTAACTAAAGGTAGTGGAGTAAAAGTATACCATTTACCTCTGGACTGTAGAGGAGCAGAATTAAAAAGAAGAAAAAGTGGAAATACTTAAGTAGCCTATACCTCAATATAAGTACAGTACTTGAGTAAATCTACTTACTACCACCACTGCAGGTATGTTATGTGTGCTAGCAGCCCATAATCCACACCATACATAACCTAAATCAATGGGAATTGTGTTTCTAATTTGTTTAATTTTTCCCCTAAAAAATAACCTATAAAAATACTGTTAAAGAACCGGATCGATAAAACGATCGAAAATTTGTAATTGTTTCAATTAGGCCTCATTATTTCACACTGGCACTGGGTCATCTGCCAATACAAGCACTTTTGTTCATGTTCAATCCATAATAAAATATACAATTATAGTTGGATCTTTTTGTCTTGTTATTATTAGCAGAGAAAATGTAATGTTTGTACAACTATATCCAATTAATTCTACCAATCTCGGTGGGAACCGGGTTAGGGGGGGCTCGAAAATATTTCCAATTACCCAAGGGGGGCCTGACTGAAAAAGTTTGGGAACCACTGCCTTATATAATAAATCATTTGGTGAGTAAACCTGAAAGTCCCTAAATACTTGATTTAATTATTTAAGTAGTTCTCTATAAGATTCAATACACATGAGTATGAGTTATTATAAAATGGTTAGACAGTCTAAAACGCAAATAGTATATATCAGCGGCCCATCATGCTACCCTAAGACAGTCTTTTTGTTCAATACCGCTAGATTCTGATTGGAGAGCACGGAGAAAACGTATTTTGAGAAATCTCTTTTATGTAATAACTAAATTCTAGCAATTAAATTAGTGTGTTTTGTTATATTTAATAGTAAGAATTATCTCGTTTTGCGAAAAAATAGCCTTTCACTATCTTTAAACTTGGACAAAATGAAATGTTCATTAATAAATCTACGAACAAACCATCTTTAAACACTCTGTAGACTTCTGTAGTACACTAGAACTATGCGGATGCTTTGTTGTGTTGTCCGTGTACTGAATATTGATCCTGCCTGGCTGCCAAGGCCTCTGCATATTACCTCTGCGTACATTATCACTGACAATTATTCGTATAAAAGAGAGCAGGCAGCGAGACAGGCTCAATGTGAAAGCGTGTATTTTGTTTGTGCATTTGTATGCGGAGGACTGCAGCCGTGTTTACTTGCATAATGTTTGAGAGGTGTCACCTAAGCTTCGGAAACAGTGTTTGCTCCTTGTTGCAGTCGCTCTACTTGCTGTTTGACAAAATGCTGGAACGCAGAGTTATCAGCAGGGTGCTCGCAGTGACCGAGTGTCAGAAATCTCAGCAAAATTGGCTCTCTTAAAACTAAATATCACAACAGTATGGCTCTCAAACCACAAATGACAACAGTTAAATATTCCTGAGGAATTCATTCCAAAAGGCAAGTGTTAAATGTTAACACTTTAGCTAGGTTGCTGCTTTTATAGGTAATGGAGGATAAGGCAGTCTGCAGGTATGCTTTAAATAAGTCTTCAGGTGCTTGCGTAAGAAGGCCTTTGGATTTGATAAAATATTAAATCTATTTCACCTTTGTTTAAGTGATTCCCTTCCAACATGTGATGATGTTGGCTTATAAACATAGTTAGGAGCAGTATGTGCTTTAGGGAATCACAATCTGTATTCTTGAACAAATTATAAATCAAATTCACTTTTCATATATTACCCCCAGCTTACAGTGTTCATACCCACACAGGCTTTTAACAATTGTAAAGTTTGCTGCCTAAAGGGCATACAAATGATCAACTCACCCTTACTGCAATGCTTTGTTTGCAGATCATTCCTTCATTTAATCCTTGTTATTTTGTATTCTTATGTAAACTTTAGAATTCTAAATATCCAAAGGAGCAAAATCAAAGTAGTGTGTCCCAACAGCTGTTAAGTGTGGAATCTGTAATTGCATTCATTTGAAACACTTACAACGACCTAATCGATACTTGCAAACAGTTGCCATTTAAAAGACAATGTGCATTCATTACTAGCTCTCTTATCTGGAACACACAGCGTCCCTTGCTCATGAATGCAGTCTAAGCTCAGTGGAAGGACTGAAAGTTGTGTGTGGTGTCTTAGAAAGCCTTCTCATGCTTTGTCAAAAGTGGAGGTAAGAAAATCTAGTATTGAGTTTGATGGCTAAAGAAAGTTCATATCAAAGTCAGATTTTCTCCAACTTCTCAACAACATTTGCAAACATACTGAACCTGAAATTCATATGAAAATGTTGACACATTTTCTAATTTTTGGCTTCTCAAATACACTGACATATTAATGCCAACACATATGTTTACGACTGTCTTTGAACAATGACATACCACTATGCAATGGAACAGATGTATCTTCATCTATCATCATGTGAATGAAGCTTGACATTTCCTATCATTCTATAAGTATCCTACCATGAACAAAAACACATTTCTCTGCAGATTGTGTTCATTATTATTTCTGTATGAAATTCCGTTTGATGAAAACCAGAGAATAACAGGATGGAGGGTGATGTGCAACAAAGGTTACCAGCATGCTGGATATAAATCAACCTTAGTGATGTAGCAAGCACTCACTCCTCTGCTAATGAAGCTACCATTCTGCGCTAACAAGCCAAACGAATGTCTCGGATATCGGGCAGTAATTGCAGGGAGACTCTTCTATCTGCCTAATTACTGATATTTCCCCGCTGCACCAATTGGACCTGCAGCTGGGGAGGCTGGTAGTAGTGGTGGTGTGGGGGGGGGGGTGGGGGGGTTTATTATATTCCATTTGCTGGGACAGCTCCTGCGGCAAGGCTGCACTCCCTGAAACGTCTTCCATAGTTTATTTATAATCACTCAGAAGTGGTGGAGAAAGAGAATGAGAATGTATTGAACGAGAGGCAGAGAGAAAAGAGCTAAGGGTACAGTACAGTGGAGGAGTGTGTGT
Organism: Dissostichus eleginoides; assembly: GCA_031216635.1. Lineage (NCBI taxonomy): Eukaryota > Metazoa > Chordata > Actinopteri > Perciformes > Nototheniidae > Dissostichus > Dissostichus eleginoides. Next base: position 21,819,603 of record CM062276.1, read on the forward strand.
GTGTGTGTGTGTGTGTGTGTGTGTGTGTGTGTGTGTGTGTGTGTGTGTGTGTGTGTGTGTGTGTGTGTGTGTGTGTGTGTGTGTGTGTGTGTGTGTGTGTGTGTGTGTGTGTGTGTGTGTGTGTGTGGGAGCCTCTGTTGCCCCTTTTAACCTCTCAAGCCGTCCTACGTCGGATCAATTTCTCATCAATACCTCAGCACTGTATAGTGTTTTCTTCCTTCCTTTATCATTTCCTTTCAACGTTTCTTAACTCATTTTGCCCTTTCATGACAAACCAATAAGAAAAATGGAAAATACAGGAAAAATGTGAAAGGAAAATCCATATTGGTAAGGTACTTTATTTACCATTTTCCCAAAATATATTTCATGGTAAAGCATTTTGAGAATAGACTGAAGGCTATTAAATTATTTTTTATAATATTATTCCCCTTTATTTGTTTTGCTCCTCACACTTTTCTGTAGATTTATATGTTTCCATTCAAAATGTGTAAAAAATATTTAGATGAGATTCAGAAAAACAACTTTTAAGATGTTTAAAAGCTGTAATTCAGAATCATTGCAAATCTTTACTAGGACACAATATTTCCTGCTATTTTAATGACTTTCCAGCCAAAGTGCCAGACAAATCACACCATGCTGCTTCGTGTCGAATCAATAGCTAAACTGGTATGAAATAACACATTTAATTGAATTTTCCAGTGTTCTTACACACTCAACCACAGCATCCTCATATGGAGCCTCTCGAGAGATAATACATATTGGAAAATAAAAAAATGGTAACCTCTTCATGCACTAAATCTGTACAAACTGAGATCAAGCAGGCGCATTAACTCAAACCTGTAAATTCTGTCCGACATAAAATTATAACAATTAATTTGACATGATGCACACATATGCACAAATTAACAGTGACAGGCAGTGAGTCCATTATTCTAAAATTGTACAATATGCGAGGTGACATGAGCCGTTGGAGGATAATTGCTGGAGAAGTTGGGTCCCAGGAGAGGTGTGTTTTCATCTTGCTTTGATTCTACCTACACGGCGAGAGATTTTATGTTCAACCTTATAGCTTGTCAACGGCTTTCAATAAGCCTCTGCTGCTGAGCCTCTGTAATTAAAAGTGATTGAAACGCACCCTGGATAAAAGTGATTTTCCTCTCCTTCTGATGTGAACTTCACACAGGTTTTCTCTATGTAAGCCAGGACATGAGGCACTCGATAATTCAATATTTTCAACCCACTCGTTTTTTGTTTTTTTTATTGCTTCTTTTCACACACTGCGGACTCAACTAATGCCACTTATTCAAAGTTATCAATGCTAAAATGCCACGAGTGAAAACATTGAGCATTATTTTTGCTTGAAATAAGCCAATCTGGCTGTCAATGCTGTACGATTGAGATAGGATTCAGGCGTGAGGATGTCCAGCCACATATGTCTCTAAAATAAAATCTTAAAGGCTATTCTTCTTTACCAATGGCCAATTCATAATCCTCATGCTCTTTCTTGTGTGCTGTGTCGGTATCCTCTTTTCGTGCCGCAACTTCATCAAATCAGTTTTTCACAAGAGATAAAAATGGATGTGGTGTGTTAAAGCCTGCGAGAGGTGTTAATGCATGAGAGTTGGCTGCCCCGACTAATTATAAAGCTGATCCAAATCGCTTGGTCCAAAATACTTAAGCTAAAATTATTTATTAAAATATAATGTTTTTATCTTCTGAGCTTGAAATACATGTTGAACTATTCTGGATGACCTGTCAGTTCTCTTGTAGATAATATAACCCAATATACATATCATTTTTTTTTTAAGACAAACCACACTAGATTTTTTATCTAAATATAGGATTATCTAATTGATAAAATATATATTTGTATTGCAGAAATGTCTGACAGTTATACTGACTCTTAAAGGGGCCTTATTCTGCTCATTTTCAGGTTCATATCTGTATTTTGTTCCTGCTTTCATGTTCAAAAAGCTCTTTATTTTTCTCATACTGCCTGTGCTGCAGCACCTCTTTTCACCCTCTGTCTGAAACCAGAGCCCAGTCTGCTCTGATTGGTTAGCTGGCCGGCTCTATTGTGATTGGTCAACAACTTAGGGATGTACCCCCCCCTTAGCCTATTAGGTACAATGTATTGCAGTGCTCGCCAATAAAAGGGAAGTGTGAGTGTTAGTGATGTCACTATGTTACGAGAGTAAACAAAGGAGTCCAATCGAGGTGTTTCAGGTAGGGGGGGGGAGTGTTTCTCCCTAAAAAGCATAACAGGTCCTCTTTAATGGGCATTAATATATGGATGATTAAGTAAAGATGCCTTTCACAGAACTTTTTTCAATTTGTCTTTTCGCTTGTTTGGATGAGTTTTATTGGTGGGGCGGTGTCACAGCCCACCGTGAAGGTCAACGCCGTGTCCGATAAAAGAACTGCTAGGAAAACTTTCCCTCCCCCGGCCTCTCTGTAATCTCCGTGAGAAGAAAATGCCAGCTGCCAGTCTCATTTGGAGAGATAAGGTCCTGGCCCCAAATGCACCTTGGCTGCCCACAGCAGAATTACAGTGAGAGAATAAATATGTAGATGATAAAAAAAATGGAGGAAAAGGTTTTAGATGAGAAACATCGCAGTACACAGCTCTGCCAGTTCCCAGGGAAACTAGAACCAGGTGTAAACCCATTTTATTATATTGTGTGTGTGTGTGTGTGTGGTGTGTGTGTGTGTGTGTGTGTGTGTGTGTGTGTGTGTGTGTGTGTGTGTGTGTGTGTGTGTGTGTGTGTGTGTGTGTGTGTGTGTGTGTGTGTGTGTGTGTGTGTGTGTGTGTGTGTGTGTGTGTGCTGGCTGTCAAATCTTCACTCTAACTCCCAGTTGGCAGGGTAAAATGGATGGCCCCTGCTATAGATTTTTGGCACACAAGTCCCCCTACAACCATCTTATATCTTATTACCAACAGCCTCAGATGCTCAAATTGATCTTTATCGGTGTGAAAAAAAATGAAATCCCCCATGGCATCTTCGACCTTTATGGTTCTCACCTTTCATTCATAATTTTTTTCTCCTGTGTGTGTGTCTGTGTGTGTGTGTGTCTGTGTGTCCAATGCGAGTGGTAACTGTAGGAGGAATTTCTAATGCAGCCACTGTAGTAAACATGTCCAAGGTGATGGCTCTCAAGTTGTACTTGGATAGGAAAGAGATGAGCTTTTTTAATAATCAAAATTCTAATCAGAACTTCATGCTAAGTTGCATCTGACAAATCTTCCTCCTTAAAAACTATCATTAACATCGACGTGTTGTTGTCACTGTCATGTGCTTTTTGTCGCTCAAGAGGAGAAATTGTACTTATGTTGACAGCCAAATTATTTTTTGTAGATCCAGATGATTCGTGGAGAAAACATTTTTCTCAGGCTTTGGGGAACTTAAACATCCTGCTGTTTCTCCTAAAAATATATCACTATAATGATACCCTTGTACTTCCTCTAGTTTTACTAATTTTTACGCGATAATATCTTCTCTTCCACATGGCTCTGGATTTAATTGCCTTTTTCTTATCTTTCCCTTGTCACTTGATGGGTCCACATACACGTGTAGAGGGGATCCGTCCCTTTAAGAGAGTCTGCAAAGATCAGCCACCTGTATTAAGTGACCGTCATAAATGTAGTCATTATAGGAATTATACTTTTTGAATAACTAATCTGTTATGCTCCGCTTCACCACTATGAAAGAGATTGCTTTGGGCATTTCCTAGTCGATCTGTCTCAAGCAGTACCTTGTTAGAGCTGTGTGTTTTTGGATCTTCATTAATGCCAATTTATTCACATGATGAGGTCATATTGAATAACTAGATGCTGATATCCTTATTGGTGAAATGTAAAATTGGGTAGGCCTGAATTTTATAATGGAAATTATCTTATGTTTCTTTTATTTGTTCAACTTTTCACGTACTTTCATATTTGGGGAATCATTTCAGAGGCCGTTTATAATTCATATACATATTGTAAGATATTCATTTAGAAGCAATTTGAGTTTTCTAATTTAATGTGACCTTTTCATACCACCTTTCAGCAGCGATCTTCACAGAAGCTCAGTGACCTTTCATGTGTGCTCAGTTTGTTAGCGATAAGTGGGAGGTAATACAAATATGTGCTCATTATAAGTTAATAACAATGGCTTTTAACAGTACAGTGCTCTCATTGGGCATGGATGTGTTTGACTTTATAATTATTTATGTTTAATAAGGTTTTAGAAATCAATAAAGTATTATTTATAATTCCCTTTGTCTCCCCTGTATGTTATATTATTTAATTCTTCAGCATTACATGACCTATACTCAGACGTCTAGCACATATAATGGAATGGAATTAATACAATTAAATACATCGGATGTTTTCTTCTGGCTAGATTCTCTTTATGTATTTCAATTCAAGATTCAAGGCTTTATTGTCATTTGTACATTAGCTACAGTGTAGATATGTCAATGAAAATGTAGTTCACAGGCTCCTCCATCAGTGCAACATATATATAGGACATAGAACAAATAAAACGGATACAATAGTGCAAGTAAACACAAAAACAATGGAAATAGTGCAAGAAGAGGAGAAGATTTCCTCTTAGCATTAGTGTTGCATTACTGATATGCAAGTGATGCTGATGATGGGAAAATGTATTTAGATATTTCAAGTATGACTTTTTAAGGGAGAAATGTAAATTAAATGACCAGGTCCACTATAATTTCCAAATGTCAGCCCCAGAATACAAGAAAATCCCTATGCATGTGTAAAACAAACAAGCACTGAGAAAAGTACAAGTAGAGTTATATATTTGTTTTACTTATATTCAAACTTGTAAGGTCTTTGGCAGCACTATTCCTAAAACCTGGCTTTTTTAGTCAGGCTTAATTTTTTTTTTCTCAACCACCAGCAGTTTCTAACTTCATTAAACCTTATTCAGTTGTCTCTCTATTGGATCCGATGCTCATTACAGCCCGAAAGCGCTGCTTCCATACAGGGATGCAACAGAAAGAGACTGGAAACCACCATCAGCTAAGAAACATTTTTGCTACACTACATTACTCTGGCCTCTACCTGCAGGCGAGCTCACACCGCTCTGCATTATAGCCCACAACAATCCACACATCTGTAAGGGAAAAGAGCCTGTGGTGTAATGTTTCACTGTGAAGCATGCAGGGGGAAAAGTGATAAATCGCTCTTGGCCAAGTTCTCTCAACAAACCCACCGTGATGTTGGTTGAATAGCAGATATGGCGGATAGAAAAATAAGTAGTATAGAAAAAGGCAGAGAAACAAGTGGTAGACATAATACAACACTGTGGATACTGGCTTACCATACTGAATGTATTGGCTCTATAGGTTTAAGAGGCCCAATTTGTTGAAAGGATTTACTCTGAAGCCAAACCGCCTGTGACATAAACCCAAGTTGCTTGTGTTAAGATAAGTTGGTAGCTATTAACTTTCCCAGCAATCAGTGACAATGGCTTTTGGGTGAATTTGAATCAAGTTAACATGTGGTGTGTGACAGTACAAACCGGAATCATGATATGATGCAGATTTTTCCTTTAGAGCGGAAACATGGGAAAACCAAATGAAATGAATAAAATGTCCCTGAAATGTTATGAATGAACATTGTGCGACTTAAACATCCATTACCGTTTCCTCTTTATGTTGTAAACAACCTGTTGACGTTATAATAATAGGGACGTCATCCAAAGGTTTTTTGAAAGCATAAACAAAACGCAAAGAGGGCGGCTTCAGCCTTTTCATTTTGGCAGTGACGACTCAAAGTTGGAGTGTTGATGGAGTTGACTCAGAAGAGCAGACGGGTGGCGGCTACAAACTTGTGATGGCATCCACTTGTCACCCAAAGCGTTCCCTTAGTTATGCGTGACTCTTTAAAATTGTGTATTTCTGGTGTTACAGTAAATTAGACATTTTACCACAAAGGGGATTAACTCGCTTTTAGAGCAAGCCTCAAGGAAATGGAAATGGTTGCTCCAGATAATTATGTATTAGACTAGCTTTGACCATTTTGAAAGATTATTTTCAACACTCAGGCTGCTAGGAATACTATTTCTCCTTAAGACTAATGCCAATGCACACTTGATCATTTCCCATAAGATGACACCTGCAAATACAGTGAAAACTAATGAAAACATGTTTAGTCGATATCAGAACACCCCATGTACCTTATTCCTGAGTCCCATAACAAACCCGTGTTGTCAGTTGAAGAGTTTATCCATGTTACATTACAGCTCGCTAGAAAACATATACAGTGTGCATGAGAAAAGGTGAGGATACAAAGTGAAAGGTTACAGAAGTGGAGCTGATGAACATGTTATGAAACATTCTGACAGATGAACAGCACTACGGGCCCTTGAGCGCCCATGAAGGAGAAGTCCCTAATGGGCCTGTCGGGCCGTGGTCAGCTGCCCTCATCAGCACTTAGACAAACAGCGTCTGCTCAGCACTCCATGCTCCACATACTGCTTTCAAATTAAAGCTTCCATCATAGCTTAGCGAGTCCTGTCTGCTGATGCTGCTGTAGATTACCGTTCAATGGCTGGTTATGTAGGTGGGTTTGATGAGGCAGGATAAAACAGATTGAAGGGCCTTGCTCGGCTAAGGATTGACTGTGAAAGCCTGCAAAGGTAAAAAAGGTTTAGGTGCAGGGTAATGCTCCAGATGCATCGCTGCATTAAAGCCATTTTGAACTTTAAGATAACTTTAGGTTGTGTAGCTCCCTATCTATGATGGAAGGCTAGATATTTCCCATCTTCTTTATCCGTTCATCCATTCCTGAGTAAAGGCTTTTTTTATACCGCAAACCATTCCATATTAAATGCCAAAACGTGTCTAAAATCATGTTTAAATCCTTTCCATCAGCCTTTATAGCACCTTCCTTTTACTCATATGCCAACTTTTACACCAAAGACAAGAAAAAAGAGTTTGGTATTAGTGATTTTCTTGGCATTGCAATTCATTTTTCTTTATACGAAGTTTTCAAATAGTCATAAAAGCAGGTGTGTGGAGACATGTCAGAGCCAGACAGTGATACAATATCATATTCTTCAACATCACAATATCACACCATGTGTTCCCTACGTATTCTTTTTGTATTGCACAAAGAAATTGCTTATCACATTCATACAGCAGTGGTTGGAGGTGACTTGAGGACATTGTATTTGCAATTGTCAGCTCATATGAACCGTATCATCCGGTTCTGCATTGCAATGCATGAAGAGCCAGATGGTTCCCGTATGCGTATGAAATACTGTTGCAGACCAGTAAAAAAAAAAAACAACAGAAAGATATGTTTTAATCATCAGAGCGAGGGTAGCTAACCTGAACCCTAATGTGTACAAAAGCATGATTGGTAAGGTTTCTTTTGGATGAAGTGGAATAAACTGCCTCTTAAAATTAGGTATTGGCAGAACTCGATCATATTTCTTATCTGTAAGTTACTTGTTGTGGTAGGATGTGCTTTGGTTGTGTGGTGCTTGTTGTACGGGGACCATGATGGAAAGAACCCCTGGGCTTTTTCAGATGAATCCCAGACAATTTTTTTTTGTAGTACTGTATTTCGAAATGTTTCAAAATGAACGAACAATGATCTGTTCCTTTGAAATTTCGATTTGATATACAGTAAAGTCCCTTAAAAAGAGGATTCAAACTTCAATATTTGTCCAGTTCCCTCATTTGAATAATTAAAATAAGCAAAAATCAAAGTTACATTTAAGAAAAACAACAAAGCTAATAGGTTTCGTTGGGACTGCAGCGGTATGGCTTTGTTGCATTTTGCCTTTATGACAGTTACTCCGCAGATCCAGACCAGAAATATAAAAAATATTGAGAGGTTGAGACGCACAACAATGGACACGTAATAGCTTCATCACTTTTGTTTAAAAATGGCAACATGGCGAACAACCCCAAGATGTTTACTTTGCGTCACATGGTCACCTTTTTCCAACTAAGCCTCTTGAAATCAGTTTCAATTAGCCCACACGTAAACACAAATAGAGACGGTCATTTTGTAAATAAAAAGAAAATCTTCTAATTCACACAAATGCATAAAAGTGCCTGTTCACGCAACATCTCTCTGCACATAGTCAGAAGCTTATTGAGAAAATATGTATCCAGGGGCCTTTTAAGAATAATCTCAGTGAGGTTTCATGGTTAATTGTATTCATGTGTGCAGCATTAAGCGGTGCCAGCGGAATCATCTCTCCCTTTGCGCGTTGCACCAGCAGTTCAGGTGGCACAGCACTGAGCTCAGAAGATCGCTTAGCATATCTGGCCTGCAGCTAACACACTGGACCTCCTGATGGTGTGAGACGCATCAGACAGCACCATTCACACATAAAGCCTAGACCAACTGTGGTGCATCCTTTTGAAAACTATTGAAAACACCCAGCAGCAAAACAAGGAATAATGTAGTGCAGCCTGCCCTGTAGTTGAAAGAATCCTTTAGTTGTCTAAACATTGAAATATTCTCTTTTCTTCTCATGTATTTTATTTATCCTAACAGGGTCTAACACAGACAACATGTCATATTAAGTGAAATGTTTTTCAAATAATGTAGCTTAAGTACTCTTGAGTTATGACTAGAAGGTGACGCAGAGTAGCCATTATTCACCAATAAACAGATTAGTAACTAATTACCAGTAGATTATCAGGCGAATGACTATAATATTTTTTCCTCAGCATTAGTCTTTCCCCATGGCTGAGTCCTTAATGCGAGGTTAGTGATAAATCCTGGGTTAATTATCTGCTCCAACAGTAAATTAGCAATTTGGAAATTGATACGATGGGGAATGTGTTTTGCTTTTTGGTTGATGGTCAGGTCAGCCAGGGAGAACCAGGAATTTTTTTCTTTGTCGAGTATATTTCAACAGACGTGGAGAGGGATCAAACTTAGGTCTATGGGTAAATGTTGACCTGTCTAATGCCCATTTCATGTGCTTATATTTACCAAAGCCAACATCTATTTAAATGGTAATTCCTATATGGAAGCCTTTAAAGTATTTGATGGAAAATGAGGATAATCCTGAAGCATTGTACAACAAAGGCAAGGCAAGGCAAGGCAAGGCAAGGCAAGGCATATAGCACCTAGCACCTTTCAGCACGCGACAATTCAAAGTGCTTAAAAGTATTAATTGAATACATAAATTATATTATTTTGTTTAATTAAATTGGATTATTACTCTTAATTTGTATTTGTATCATTACCATTATGTGTAAATAATTGTAATTACTATATTGATTTAAGTTATGTGACGTTATGTCAGAAGATGTCTTTTGTACTTTATTATTTATGAGTTTTTTCAGTTTTATGCGGTTGTTGTTTTTGTGTCTCTTCCAATGTGGAAAATCATTGCAGACAATGGTAATACAGTACATGGGACATTTCTACACACTTGCACACATTAGTTCATACATATATTCAATACATTCAGCTTCCTGGGAGTTAGTGTCGAGTGTGTTGTTGAAGTGGCTGATCGTGCTGCTGACATGGATTCACATGGGAGTTCAAGTGTAGAGCGTGCACATGCTAATGCATATCCTACAGCACTACCCACACTTATTCCTCACCCATCTCACCCTATCAGTTTCTCACTTGCATACAAAAAACAAATTCACACTGCCCCTGCCCTGCCACTTCCTCCCTCTTCACACACACACAGGCACACGCACCAACAATGACAAACAAATGTCTTCCCTTTGCCTCACTTCTTTCCCTCATATCCTCCACACTGATGCAATCATGCAGATCTCAGTGGGGCCTTGCAGTCGAGGGAAACACACACACTTTTTATTTACAATCTGCTTCGGTTTGATACAGGCAGAGCAATTCACTGCTGCGGTGTATTATAAGGTAGACGCTGCAGCTTCAAACATGCACGCACATATATTCCTCTCACCCAGAGAAAAACACACCTAAGGAGATTTGCCTGTCACACACATTTGTTTAAACACCCTGATGTTTCTATTGCACAGGTTTGGAGTTTTGAATGTATCACGGAGACAGAAAGAGAGTATTGTTTATCATCGATCGCTTTGCTGCCTCTAATTCTGTTTATCTTTTTCCTCTACATAAAAAAGGCGTGATCTCCAAAATGTTTTAATGCCGTTTTCCATCTCACTGCCTTCCCATTTACAACTGCCTGCTTTTATTTCAGACATTCTCAGCTCAGCAGGAGCTCATGATTGTGTTCCATAACCATATAATGTTCATCTCGGCCGAGCACATTTAAAAGGTTAGTTAGGATTTGGCCTGCTTTTTTTCTTGTAGCATGTACTCTGATATCTCTTTCCTAAAACTTGTCGTGATCCACTAGCACCATCTAGTGCCGATAACCGAGTATTTCTCCATAACTGAAATCAGTGGAGTCACAGTTAATGGTATTCTGCACAGAATGGAGAGATGGGTTCACGCTGGGAAATGCAGGAGCACGGAGTGAGGCGTTTAGTTTAAGAGCCTCGATTTAAAAGGAAGGCTGATGGTGTCAGAGGCTTAAATCATTGCACTTTGATCACAAAGATGAATGGTGATTAAATGAGTCATCGCTTCACAAAGAAGTATGATGAAAGGCGATATAATAGAGAGGATCTGCGATGCTTGCGAGAAATAGGAAATGAAGGCTTCCACTCCTAAAGCCTGTACCACCTTAACACAAACATCTTCAAGCAGATCGTCCTCTTCTCTCTCTCACCAATAAACACTTGAAAGTATATTTCTGTAAACAGGAGGGCCAACTTAAGTCAGCGTGTGTGAGTTAGCTGTCATTGGAGAGTGTGGGAGGAAGGGGTAGATGGAGTGCTATTATTTGAATCTAGATCGCTCTGAGCTCCATCTGTTGTGTGCTACAGAGATGATGAGTCACTCCACTTGGTACAGCATGGGTCAAAGAAGCACCAAATCCCCCGGCTTCATCCCGACACACTCATACACAAACCGAATGATTAAGAAATATCTTAATATATGCTCTTGCTGCAAGTTTCCCATGGTGCATCTGTCGTGCCTCTACAGTTTAGGAAAGCCTATTAGGGCTCAGCTTGTTTGAAAGATTGGTTTTCAGGCCTTCTGATAAATATCCTGAAATGTTAACCTTTACAATTACTACACCCTACGGTAATGGTGTGAATGGGCATGCAGTTAACCGTCTTACTTGTCTTTTGACACCTCTACACCAATAACGGTAACAATATTAACCTATCATCCTACACATGTATACACTGAAAAATGATTGCTATACTAGCTATCAGGATGCAATCTAATTACCATTTACACACACCCCCACACACATGGCTGTGCCTTCATGTAGCATTTGGGGTTCAGTACCTTCCAATTGGTGTACAACCTGCTCTACTTCATTAGCAGAAGCCACCAAAGGGGCCCTATTATGATGTTACTTAAGTAGTATAGTGCCATCACTATTTAACACTAGCGCTCCAATTCATTGTTTGTGATAGGGGCGGGAGATCTATAAGCGGTTCACTAATCACGTCAGAGCCGGCCAGCTAACCAATCAGAGCAGACTGGGCTCTGGTTTCAGACAGAGGGTGAAAAGAGGTGCTGCAGCACAGGCAGTATGAGAAAAAATACTTTTTTGAACATGAGAGCATGTACATGTCACAGTAGTCACAATACATACATATGAACCTGAAAATGTGCATACTTGGGCCCCTTTGAAAGAGTACTCTCTCAATTTAGCATTAACCGTCAAACTCACACAAAAAATGTATCAGAAACTAGTGCTGTCCAAAAAAACAAAGTTACTACAGTTGGTTTATTATATTTTTTCCAAAAACACTACTATTTAAACTTTGTTTGTGGAAAAAATCATTGATAAAAGTGGTGTTTATAGGGCCATAAATGCAGAACAATGTGATCATGAAGCAGTTGGTGAAAATATATTGATAAGTGGAGTTCTAATCCTAAAATATATATAAATCTGAGGTTTAAGCAAAACCAGTAAGGACTCTCTGTACGACTGAAATATGTTTGTGTAGCAAACCTGGGATCAGCTGATTGGTCATAAATAGATCAAACTTGGTGGCGTCCAGCAGCGCTCGGAACCAGATTTGTATTTCTAAAAGTTTACGAAGTGGAAGGAGGAGGATGTGGATGTTCTGTTTCTGCATTTTATCTTGTCCTCATTTCCCTTTGTGATATGTCAGACTCAGATTATGTAATGAGCTTCGTGTTGGTGTGCTCGCATGTGTGTGTGTGCATTTTCCTTGTGATTTATTCAATTCAAACCAATACACTTCTAGTCATTATGCTCCCCTTAAAGCAGGTTTGTGTTGTGTGCGAGGGTTGAAGTTGACAGCAGTTTAGATGCTTTGATGATTAAATGTGCGAATTCACCGTGTAGACATTAATAGAACCAAAGACTGACAGAAGGAAAAAGGGGGATGTGATGAAGTGAGTAAAGGAAAGTAATTGGGAGAATGCAAAAGCAGAGAAAGTTTCGGGAAATGTGAGATGAAAGCGATAGTTTACTCATTTTTTTTAGCAGGGGGAAGCAAAAAAGGATTATTATATTACAGCTCTCCTGCATCACACCTACATCACAAGTATTTGCATTGTGAAAGATGTGTGATTATGCTTTTAACTGGATGAGAGTGTGAGTGAATCGAGGAGATGAGACGCTAAAAGAGACAAAGGAAAGCTAAGAATCACACAAGGAGAAAGATGTTAAGTGAAGTTCAAAGAAGAAGTATAGGTGCTCGCTTGTTTTCTTTTCTGTGACAGAAAAATACAGGATGAGTATTTGAGAGAAGAACATGTTTACCTTGCAGCAACAACCTGTGATTCACCTTGGGAAGACAAGTAGTTGGAATGGAAACATTTATATACAAAAACATCTATTATCCTGCAACATCATGCACCGTGTCCCTGAGCACACTTTCATTTACAAGAAGATGCATGTGTACTGGGATTCTTTATGATTTGTGAGAGTCAGATAAGGACTTAAAAGGCCACTTCTTATCATATAATTACCTGAGACAAGCTTTATCCTAGTAGTGGAAGTAGCCTGTCAATAAATAAAGCAGTCATCAACCCCTGAAATGTGTCTGTGATTCGATAAGTGCTCATAAGAGGCTTTAGCAAGAGTTCTGGAAGGCCATTTTACCTCTAGGAAAAACAGTTTTCTTGCAAAATGACTGCAGTTGCATCCATTTATGAAACATTTATATACCGATTATGTGTGGTTTTAATGGGTATTGTAGTCATTGTGTTAGCGAATTTCGTTAATCCATTCCTGTTATAAAATGTGTCGTGTTCTTTTTTTAATTTACGAATGGTGGTCATGTTTGGATTTGTAAAGAACCCAGTGAGCCCTTCCTTGAAAACTAGGAATACAATCAAAGTCAGAATGTATTATAATCCAAGATTGACAGTACAAAAGAATAAGCATATAGGACACGAGCTCCATTTATTTTGTAACCGTTATATCCTTTTATCTCTGTCATCTTCAGACACATCAATTTAAGGATCACAGGAACAAATCAAGTGTTTGAGCAAGCCTTGCCTAATTGCATCCACCATGGCCACAAGCCTTTATACTAACTATATTTATAGTTAATTCTCAAATATAATGCACTAACATGTTGTAAAACAAGTGGAGGGCAAACCCACTTAATGATTTCCATTATGACATCATAGAAGTTGTACGTTCATCGAAATATTTGTTATAAAACCGTTATGTTTTCACTAGGCTTGATTTGAAACAGTCATATCTAACATAATGTTGCTAATATATTAGCCACAAACACCTATGAGTTATACCAGACCAAGTTAAAGTAGTATAGTAGAGTGTATTGAATTAAGCGTGTGCATTTTATTGCTTATGAGTTTAACTTTTGTTTTGTAAGGTTCAAGGTTAGGTTATTTGTATAGCACATTTTAAGGCACAGAGGCAATTCAAAGTGCTTCACATACAGTAGGCATTTAACACATAATAATTCAAAACAAAACAAACACACAAAAAAAAGACAATTCATAAAAGCGATGAAATACTGGCTGCAGCTAAAAGTGCAATGATAAGGCATGGTTAAAGGATCTCAGGATAGGCTGCATTAAAAAGAAAGGTTTTTAATGCAAGTTAATTAATATGCCCTTTCTTCTTTAAAAAATAACAGTTTTGCTTTGAGAACTTGCATGATATATCTGTTTAGCCCATAACATGTACATTTGGAGGGTATTTCAGGGTGTGATATTATATGGTGTATATTTAGCCATCAGGTGTCTTTAGCCCGGGCTGCTCATCCATTTCAATATCCCCCCGCGGTCCCAGCTGACACTGAACTAAACCAAAACTAAACTGAACTAATCATTGACAATCTTCTCTGCCCTGAAAGGCATCCAGCTGTCCTAATGTAACTGCCACTTTTAATTTCCATCTGCCGGGAGGTGGCAAGTAAAGATAGAATGATGGGAGCTGATTAGTGGGAAGAGAGCCAGTTTGACAGATTAAAGTCTGGCCGGTCAGGAGTGCAAGGACATTGACATCCTTGGCAACATTCGGAAGAAGCAGTATGTGAATACAAATATTTAGTTTTCCTGCATCCGGACACAATCGCAGGGTTTCTAGATAGCATTCTTTCTTCCTAGGTGTTTTCGGTTTCTCATTGATTTACTTCTACTTAAAAGCCTAATCTTCTTCACAGTGCATCCATTCAGACATGTTATGCTTGCACACACCAATGCCACCCAGGGGTCGAGATGAACCGGTTTGTATTGTTCACCCTCTATCTACGTGACCCGCCCCCTCTATCAGACCTCATTTACCTTCACACTCCTCTGATCGGTAAGGGCTTATCAGTCGATTTGTCTCAGTGACCCACTCACAAGGCCTCGATCTGCATGCTTACATCGTCAAGGACGTAAACAACACCCACCGGCATGCAAATAGACTCCCAAATAGCGAGAGGATTACAAATGTGCAATGTTATAAGACCTGGAATATTGATATTCTGTGGGATTTTGGTAAAGATACTCGCAAACGGAAATATATTTTTGTTTTCCAGTCCATCACTATTTCTGGAGGCTACCATGTTATCAAAGGAGACATCTATTCACTACACCTGATTTATGTTTCCTAGGTCGGGAGTTGTTTGTCTTTGTTTGCACTATTGGTTCATTATGGGTTGTTATGTGCCCCCCCTGCTCCCATTGGTTTGCTGTGATAGGCAATTTACATAAAGAGCCAAGGTGCATCATGGCCTGTATCTGCAGAAACACAAAGGAACCAGTGGTCTGTGTTGCTGATTTATTTTCTGAACAATGAGTATCTTTGTTTTCTTGGCTTTTTTTACGTTGTGTATGTTGTGTTGCTTTAGGGGGAGTGTTCTAGTGTGCCAATATGTGCTCCAATATAGAATCATAAAGATCATCTAACCCAGAGGTTTTAACATTAATTCAACTCATTTTCATTTTTTTGTACAAACAAACACAAACTGACACCATATGTACAATTGTACAGAGTGTAAATATGGTTGACACTAATTATCACCCTTTGTCAAATGAATGTGTGTGCTATGAGGTATACTGTAACCACCAAGGCGTTAATTACCGACAATTATTATTTTAGCACAACAATTCTTAATCTATTTTTAATGGCATGTCACCTACACTCAAGTATACACACACACACACACACACACACACACACACACACACACACACATAAACACACAAAACTTGTTTACCTTTAAAAACAATCATTATGGTAATCCATGGAGATAGTATAATACTCTTTGCATGGCTTTCACATTTTTCTGCTTATTTTCTTTAATTATCAAAGTCAGAAATGTTGTTTTTGTTAAATTCTTAAATGCAGGAATGTATGTGCTAAACTATTTGTTATTAAAAAGGCTGAGTGAGGGTGTGCATGTGGGTGTCTGAGAAATGCAGTTTGTTTTGGGTATTAAGTGAGGATTTGTATGTTTATCCCAATTTACATAAATACAATGACCTTTATTTGGTCGATTCCTATTTTTACAAAGCTCAAAACACACAAAGGAAACACAGAATCATACATCTGTTTCCTTGGATAAAAAGAAATGTAAAGTACAGAAGATCACTTTGAAAGTGTTGTGAAACAAAAATAGTACATTATTCTTAGAAAAATTGCCTTGATACCGCACACGTGTCGGTCCCTGAGCTCCTGTTCTCGCCCATGGTTCATAAACCTGAGATGTATTCCATCAAAGGCAGCTCGCACAACAAGCCTATTCCCTAATTGGTGCTTGAGCTTTTAAATTGCCTCTGTTTTCTCACAGCCAAGCAGTCTCCACAAATGGTAATTGGAAAAATTCCTCCTCTTAAAAAAGAAAAATGGCACCAAAGTGCTGCATTAAGCATATTTCCCTCTCTCTGTGCTCTCAAGCTTCTTGCAAGTAATACTCTTTTTCAACAATATATTATCAGAAATACACAAAACATGTCTCTGAAGTGTTTGGCTTGAAACACTAAACGCCATAAACCCCTCTGTTCAAAAGGGCTGATTCTGTGTCTGTACCTTTAAATGCAAATGAGCTGCTGCTGGCCACGCCCCTCTGAGAAGTGATTGATATAATAAAACACAATGGTGCTCTGGGAGGAGATTCAGGTGATAAGGTGGGCGGGTGTTACCTTGTTTGGTTAGTGCCTAAGGTTGCCCAACCTAAAAAACTGTTGTGACATCACAAAGTTGCCAAAATCTGATCAGCTCCTTTTTTAGACAGGTTTTCAAACAGATGGATCAGGAAAAAAAGAGAGAGAATCTTTTTCCCTGAAACATGAGCCAGACAAAGGTGTTTGACCCAAACATAGTGTCTCTAACCTCAATAAACATCTAAGCATGTTGGTCAAGTATACATTTCAGCTTTCACTGAAATATTCCTTTCTTAGTCAAATCATTTTACTGTAAGAAATATTAGGGTTTAAATCAAGTCAAGTTAGAGGGAAAAAAATCCTGAAGGTCAATAATAGCCCATAAAAGCAATAGTAAATGTTTTAGTTCATTAGAGTCCTTCCCATTCAACTTCTTTGCTACAGGGAACATTAAACTGTTTGTAGTTTGTAGCTTAAAAAGTAAGGAAGTCTCCACAAGGGAGATTTGGGAACACATTAATGCCTTGTTGGTTTGCCATAATTCTAATGAAGGGGAAAAATCTCAGTTAAGCTTTATTTTTGATTCTCTGACATCCTAGTCTCTTAATGAGGAACATGGACATCATCGTTGTTGTCATAGTTTTAAACATGATGTTTTAGTTTTGTTTGTAGTTTGAGTTGCCTTTATACATTTGCTTAGAATTGTATGTCAACTATAAACGTAATCCTTTGGGGAGATGTTGAAATTAATGTTGTTGTGTGCAAATGTGTGTGTGGGTATATATGAAAAAAACGTGTTATTGTATTGATTGATACTATCAATGCAAATGTTCAACAACTTTATCAGTATTAACAGGCATTTCAAGCAATCAGCTGACTATACTGTAAAAACAAGCCTTGCAGGCCACATTTGAGCCTTTGTCGTGGCTCAAAAACAGACATTCATAGAAAGATTTGGTCTAATTTTGGACTAAAGCATCTGCCAATTAATGTCATACCTGATGTGTTTTGTTACACTTAAGTCAGCAACAACATGAGTTGAATAAATCCCCATTTCTTTTATCTATGAAGCCATCTTTAGCCAGAAGCAACATCATCTTATTTAAACTTACCCTTCTGTCTATCAGGTAACTCTCCTTCCGAGGAGTCAGAAGAGCGCGAGAAGGAGCCGAGGACACTGACCTACCCCGCCTACATCGCCAGCCTGCTGGACACAGGAGCAAAGCGCATGGCCGCCGGCGTCCGCATGGACTGCAACAGCCAGGGCCAGTGCCCGCGCTCCTGCCACCTCTGCCACATGAGCCCCAGGACGTCCCAGGGGAGGCAGCAGTCTGAGCCCGTCCTGCTGCAGATCACCAAGGCTGCACCCATCTATGAACTGGTGTCCAACAATGAGACCTACCAGGTACTGTGTTCATCCTTAACAATCTGGGACAGTCTAATGCCTGAACATGTCAGACAAAATCCAATATAGTAATTGATGTGACATCTTTTATCTTTCTCCTGAACAGTGAAATATCAAAGGAAGCATTTATTTTCGACTACAATAGTGTGGGGGCAACAAAACATACATTTGTTATTGTTTGATTGATATTGGTCGGATGAGTTTGGTTACATAGATATGGGTGGCATAGTTAAAATC
Organism: Dissostichus eleginoides; assembly: GCA_031216635.1. NCBI lineage: Eukaryota > Metazoa > Chordata > Actinopteri > Perciformes > Nototheniidae > Dissostichus > Dissostichus eleginoides. Next base: position 21,837,845 of record CM062276.1, read on the forward strand.
AGAGAGGGTTGCTATATTGAGTTGACAGACCCTTTTTGTTAGCTGTGAGTATTCATGTATTATTTCTGTGCACATTATTATATGTTAAACATTTTTCATTATATTAAGATATAATCGAAGCAGTTTTGTCTTCGGCCTTTCAGCAACTTTTATTTGTTCACCTAGATTGAAAACCTTCCCAGAATCTTTCGTCATCTAAACTGCCTTCTTTGCAGCTAATAATATCAACATTTGCAGCATTTGAATGGATATTTGAATATTAAGCCACAGTAACTCTACAGGTGTTCTGTGCCTGTCTGTGGGTGACCCTTCATGGCCAAAAAAAACCCTGGCCTCATTATGGAAGAGGTCACAGAAAGTGAAAGTCCTTTCCTTTTTGAGTATTATATCTTACTCTGCTGGCAGCATGCTGTGCCATAATCCGCCATACTGTGCTGTGACTTATTTAAGTCCATCAATAGCTTATGTTGTGACAGTTTCTGCTCGTCTAGCAGGAAGTGATGTCGATACGGTGCTGTCCACGCTCCTGGGGGGGGCAGACTTTCATCTGAACCTCAGGGTGTTGATACTGTTATCGGAAAGGGCTGTTTGTTGGTTGTTACTGCTGGTATAGACACAATGCACAGGCAACATTTTGAATAATGTTTTCTTTCTTATGGCTTTAACAAGTATTGTGATATTATACAAAGGGCATAAATACATGTGTATACTTCATAAAATAAAAGTATTAGTTTTGCATACAACAATTCAAAGACTTTTTCAGGGAAAAATGTGATGCTCCCAAATAAGAAGATTCATTCATGTACAACAGGACGGCATTCTAACATACATTTATTTACTTTAGAATTGTTTAGTTATATTTGTTGAAATAAATAAACTCATATACCCACAACAAATCCATAATAAATGCTCTGAAAAAAATGGCAAACAAACGTCTGCTATGGATAAAGAAAGGATTTTTGTAACCGAATTTGAAGTATAAACTTAAAATAAAATTGTTAATTTAGAATACAAAGTCATAGTTATTAATTAATTTAACACTCCTCCAATTTACAATTTGATTTTAACTGGGATTCCACTTGTTGTGTCTCTCTTCGTAGTCTCTCCAGGAGGCGATGATGAGCATGCTGTGGTGTTCGGGAAAAGGTGATGTCATCGATGACTGGTGTCGCTGTGATTCCAGCGCATTTGGCACAGACGGACTCCCCACCTGCGCCCCACTGCCACATCCTTTGTAAGTAACTCTAACATAAACCTTTCTCAAACACAGACCATCCATAATTTCACTGGCAGAACTCTATCTCATGGTGTCAAGTAATGTGCCATTGTGATCCATGTGTATACAGACAATCTAATATTACAGCCATGGTGATAATACTGAATGGCGGATGGGGGGCGGGGGTCGGGGGTTGATAGTTTGTCTACGTACAGGGGTTCATCGAGTGATAATGTTTCTATGATTTCAGTGGTGGCTGATGTATTTATCCTGTCAGTATTGGGAGTGCTAATCAATTAAATGAGCTGCTTTATTGAATGGTTGGCATGAAAACCTCTGCATACATGGGTGTTAATTGGGGCTGTCAATGTCAACATGTAAACCCCCACAATTGATTACTTCTTATAATTCCAAAGCACATTTTTACCATGAATTGCAGAGCAGCAAAAAAGTGACTGGAGACGACCAGAGATCAACAAGCATTTCTGACACCAATGTAGAAACATAGTGCTTGCTAAGCATTAGAGATAATATGCCCTGTGCACATTATACATAGGGGAATCACAGTGGCTCTCTGTAAAAGCCACTTTGTCAGATTTTTTTTTTTACTTAATTCGGTAAAAAACCCTCTGATTTCGCTTACCAGTTTTGCATACGTTTCTTTATTACAGCACCACACGTGTATTTATTTTGTTTCCCCCGAAGATACAAGTAATATAAACATGTGATTAATCATGATTATTATTGGGGTTCAATTTGTATCAACACCACTAGTGTTATACTTCACTTCACCGCTCTACAGTAAGCCAAGTCAGACGTCAATGAGTACAATAGCTTTATTTTCTGTTAACGAAAGTGTTTGTGACATTGCAGAATGTGTTTTTATTAGGTTGTGCGAAACACAAGGGAAAATGTTAGCACCTAATTACTGTGATGAGACCACTTTTGCTTCACTCAGTGGTTCTGCATCTCTGTCATTCCTGTGCCAGGCTGAAGCTGTCCTACACCTACGAGCCCAGCAGCTCATTGGTCATCATGGAATGGAACCACAGTGAGCCACCAATTGGCGTGCGCATCGTTGATTACCTCATTAGCCAGGAAAAGGTGACGGAGAGGATGGATCACTCCAAAGTCGAGACAGGTACGTCCGCATACAACCACACACATTGGGGGTTTGGCAGTTGACTACAAACAAGGCACAGTTGGAAAATTGTGATAAAGGGTAATGTTTCCAGGTAACCATTGATGCCAGTTCGATTAGTGAAAAAGATCAGTCATATATATATTACTATTCGGATGTCTTCACTTATGCGTTTTAGATACAAATCCTGACCGTCAGCTTGCAGAATGCAAAAATATGACTTTTTTTGTTGTCAGCAACTGTCACTGAACCAGCAAGTGGGAGTGTTGATGTTCAGTTGTGTACCACTTTGAGATGGGTAATGAGTAAGTCGCTTGGCCTCGATTTGTATGGGCAGCTGCTGGCCAGTGTTCATTATTTATTCTGGCTTGAACCATAAACCCGACAATTTGTCAGCACCATGTGGCCACATACGCCTAATTTGTTTTATCTAGTCAGCCACCTGGAAGAAAGCCCCGTCCAATGTTGAAAAAGGACAGATTTTGTCATTCTGCAGTACCACAGTTTGTTCATTGCATCAACCCCCTTATGTTGCTGTTGTCACATAAAACTATTGGAAGTCAAACAAATTTTTTTTTTGTTAACTTCTAGAGAAGTTAGCAATACATTAGCTCAACATTACCAGGGGTCATCTTAAACAAATATATTCAATATAACTTTACATACATGCCCTGTTTTTTATATCTCTTGTTATAGGCCTTATTCAGTTGTAGTTTTGAAGGCCTCCACAAGATGGTGTTCACCAGTAAGGCTAATAATGGAAAACTGAATAATTTATTTTAAATGTTTTGATACATTGGTTAGACTGATTTCTGAAACAGATTTTCACAAAATGAAAAAATAAATGAATGAAATTAATGGAAATGATTTTTTTTTCAAATTGGTAAATGACAGTATGATATATATATATATATATATATAAATATGTGAGTTTTGTACGGTAATTGACAAATTTTTCAACAAAAAAGTGCAAAAAACCTTGCTTTGTTTCACACAACACTGGATTTTATTGTTTTCAAAGCGTTTTTTTTTTTATTCTGTTTTTAAGGTTAATAGTGATTTTCTTGCTAAGCTATGTTTTCCCTCATGTTTTCACTAAAAGCAGGAAATCATATAAGCAGCCACAGGAGCAGCAGGAGTGTGTAGCTTTGTCATCCATAACGGAGAGCATAGCTTATTAAACTGGACATATACGAGAGGAAGCTGCCAAAACAGGGCCAGTTTATTTTAGCACTAATGACCCAATCCATAATGCAGACTGTTACAGTTCCCTGTGAGTACCAACGTTTGTTGTAGCTTAATGAGAGAATAAACTGCATTAGTCAGAACACTGAGGATCATTAATCAATGCAGCAGATTCAGAAGGGAGAGGAAAGCAGATGAGCATTTTCTTCAATGGTGTTATTATAGAGAGAATGAGCTATAGGTTCAGCAGTAATGCTCGTTTTCAGCTTTACGGGATTTTTATACTCTTAGGAGAATAAACTTGTAGCATAACGTCTGATTTTTTAAAGTTCCAGCTTCAGACTTATATAAAAAAAACGATTTACTTCTCATTTCAATGGAGCTGTGTTTGGAACTCTGTAAATAAGGGAATAAGAGCCACTCTCCTTCTCGTCTTGTAGTGTAAGCAGTAAAGTATATTTCATATGTCGGGGATGCAAAGGCATGAAACAGTTAAAACCATGATCAGATGGAATTTGAATATTATATACTACGGGCATTGGGGATGAACGTTCAGGATCTATGCATATCTAGTTAAAATATTTTACTGATAAAGTTACCAAAACATTTTTTTAAAGTTGTACGAGCACCAGGTGCTAACATACAGTACATTCCGCAATTGAGATTAGCTAATAAGAAACCATTATATTTAATTTTATATCAAAATATATTATTTAGTTTTATATCAAAATATATATTACAACATTTAAATATAGGACGAGATCCAGGTGATGAGGTGGGAAAGTGTTACCTTGGTTGGTTATTGGCTAATGGTTACACAACCCAATAAATCATTGTGACATCACAAAGTGGCCAGAATTAGATTAGCTAATTTTCAGGGTTTTATGTAAATGAGTCAGGACAAAAAGAGAGATAATCTTTATAAACTTTCCGAATATCTTAACACAGAGGGGACAAATATTTATTTATAAATAGCATGAAAAAGTACATTTTGCATAATAGGTGACCTTTAAACACAAAAGAAAGTAGAAGCACTTCATCATCTTCAAACAAGTCTCTTCAGGTCAGGGCCTCATGACAAACCTACAGGCTCTTAGTGCTTTAGTAGTATTTTCAGTTGTCCAAAGTGATATACATTTACTGTTTTTTTGGCGGGCTTTTGAGGCCCAGTGACAGATACCCACTTTGGATGGTTTAATGTCGGCTTATGTTCAAGAAAGAAATGGAACCATTCATCAGTGGAACTATAGTGACTTTTACCTAAATGCAGAGAAACATTTCGGCGAGTCACAATGAAATATCGCTTTAATGGCAAACCTGACCTTTCAGCTTCTGTTTTGGAATCTGGAACATCATTTCTTCCTGTGCCCTTTGAACAAATCATCTCTGTCAGCTCGCCCGAACCACTGAGCTCCATCTTCCAACAAAACAAATGTTTGTCCCATCCCCTAATCTGTGCTGTCGGAGCGATAAACAGAGAAAATGAAATCAGTGGAGGCTCTTGGATCCGGTGTGACTTTCTGTGGTGGAGGGAGCATTTTAGCGCTGCAGTGCCTTGATATCATGTTTAAAAAGTTTTTAAAAAGAGTTCTTATCAGAAAACCGAATAAAAAGTACTGTGGTTCTACATCAAAGTTTACAGCTTTTGGAAAGAGTTAATCATGATCAGACAAAGGGAAACAACATATTTTCTTTGTGAAACAACAACTGCAATCTCAAGTAAATATGAAGTCATTACTTCTAAAATAACCATCTGATGTCTCTCTGTTAGTTAGTGGTTGACATAGCAGATACAGTGTATTTCCAATCAGATAAACAGTCTTACAGCAAAAGGTCTTGTATCTATCAAGATGCTGTAATTCTCATGGAAGTTATGGCAGTGTTTTCATGGAAATCTGCATTGGTACTGGGCAACAAACGAGGGAAATGGGGCACAGGAATATTCCACTTACTGGTTTGTTTCTGTTGTGCTGATCTTTTCCAGTTTACCGGTTCCGTTGCACAATAAGATGTGCGTTTCCATGGTGTCAAGCACCGTCCTCATTAAACTAATGGAGGTTACTTTGTTGCACAATGTCCTAATATCCCCTCGGCTCCACAAGGATCATTTGTGAAAATTGTCCGGACAGTTCTTTAGCTAATCACTAGCCCTAAAGGATGGCACAGTTATTATGTCCCATACTCAGTGGAAAACAGACCCCATTCACTTCATTAATTGCTTCAAAACAAACTCTCTGACACACCATTTGCCGGGGTGATGTAATTCATCACCGCAGAGTTGAAGCAGAGGACGAATGTATCAGTCTCTACTTGTTTGTTGCCTTCAGCCCCATTTTTTACGTTCTCCTCTTTAGGAAATACATGACATTGCACTGTTAAAATAGCTGAGTTAACAACTACTCTAGTTTAGCTAGTTAGGCAGTTTTGGGGGTGTGAATATGCCTTTTTATATATAATATGATCTTCAATATGTTTGTATTTGTTTTGCCTACTAAGATTTATTTTTTGACATAAAGCCAGCAAGTATGTAAATACCAGTGTAGTATTTATTTTGCAGAAACCGAATATAATATTCGTAACTCTGTTTTTTTATGAGTATGTAATCAAATGAAACTATGAATGGGGAGCAGGTATTTCATGAGTTACACTTTTGTTTATTACACCACTATCTCTACGGTAGCTCAAATAGGACAAACAAAACTCTGGCTCTATAGCGCCTTTCAAGCCTAAAGATATACGTGTTTCTATCTTATAAAACAGTGTTGGTCACAGTCACTCCTATTAGTTTATAATACTGGGCTATGCCTGGAGTATTGTTAGATGCAGTACGTGGACCAGATTAGAATCTGGTCCAATGAATACAAAAGTCCTGTACCTTCCTGCTGCAGCACATTGATGCTGGCAATGAATGAAGTCCACCCAGTGTTGCAAAAGACCTCCACATCAGATCAGGGCTCTCAAAGAGCAGGGCAGCTGTTTTGACTTTGGGGTCATTCGGGGATATTTGTTGTTGTGCTGTTGGTTGCACTACGTGAGAATCCAATGTTCCAAGTTCACTTTGGAAGGAGTTGAAGTACATCAAAGCTACTCTTATGGGAAAAAACGTTTTATATGAGGTGCTTCTTGGTAAAAAAAAATGTCTTAAACATCATTACTCATTATTTTCTTCCTAAAAGAGTTTTTGATATGCCACAAAACAGAATATGTGAAAAACATCTGTTGCTTTAGAGCTGCAAATATCTTAATAGATATAATGTTCTATGCCTGCTTGGCCTTCCAGACAGGTCAACTGGGGACTCAGATGCTTGTTTTGTGCATACTGTGCACTGCAGCTGAAGGTTGATAATGGGTTCAAAATGTTTGTTCATTGGATATTGTTGCAACTGGGTGGCTTGTTAAGCAATTCACCCACAGCTTGCCTGCATCCAAGACCCTAATCTTATCAGTTATAGATGTATGATCTAAATTAGCATCCCTATCGCAGTTTGGTTCTGGGCATATCATGTACAAGAGATTAGTAGTAATGATTTCACATCAAAGAAACATTCATTTTCAAGTATTTGGAGTACTTATGTTGTAAATGTATTATATATTTACTTACACAACATCTATTGCACATCTGTCCGTCCTGGGAGACGTATTCCTCCTCTGTTGCTCTCCCAGAGGTTTCTTCAATTTGTCCATTAACTGTTGGGTTCTTTTGGGAGTTTTTCCTTGTCCCATGCGAGGGTCCAAGGACAGAGGCTGTCGTATCGTATTCATATTCTGTACAAACTGTAAAGTCCACTGAGACAAATATAAAATGTGTGATATTGGGCTATATAAATCAGCTTGATTGATTGATTGAAGAGATTGAATAGACCTGTTTTGTTCAGATGGAATCATGGCAGATGAGAGCCACAAGACTCAATTTAACTTGCAGGCTGCAAAACCAAAACAACAAGATAAAAGCCACTTAACTCTCAGTCCAGCTAAGGAATTGTATACATTTGTCACTATATGTAAGTCTTGATAAAGACTTAAATATTGTTACGCTATTGCAAATTCCACTTAACTGTTGCATCCTGGATTGAATTCCAATTTGTGGTTCTAGTAGCCGTAGTATCTCTCTTTCTCCCATGGTCTCCCACTTCACCCTTAATCTTTCCAAGGAAGCCAAAAACAGCTAGTTTATAAAAAAAAAACATAATATTGTACACTTCCATCTCAATCACTGGCACTTGGCTCGATAATAATCAGTCCAAAAGTAAAGTTAGAGGTTGAAGGTGAAGATTTCGTTAGTGTCGGAAAGTGTAAGGCTATGCTGGCAGCAGTGCGTACTAAACTTAAGAAATGATTTATTCCCTTTTTGTCCAGCGCTTAAAGTGAATGATAAATATACAGTTTGCCCTAAATCAAAAAGTTTAGCTGTAGAAGAAAACAAGTTTCCTCATTTAGGCGGAGGATGATGGAGACACAGATGTGACCCCTCTGCATGCAAATAAAAGTTTGCTGATGGATTACAAATCATTTCCAACCACTGTGAGAGACGCATTTATATCCAAACAAACAAAAATGTTCCTTAAGAGCTACGAGAAGGGCATCCAGAGAAAGTTATGACTTGCAGATATACTTGAACCACCTCCTTTACATGCGCCAGACACCAAGAAGATAACACATAGGTCAGAGGATAACAAAGTTTACTAAGATCACATTCCACAATTTCTGGCTGTTGAAACTTTTAACAGCTCCCCCTCGGAGCCGTATGGACTCTCCGATGTGTGAAATTGTCTGGCAGAGCTCTAATTACACTGAGTAAAAGTTATCCAGAGCTGCATTAAAGGAAAATAGAAAAACACACATATTGTAGGACTGGAGCTTCCTACGTATGCAGATGATTGATTACTTTGGCGACTACACCCCGATGTGAACACACAGGCGAAAGGTGGCCAGGCTTGGATGTTGTGTTGAGTTACAAAAAGGGGAGGGAAGGAGAGAAAAAGACCACCAAGGAGAGAAGAGGAGGGAGGAAAAGAGAGAAGGAAACAGAAAGACAGGAGCAAGGTCAGAAAAGATGGAAAGATCTTAAAACCCAGCTGTATGGCGTGGTTTTGAATTCAGCTGTCAGTCTTCTGTCATCTCGGAGTATCAGGCTGACATGAGCTGATGTATAATCCTTCACAGATCTCCCCTTGGCTGCCTCTCTTCCCCTCGCTTTGCTTTTCCTTCACCATTCCCTCATCTTGCTCTTATCTCCTCCTCTTTCTTGCCTTTCTCCTCCTCAAATTCTTATCTCCGTTCTTTGTTAATCCTTTTCTGACCACCTCTTTCTCATTCCTTCTCTGATTCATCCAGCTGGCCCCTTTTTAAACGTCCTCTTTATTTCATTTTCTTTCCCTAATTCGTCTTGTTTCCTTTCATCAAAGATTTTATTTTGTTCCAAAAGGCATTTAGACAGGGGTAAACAAGGGTCAAATGTATTTGTGTGATGAAAAATGTGCCCCATATTCACTCAGCATACAGCAATAACTTTGTTAGGCAACCATATATGTTTAAAGCATACTATATAGCGCTCTGGAGGAGCTTTAAACCATTAAAGTCTTTGAAACCTCCTTATCTCAAAGGAACGATGAAACCCCAGCTCCATGGATAGATTGACATCCTTTGTTACAGCATAATAAATGCAGCAACCAGAACACATGGACGTGTTTTCACTGTGCTTTGTTGTGGAAATATATCAGCACGCAAGAGATTGTGATCAATAAATGTCTCGTCTGATAGTGCGCCTCAGGATTCTAATGGTGTATACGTTACTGCCTTCAACCATCCTAAACTTTACGATAATCTGCTATGTGTTGGGGAAATATTTTCCAAGGTCCATAGCTTTGACCCAGTTTATCAGTTCATACTGTCCTGACTGAGCACACGCACCTGTAACCTTGGCTGCTGTGCTCTGTGTTTTGTCTCCCTGTTCCTGCCTGTTGGCGTCAGCTGATAGAGGTGTTATGATTCTATCTTGTTCTATGTTGATTATTCTCTCTGAACTAGCTAAATACATGGGTCTGGGGTAGAGTTCTTCAGAATTGATGTGGCAACTCTACCGTGAAGTCAGAACCTCTGACTCTTTGACTTGTTTTGTGAATCCTCCGGCCGAAGCTCCAAATAAACCTGTCAGTGTTTGACATCAAAGCTCCAGCTCTCCCCGTGTCTCCTTTTGAGTCGGTGACTCCTCCTGCATTGATACACAGAAGTTTCCCCCACACTATGGTAAAGTGGTTTGTCATTGTTTAAAATCTTCTTTAAAAGTTGATGTTGAACTTATTCTTTCAAAGACATAAAACAAAGACATAAAAAATTTCTAAAATACAGTCCAAATGTGTGATTGTGTGGCACGCGGAGATTGTTGTTGTACTACACCCAGAATTGTAATCATTATAATGTTTTTTTCCCCCCGTATATTTTTCCTCTTACTGCTGTGTATCTCTCCCTTCTCCACCTCCCACACAGGCTGATGTGTGTGGTGAGTAGTAGGCAAAGTTAAATTGATGTATAAGAGTATTACATACAAGTAGAATGTCTTCATCAATTGTTCACACTAACCCTTAATAAATTATTTGTTTTCACACTTGTGCTCTTGGAAACTGCTAGATGCTTCTTTAATATCTGAAGTATTATTTCTTCCCAGAAGTTTATCCCCAAATTGCTTGCGTTATGAATTCCAGAAAGACAGTAAAAAAAAAAACAGAGCAACCATTTACGGGAAAACATCTGAACGGACACTACTGATCATCTGTGAAAGAAACAACAAAAAATACAAAATATCTGCCCTTTACTTTCTCCGAAGGCTTCATCAGAAACACATGTCGGAATATCCCTGTGATTTCTACAAAACCTCCCTAAAGCTGTGTTGTTTATACTCAGATCATAAACTTTTTGACGGCTTCACGGTTGCATTTGTGTATTTTTAATCTCACTCGTGGTTATAATGTTAGATAAATCCACATGTATACAGCTGATGATTAGAGCATCCAGGAATCGTCTAGATCAGGAGCTGACAACAGATTGTTTGTGCAGTAATCTCTTCCTTAACAAGCTTCAGGCACACAAGGTGAGATCATAGTGTAAGTGCACAAAGACACACACGCATATGCACGGTCCCCAGCAGATGTGTGGAAGCCTCATGAATAGGAAGTCTGCTTAAAGTCCAGTCTCGCTGTGAAAACAAACATCCCCTGAGCTGTGAGCAATCCGATGATGTAACAGCTTTGATTACCCAGTGAGGGCAAGGTTTGCTCAAGGGTCAGTGGAACACGGATTCCAATCAATAAACACATTACTCACCTATCTACATCACACATACAGACACTGGGGCTGACCGGAACATGTGTTTCTCACCCCCAAACCTAAACCAGGCTGAGCCTACACTGTAAAAAAAATCTGTAATGTAGGCAGTAAATTGCTGTATTACCCACAGTAATTTACTTTTAATTTGTAATACAGTGTGATACTGTACATTATGCTGCATTGTGGGAATATGATCCTTAGGCGGGAAATGTATACAGCACTTTAAAACGATACTGTAATATTACAGCAATACTGTAATGTTACTGTACAATGTACAATAACATTACAGTATTGCAGCACTATGTACATAGTACTGCTGCATTGTGGGAATATTATCCTTAGGCGGGAAATGTATACAGCAATTTAAAAATTATACTGTAATATTACAGCAATACTGTAAATAGTGCTGTAATGTTACAGTAACTTTTGTTGTTACTGTACACTATTTCGGGGTGAAAATATCAGGAGCAAGAGGAGAGAACCGCTGTGACCTTTAACGGATTATTTAGGTTTATAAACGTTATTATTGCCATTTTTTTTCCCCTAAAAGTTCGTATTTTATTTCGAGATTGAGTTGCAGTATTATATGGCTAAACAGCTTCAACAGTCAGCGGACCAAATGGAGGAGAGAGATACAGAATGTCCTCACCCAAATCAAGGAGGAATCCTCCGACCAAGATCTCTCTGCAATTCTGGTCATGATGGCACATTTCAAGGACCGAGAAGAGGCTATTTTCCTTTTGGCTGATGTAAGTGGAGTTATACATTATGATCTTGTGCAATGAAAATGTAATAATTTATGCCTTTCAAATATTACATTGTATTGTACATTAATTTGAACATATTATTGTGTGTGTGTGTGTGTGTGTGTGTGTAGGTGTCTGCAACCAAGGATGAAATTGAGGCTCAACTGACCCTACCAGGCACACCAAGGCTCATCATGTTAGGTAAGGATTTAGTTTGACACTTTACTTTTGTCATGTAAAGCAGAACATGTATTTTAATTCCACATGTTTTGTATGTGTGCTTCATACATGTATGATCTCTATAGTATTTCATTGTTCAGTTTTGAAGTAGCAAACATTTTCAATGATATGCTGCCTTTTCCATTGTGTCCACTTCTCTTGCAGGGGACCCTTTTACTTTCACATAATTACAGAAGATTTACTGTTGTGATTTGATGTTGTGACCTCACTTGTGATTTTGTATTTGAATTGGTCTGTTGTATTTGAATCTGTCACGAACTGTTGTATTTATATCTGTCATGAAGTCCAATGTAATCTGTCATAAACTGTTGTATTTATATCAGTTATGAACTGTCCTATTTGACCATGTTTTTCATATTGAACTTAATATTGAAATGAAATCAATAAACATATTTTATTTAAATTGTATCCCAGTTTTTGTTTATCGTTTCAGGTAGCACCTATTGCAAATGAGACAAGGATCTAAAATTGGTTAAAGAGAAAACTGCAGTAATATACTGTTGTAATCCATACACTACTGTAAAATTATACTGTATACAAAACAGTAAGGTATTGTTATTTCACAATACCAGTATTGTATAATCACAGTAAACTATTGTTTTTGAGATTACAGCAACATACAAAATTACAGTAATATACAGTAATATAAAAATACAGCACTGATTTTGATACTGTAAACAAAATACAGGATAGCTACAGTAAAGTAAAAATACAGTAACTGGTTGGCAACTTTGCTGCTACTGTAAAATCCCCTGTATTTTTTTTTACAGTGTACTCTAAGCACCAGTCGCTTCCTCTAAGCTGCGACTGTTTCACCCTTACCACCTGCTTCCTCTTGACTGCATTGAGCATGGCACTTCATATTGAGCAATCAAAAGTTGTGTTTTCAATTATTGTATAGTCTGGTAGTGTAATTTCCATACATAGAGTTTCTAAACCCAGCTATTTTCGCTGCTTTTCTGAGTCTGGTATGTGGAGGAAGCAGCAGCTCAAGTGGCCCTTTAACTAGCCACATTGTAGCTTAGACTCAGGAATCCAGAGGCATTCTCATGCTTGACGAGATATGTAGCACTTTAAGCATGCCCCTGGGTGCCTTTCTACTCAGATGCCCTCAAAAATACTTCCACAGGAAGTCGGCATCCTGCATTCAAAGTAGAAGTCTGGACCACCTCAGCTGGCTTTTTTCATTGCGTATAGGTGGAGAGATTCTTCTCTAGCTCTCCAAAAATATGTACTCCTTACCTCGTCTCTATGGGGGGCAACACCGGGGGAAAAACATACCTCTATATCTATATACCTATATCTGGGGCAATACCTGTATAGCAATATAATGCCAGGATCATCCCCATAAATAAAATCAATACCCCAAGATTGGAAAACCTTTCCAATGGAACAGCAAATCACGTTCAACCCAGAGGTGGCAGTCAAACACAGGATACCATGAACTTGAACACGGAGGTGCTGACCCTCCCAAATACATAAATGTCCTGAGCCAACCCTGCATTTCAGGGAAGTTTGTTAGAACTTGATGATCCTCTGAACATGGGCCCAATTCAGCCTTACTGCACATTGAGGTTTATGAAGTCAGGCAGCTTCCCCAATCATCTGATCCAATTTACTACAGGTGGTCAACCGTTGACAGCCCTGCATTTCTCTTCACTTGAGTGTCCAAGACACACGCTTCAGATCTGATGTTTTGACTGCAAAGTTCATCATCGATCTTTGGCTAGATGCTCTGCTGCCACGTACACGTTTGAAGTAACATTACCTCACAATTGTACATGGTGTTTGTTAGTCCATCATTAGTGCCTTTTGATAACAAAATAACACTTTATTAATCCCAGGTTTCTCATATGGAATATTAATATTAAATATAAAATATTGAACAGATTATATATGTGTAAAATGTACAATGTGGTTTTATTACAAGAGAAACTCTGGAGCAGAGAGTTCTCTTCCAGCCAGAGGTGATTTATTGTACAGTGTTATTGCAGTGGGCAGGAATGTTTTCCTGTATCGGTCCTTGTTCAGTGTCCTCCTCTCCACCACAGCTTCAAAGGGGTCCAGCTTGATGCCGATGACAGACCCAGCTTTCCTGATCAGTTTATTGATCCTGCTGGTGTCACCGGCTCTGATGCTGCCCCCCCAGCAGACCGCAGCAAAGAAGAGTGCACTGGCCACAACAGACTGGTAGAAGATCTCCAGCATCTTGCTGCACACGTGGTAGGATCTCAGCTTCCTCAGAAAATAGAGTCTCATCCCCTTCTTGTAAACAGCGTCAGTGTTGATCCTCCTGTTCAGCCCATTGTCTAAGTGCACTCCCAGGTACTTGTAGTCCTCCACAACAGCCACATCCTCTCCTAGAATGCACAGGGGCTGAGGAGACATCCTCTTCCTCCTGAAATCAATGACCATCTCTCTGGTCTTGGCCACATTCAGAAGCAGATGATTTCCTCCAGTCCACTCTACAAAATCACCCACCAGCGCTCTGTACTCCTCCTCCCGTCCATTCCTTATACACCCTACCACTGCAGAGTCATCCGAAAACGTCTGCAGGTGGCATGACTCTGAGTTGTATTGAAAGTCAGAGGTGTATAAGGTGAACAGGAAAGGATACAGCACAGTCCCCTGTGGGGCTTCAATACTACCAACCACCACATCAGACAGCACACTGCCCAGCTGGACGTACTGTGGTCTGTCTGTGAGGTAGTTGGTAATCCAGGAGATGGTGGACGAGTTTACCCTCATAGCCTGCAGCTTGTCACTCAGTAGCCGTGTCAATCAAAAAAGGTGATTCTCACAGTGCAACCCGATCCATCCAGGTATGAGTGAGCACGCTGCAGCAGGTAAATAATGGCATCGTCCACTCCCAGGTGAGGCTGGTAGGCAAATTGCAGAGGGTGGGGGGGGGGGGGGGGCTTGATGGCTCAGTGGAGGGGAGGCACATCAAAGGTGAGGTGGTAAAGTCCAGTGTGCTCAGCAGGGGGGATAGGGCGGGGGGGGGGGTCAGAGGCAAGGTGAGCAGAGGGGGGATGCTGAAGCCAGGCTGAGTGGTGGAGGTGAGGTGTGAGGTGGAGGAGACAGCAGCGGGCGGAGAGCTAAACCTATTGAAGAAGGTGTTGAGCTCGTTGGCCCTCTCCAGGGTGCCCCCAGTCAGTCTGTCTCTCCCTTTGAAGCCAGTAATGGCGATGCGTTATGTTGTATGAGGCCATGCTACCTTTTCATACATGAAATGTTTGATTCAAGAATAGTATCAATGACCCCTGACTGTATACCTTTAATTTCTTGGGTGTTGAAATAGAAAACACCTCATCTCTATAGAATGCTTTCCTGCGAACGTCTCACTTTGTCTGCTCGTCTTCGGGATGAACAAATGACCTAATACATACAAAGAAACATGTGCGAACACACTCTTTTGTGTATCTGTTTCTTCTGCTGGTCACTGACAATGTCAAGTTACTCAGATATACACTTTCCCCTGAGTTGGGCTTGAATAGCCAAACCACATGGATCGTATGATTGGAGAATTCTAATCAGGGAACAGCTGTACTAAAAGACATTCAAACTTCAGTGACATCTTGCACCAACCCCATAGAATGAGTAGGGTTAGGGTTAGGGTAAACAATAAGCTCTTATTGTTTTTATTACATATCAGCTGGGTAATTTCTGATCACAGCTTGGAATTGCCGATTACAGTTCAAAGCTTCTTTTGCTGAAACTTTGATTGAAAAGCTGATGAGCCTCTTTGGGCATTGTCAAGAAGACGATTAATGTATGTGTCAGAGGCTAGTCTCTGCCGGTAAATCAGCCTATCTGGCAGGGAATTAATGCAAAAACAACATCTGTAATAGCATTCCAGTACCGTCTCATCACCTCCACCTCTGCTTTTATCCTTCACCATGTCGATGTGTTACTCTTCTTGTGAATACCACACACAACCTTCAACCTGTTGCCCTCTGCATTTTAATTGTAAAGGCTCTTACTTCTTGCATGCTCTGCAAAGGAAGGCCTTTGCATTGCATTTATAGTACATGCATTCAAGTTAGTTGAATCAGTATAATTGGATTCAAGCAAACAAACGCTTTTTCTAGTTATTGTCCGGTCAATGTCACCATAACCCCTTTCCCTCACAATCTATCCTGAGCTCTTTGGACTGAAATTTCCAAAAGTGATAGAATTGATGGCCTCACTGTAGCCAGTTCTGCAATATAAACCAGATGAGATAGTTGTGTGTGAGATTGGTGTGCTACCTTACATTATGTACTACATTCAATGAAGATAAAAGGGAAGCATACAGTGTAAGGGCTCGATTTTATGTAGAATATAATCCAAAACATCCATGAATGTAGAATACAAATCATAAGTCTGTTGCTACCAGAGGTGGAAGAAGTTCTCAGATCTTGTACATTAGTAAAAGTAGGAATGTAGAGTGTAGGAATACTTACAAGTAAAAGTACTATATTCAAAATGTTACTCAAGTAAAAGTACAACAGTATTGGCATCAAAATATACATAAATGCATTTATGCAGATTGGCACATTTTAGTATAATATAAATGACATGTATTACTTAAATCTTATTTAAGTGTTAATAATATTTCACATAATTAATCCAAATCTGTAAAGTAACTAAAGGTATTAAATAAATGTAGTGGAGTAAATGTACACCATTTACCTCTGAATTGTAGCGTAGTAGTTGTAGAAGTACAAAGTAGCAAAATATTGAAATACTCAAGTAAAGTACAAGTATCTCAACATTGTACTGAAGTACATTACTTGAGTAAATCTACTTAGTTACTTAACACCACTGATCGCTACATTACATTTTCTCCATACAGCATCTGTTCAGAAGAGGGATATATGATTGAAATAAAGAACACACTACAAAGGCTGGTGTTTTCAGCTACAGTAGTGGCACCTTGATCTAGGGATGGCAATGCTGGTTGGTCAGTCTAGCACTGTGGTGCGCCGAAACATTCGGAGAAAATAGAGTCCTAAAAACAATTTTATAGCACTTTAATTTGAGGGAGATGCAACCTGCCAGTGTTGTTCTACATCGAAAACAATGTGAGTCAAGCAGAGCGGCATCGTTCAATGCAAACAGTCACTGGACAGTAGGCTATTCTATCAAAACCGATCTTAACCAAGAATTTTAAGTTGTCCCTAATTGCGAGTGAATAAGGAAAGAATGGGTTGTAAAAAGGAAGAAAAGTAACACGTGTAATCACAACGGACCCAAACTGACCATTATACCAAGTCCAGCTCTATTTCTTTGCGCTGAAAAGACACTTGTTGACCCTCACTGTCTATTATGAGGAATACCAACAAAACTACTGGTCAAGTCAATACACAAAAAAAATGTTTTACAGGCATTGTTTTTTTTGTTTTTTGACGCCTCTGTCAAACAAAAAATGTGATAGTGAAACTGTTGGCCTTGATGGACCATTGTAGATTTAGTTCACAGAAGGTTCAAGTCGGTGTGAACTGACACATTTTGAAAAATAAGTTGGTTGCGTGAGACGTCTGACAGCCTGAACCCTCCAGAAGCACTTACAAAATGTTGTCAGTGACAATTGCTTATAGGAAAGGGGGCCTTATTAAGGACAATTATGAGGAGAAATGTCAAAAGAAAAAGGAAAGAAAAGATATGAGATGAAAGTAATTAGAAATGTCAAAATCTTGGCCTTTCCTATATGAACCACAAATATTAATTTCTGGTCTTAAAGGTTTAGACATGTGGTCTATAGGTTTTGAAGCCCCCTGAGGCAAATGTGTGCTACATGATTTTGGGCTGCTTATATAGAAAACAAATAAATAGAATGCCTAAACTCTACTATTTGTTTATGGTCAAATTAGATATGCCGTATTTTCCCTCCTCAAGGGCTGCTGATGTGTTTTGCATCAGCCATTGTACAAGGTGTTTCATTCAGTTATTGACGCAATTGGCTAAATTCACGGTTGGCGTGCAAAGCGCTCTCACAGCAACTGCTATCAATTTGTTCAGACGCACTTCTGTCAAATTATAAAACAATTTCTCGCCTCTCTAAAGATGTAATGTTCTATGAATTACACTGCCGTGACGCAAATGGCAGCTCGGCAACGCACACATCAATCACAAATTGGGAAAAAGCACTCTGGGCTGTTTCTTTCTCATTCACGCAAGGCCATTTTTTGAGAGACCTTGGGGCATCCCACCCTCTTTATACTCATCTTCCTTATCTACGTATTACTGTTACTCCACAATTATGCCTTTTATATCCAATGGGATGTTGTTTTTCAAGTTAAAAACAATTGTCTCTGTGTGGCCAATCATCATGGTCTGGTAGTGGTTGTTCCCAGTGCTGAAGTGCCAAGAAATAACAGTGAATGGTTTGTCATGATCTGATGTTGTTGTGTTGCTGGTCTCTTTGCTTTTTATTCAATGGAAAGGTAGACAACTAAGACCAGATGTTATTTGTTAACGCGTTCACTGCCAATACTGTGTGTGTGTGTGTGTGTGTGTGTGTGTGTGTGTGTGTGTGTGTGTGTGTGTGGGGTGGGGGTGGGGTGGGGGTGGGGGTGGGTGGGTGGGTATGTGCACACGCTCGCTCGCTCACAACTCCGTATTAGCTCTCACTTTTTGCTTTTTTTGTTTTGCCCCCTCATCTCAGTTGATCGGGTTCATGATGCCTCTGAAGCTGTTTTCTGCTTTAGGGACTGCTTATGTAAAGTTAAATATAAAAAAGTATAAACTTATAAGGCTGCCTATTGCATTTACAATCGGGTAGGCTTAACATTACATTTATATTATGTTTATATTTTATACATTTATATTCCATTTGATGTCTTACAAATGTATTGCAGGGTTACTGAATTGAATATGTTTTTTTTATCATTATTTGCTTTTGTTCTAAGGCTTATAGTAAAAAAATCATATGACTTGATGTTAGCCTTAAATGTCTGTTATCCAACATTTTTAAAACAACTAGACTCACTTTAATTATCATTAATATATCTTGACAAATGTCAATTTGGGTGTTGGAGTACCATGATTTAACACATCTTGTTGAACGACAGCCAGGGTGCCAATTTTGGTGCCATTGCTCCTGTAGAGTTAGCAAAACTGCAACCTGGCTTCAACAAGCTGTCAGGCAGCTGGGCAGAATAATTGTTGTTTCTCCAAAGAATCTCTGATATGTATATGTAATATGTATTACATAAAATCACATTATTTTCATCTGAATTTGTAAACCTAAAAAGATTCAATTAATTATTTTGACAGCCTAAAGTATTTTTCATATGCTAGCTTACCTGCTAGCCGTGTCCCTCAGGCTAAATGCTAAACTAAACTCATTATGCATGACTCAGGCTCTATATTTAACAAACAGACATGAAGTTAGAAAGAAAGTAATTTAATGTATTTTCCTACATGTTTAAAATGTATTTTTAACATTTCTGAGAAATAAATTCACTGTTTTAGGGGAAGAGTGCATTTCCATTTCTAGCATGAGTGTGTGTTTTTCAATTTAGTCATTCAATTCCATGTCAAAATCATAAGGATTCTTTTTTTCTATTAACTTCCAAAAATGCTGTAGCCTTTTGCCATGATAAAACAACACTCTTTAAACAAATGAAAGTGAGTTCATTGACACTTTTATTTAAGTGTTCTAGTTTTACAGGTTATTTATTTTATTTCAGAATTTAAATTTTCCAAAGTAAAAACATTAGCATCTTAAAGCACCTGCTCTTTCCATTAGGAAGAGAAAAACACCAGTGGATTGGCTTGAAGGGTCTAAACACACATACACACACACACACACACACACACACACACACACATACATATGCATATTCAGGGTCCAGGCCTGCACAACTGAACTGACGACAGCAGGCAGGACTTCAAAAGGTGAGACATCCCATAACTCACATCAGTCTCCTGGCAATCCATGATTTTTCCTACAAATCATACTTTAAGAATGCTGAGGGTAAACAACTCCAGCTGAATGACAAGTTCCTCAGAGTTGTGGCTTTCCCCTCTAAAACTGCGTCTCCATCATCTTCTACCTCTCTATAAAACATGACTGTCCAATGCATCTCATCTTTAAAGAGACAATTAAATAGGTGATACCTGTGGTCAAGTTAGGTATTTGTGCCCTTAAGCAAGGCACTGGACAGCGTGAATGTGTTATTCTTGAATAACCCTTCAGAAATTACATTAGATACCCACTGTGAGTTGTAAGCTAGAATTGGACATGCTAACCTTTTTAGCTTAAAGTGCCAGTGAAGTGCATTTTTTTGCGCCAAAATGAAATGGCAGTTTAATTTCTTACATATAATTGTACCTGTTCATGGCTAAAATAATTTTTTAGGAAGTGCGAGGGACGAGATAAACATCGCAAATTTTTCATCCCGTGAACGGCCGTCTGAGCCTACCGCTGCTGCAGACGATAGCGGCTGTGACGTCACAAGATGGGCCCAGTTGTGATTGTAAACATGGCGGAGCCTTCGGAAAGTGATACTGGTGCGAGAGAAATGAGTGATTTTGACAGCTTTTCGGACAGGATAGATGAGGAAAGTGGCCATGGAAGTCAATTTAGTTGAGGACAATATTTTGTCATAGATCTAGAGTAGATCTACACACAGGATTGGCCATCACCTGATCATACATTCATCTGTTCATAGCATGATGCAACATTCATGTTCACATGCAGTGTTGTGCTAGTTACTGAAAACCAGTAACTAGTTACAATTACTAGTTACTTCACTACTTACACCAAAAAGTAATGCGTTACTGTGAAAAGTACTTTTTAGTTACTTAAAAAAGGGCACCCATTAATGCCCTTATACTGTAGCCTTCATTTCAGTACTGTTATTGCATCGGAGAATAATACAACCTGTTGATCAACTTGACATGCATTTGCATCACTGAACTCTGCTAAGCAATGTGGTCTATACAAACACAAACACAAAGATATGTTTCAAAGTGCCAATCCAGCCGCTGTTGCTTAGGTGGAGGTGGAGTGGCGTCGGATGGTCTGGGTCTGTGGTCTTAGCTACTAGCTTCGTCCCAGCATGTTGTTTCTGCAGATGTTTCAACAGATTTTAATTGCTGTTTTGGGCAGTCGATAGGATCTTTGACCCGCCAAGACACAACTTACATTTAACTAAAACGTTCTTTTCTTTGTGCTCGACAAAAGTGAAATAGTGAGAATATCTCCAGGCGGAGAAACTCGACTTGAGCTCTGCCGCCGCCATGATAGTCTTGTTAGTAGACACAAACACAGTGGCCTTTATTTTTCATAAACAATCTACGAATCTACGAAACAATGACACCAGCCACTCACCTTCATCTTTTGGAACAGAAACATCGCCACTTCGGCAGAATTGACATTACCACAGCCAGCGGCAATGCATCGCTTCCCGTGTGTTTTTCCTCCCTTTTTCTTCACTGTCGCCTCCATTGTCAGGTTTCCTCGATTGGCAATCACTTCCAGTCGACTGCGAAACACTTTCCAATAAAATACTCGCTCAAAAACGTTGGTAAATTCCACTTTGAAACAGAGACAAAATGAACGGTGGTGAATGTAAACACTTCGGCTGAGCCCATCTTCTGACGTCACGCAGTAGATCGCAAGCCACGCCCACGAAGGCGGAGGTCGACTGCGGATTTCCCAGCGGAAAATTCCAACTCGTCAAATTCGTTGCTATTCCAACATCTTTGATATGGGTTCCAATGGACAATTTTGGTCATTACTATACGTATTAGCATAACAGATCATGCACCGGCGCACACTTCACTGGGTCTTTAAGGTAGAGCTCATAAACACACTGTCTAATCAATTCCTTACTTTTGTGCGCTTGTTGTTTTGACTTTGTAAATGTAAAAAGGATCCCATCCTTGCCTCTTTAGTAAGTATCACTCCTATTAGCACACTTCTTTGGTGAGGAATTATTTTTATAATAATAATCATCCAATGCCACCCAAAGCCAAACCAATCAATAACAAAATGTGGTAACACTTTATATTAAGGTACACAAATTCACCATCAACTAGTTGTTAATTAACATGCATATTAGCAGTATATTGGCTCTTTATTAGTCATTATAAAACATAATGCCTTATTCTACATGACCGTATTCTACAAGTAATAGGCCATTAGTTGAGACTTTTTCCTCAATAACCCTCTAATTAGTGCTTATTTATTGTAAGTAAGGAAGTTGTTGTACATGAGTTTTGGTCTTAATATGCTCTGCTCAATATGGGCCTAATAAGGCATTAGTACCACAAGAATAGTCATTCTCCCATAATAACACTTAACAAATAAGATATATTCTTATGTAACAAGACATGATAGAAAATACCAATTATTTTGTTATTTAGACACAATTAGGGAGGCGTGTGGCGCAGTGGGTTAGTGCGCTGATCTTCGAATCAGAGGATAGCAAGTTTGAGTCCCACTGCAGTCAGCATGTCGTTGTGTCCCCGGGCAAATTGCTCCTGTGGGGATCGCCCACAGTATTGAGTATGTAAGTCGCTTTGGATAAAAGCGTCTAACAAGTAACATGTAATGTAATGTAATTAACACTTATAGAAGTGTCTAAATAACAACAAAATTTGTATTTCTATCTAAGAATATGTTTTTGGGTATTGACAGTTCAGCTACCAATAGCAAGGTGATATTGACCTGTATGTTTCATATTTGAACATTTATATTTTTGTAAAATGTGTACTGAAGGTTAGACAGGAAACCGGGTACAGGAAGTAGGAGAAAGTGAACTGAATAGCATGGCAGTAGACTACTACTAATCTTCCCTATGCAACCTGAATCGTAAAAGTGTCAAGTCCATCAGAAAGCAATGACTGTAAGTGTAAGTGTAAGCCTTACACTTACACTGTAAGGATTAGTAACATGTATTGTGTTTGTAGTGGCATCCAAGGTTTCCTTTTGCCACTATAGAGCGGGGTTGACGACACGCAATCCAAAGCAATAAGCAGCCGAAGGTTTTCAGTCAAAACAAATGTAATTTATTAACAAAAAAATATTGACTTAAATAGTCTCAAAATAACAAATCTAAATCAATATTTCGGCGATATACTTTCTCATAATAATTATACTTTGCAGTCCAATTTGCAACACTAATTTGTAATGACAGTTTGCGGTCGAAAAACTGTTCCGCTCCCCGTCTCATACACAGCGGCTGTCCTCAATTGCCTCACTTAAATAAACACCGGAAGGTACAAGAAAACAGATCATATTTACGATTTAAAATAAACAATAATTTCATCAAAAGATATTCACCATGGCAATATAAATCATTTTCCATCATTAATTCATTTATCAAATTATGAATCTAAATAATAACTTTGACTTCATTGTGGTTCTAACATACCGGCCCCTAATTGTTTACGCAGTAGCAAAACAATTAATACATTATAATAGAGCCAAAAAACAAGCAGTTACTCAAAATGTAACTGTCATCAATATACAATCATTGTCATAGTTCATAGTCCAATGTTTGTGTTAGGTGTGTTGGCATGAGTACAAGAGAAAAATGGGGGGGGGGCATATGTGTGTATGTGTGATACTGGGTGTCAGAGGTTACAAGCACATGACACCTTGTGTTCAATCAACTGCTTCCAGAAGCAGGCAGACCTTGTCAATTGGTCGCTGTAAGGTGCTACTCTTGGTTTTCACCAAGACACTTCGGACAAGCCCTTTCTACCCTGACAATGTCTTTATCACCCGGCCCATTTGCCAGGAATTTCTTGGTGCTGTATTATCCACGATGACGACGAGATCATTGGGGCGAAGGTTCCGTTTGGGGTTGTGTCATTTGACTCGCTGTTGCATGATTGGGAGATATTCTCTTATCCATCTCCTCCAGAAGCGATCTGCGAGCTATTGTGCCTGTCTCCATCTCCTCCGTGAGTACAAGTCCTCCTTGTGAAAGAGTCCAGGTGGCATAATCGGTTTTGTTTTTAGCAGAAGGAGGTGATTTGGCGTGAGGGGTTCGAGATCGTTCGGGTCACTTGAAACTGTAGTCAATGGTCTGTCATTCATGATGCCCTCAACTTCGCAAAAAGCTGTCTGTAGAGTATCATCATCCAATCTCTGTTCTTTTAGAATGGAACACAGAATCTTTTTTACAGATCTGATGAGCCTTTCCCAAACTCCACCATGGTGGGCTCCATATGGCGGATTAAAAGTCCATTTTAGTCTGTCACTGAGTAATGCATTTTGAATCTTTTGTTGATTCAGGTCTTTAAGAGCTGCTCTTAGCTCTTTCTGTGCTCACACAAAGTTTGTGCCGTTGTCTGTCCTGATGCTTGTCACTTGCCCTCTGCGACATATGAATCTGCGCAAAGCATTGATGCAGGAGTCAGTGTCCAATGAGCTCGAAACTTCCAGATGTATGGCCCGACTCACAAGGCAGGTGAAAATCACTCCCCAACGTTTTACATTTGCTCTGCCTCGTTTAACCTCCAGGGCAGGGTTTCCGCCCGGATTTTTTCTTGACGGTGAAATGTCCGGAAAGAATTTATTTTACCGGACAAATTTGAAACTTACCGGTCATGTTTCAATAATAATAGTAATACGAATTGTGTAGCAGAGTTTCCGTTAGCAGGTCATTACCGGACTATGACCAGATATGATGTTTAAAACTCAGTTAATGGGGCTAATTTTTATATTGCTTTAGTTTATAATCGTAACAGATCGAAAAGTTCAGCTTCATTTTTCAATAAATGATGCGCTTCCACAAACAACAAACATCATTATTACATTCAAACAAACTACTTATAGTAGATAAAGTACATTATTCAAAAGTTTACATTAACTTTGGATAATAACACGGGAGAAACGGATCCTCTCTTTTCCTCTCTTTTCCTCTCTCCCTCCCTCTCTCTCCTGACAGCCCGTCAGTTTCTCATGCAGCAAGCTAAACAGTGGGCGGGGCTTCAGGTGATCATGCAGAGCTGCGTGTCTCCGTCAGACTCAGCAGCTGATCTGATCTCTCTCTTGCGTCCGGTTATACTTCACTCGCGTTTATGTCCATATCGATCAGATCCAGCTCTCCTGATCGGCCTTTATAGAGAGCACCGATCAAACTATTAAGAGTGAATATCGGCCGATAATGACCGGCGGCCGATCGATCGGAGCATCCCTAATTATTACCGGATATTTTGACCGGCAGGTTTTGAATTTACCGGTTTTTAATACATTTTACCAGCTAAAAAACGGTAATTACCGGCTAACGGAAACCCTGCTCCAGGGGTCCAAAGAAGTCAATACCAACATGAGTAAAGGGTGGTAGATCTGGAGACACCCGATCCTCTGGGAGGTCAGCCATTTTCTGCTCTCCAACTGTGGCTAGCATTCTTCGGCAGAAAACACAAGCTTTGATTATTTTTCTGGCTGCCGAGTTGGCACGAGGCAACCAGAATCTTTGATTTAGTCTTGAGAGCATTTGGCTTCTCCCTGAGTGTCCAATCTGCTGACGGATGTGGCGCAGGATCAGTTTGGATATAGTAGAGTCTTTTGGGCAGGATAATGGGGTTCTTCAGATCCATTGGCATTGCCGATTTGCTTATTCGTCCTCCCACTCTTAACATGCCTTCAACTAAGATTGGGTCCAGCTTCCTGATAGAGCTGCTTGCTCTTACATGCCTTCTTTTCTCCAAAAGTGCAAGTTCCTGAGAGAAGTGACGTCTTTGCTCAGAGTGAATTATTGACTTTTCAGCTTCTCTAATGTCCTCCACAGACAGATGTTGTGATCCCAATGTCAACTTTAGGTTGTTCATTTTGTCCTTTAAGGATTTCGAAAGATTCCAATCTGGGGCAAGGTCAGCTTTTGCAGATTTCCTTCTTTGATTTAGCAGAAGAAGAATTCCTCTTAATTTAAGTATCCAAGCAACCCCTCTCTGCAGTCTGCTCCATGATGAGTAATACTCAAACAGTTTGCTGGTTGGGTTGGTTTCGTGGACACTAAAACTGTTAACTGCTACGTCCTTTCTAACCTCTGGGTCCTCTGATGGAATAAGGCCCAGGTGTTTTTGGCCAATATTCTTTTTCCTTTTCCAGATACTTAGGTCCTGTTATCCACCTTGATGTCTTTAGAAAGTCTTCTACATGCAGGCCACGGGATGCGTCGTCGGCAGGGTTGTCATGGAGCTCACATGCCTCCACTGCTTCTCCTGAGACAGGTCCTTGATCACTGAGCTTGATGCTATCTCCATGAACCTTTTTTCTTCACCTGACATTTCTTTCTTCTCTTCATAATCTTTTTCCGAGAAGTCCTGATTGTATTGTGTGATGAGGAGATCATTCAGGTTGGCTACTGATCTTCTGTTGACCATTGTCATCACAGGTCCGGATTCCACAGCAGTACAAGCGTTGAGTGGTCCATTTACCACCCATCCAAACACTGTCCTGATTGCATATGGTCCATTTCCTTGACTTCTTATTATGTCCCAAGGTTCCATTGCCTTAGAAACATCAACTCCTATTAGAAGCTCTATGTCAGCATCAATTTCTTTCAGCTGTATGTCACTTAGATAAGGCCATCTTTCCAGATCCTTTTGGGTAGTTACATTTTCTTTTGAGACAGGAATCTTTCTCTGTGTGTACACCTGAGGTAGGTCAAGGTAAGTACTGCCATCTAAATTTCCTATCTCCAATCCTTTGAGTTCGTAACTCTTTACAAGTCTTTCCTGACCCATTGTTCGTAGAACGACTGTCGTTTTTCGTGATTTGGGATTCAGCTGTCTCATTAGATTCTCTGTGCAGAATGACGCTGAACTGCCGGGATCAAGAAAAGCATAGGTTGAGATACACTTATCTCCTTTGTCAACCTTTACTCGAACAGGCACTATGGCTAGGGCACAATCCCTACCGGCCCCAGTAGCTTCACCAGCCGAGACAAGTGCACTGTTGGGGGAGGCTTTTGTAGAAGTGGACTGTCAATGTGAAGTATTGTTGGGTGAGTCCATTGCAAGGTTTCCTTTTGCCACTATAGAGCGGGGTTGACGACACGCAATCCAAAGCAATAAGCAGCCGAAGGTTTTCAGTCAAAGAAAATGTAATTTATTAACAAAATATTGACTTAAATAGTCTCAAAATAACAAATCTAAATCAATATTTCGGCAACATACTTTCTTATAATAATTATACTTTGCAGTCCAATTTGCAACACTAATTTCTAATGACAATTTGCGGTCGAAAAACTGTTCCGCTCCTTGTCTCATCAGGTCTCATACACAGCGGCTGTCCTCAATTGCCTCACTTAAATAAACACCGGAAGGTACAATAAAACAGATCATATTTACGATTTAAAATAAACAATCATTTCATCAAAAAATATTCACCATGGCAATATAAATCATTTTCCATCATTAATTCATTTATCAAATTATGAATCTAAATAATAACTTTGACTTCATTGTGGCTCTAACAGTGTTTATGTGATGACATTTAGAGATGTTTAAACTCAATGAGAAAATGCGTTAGCATTCGCGCTAGCATTAGCATACGCGCTAGCATTAGCATACACGCTAGCGTTAGCAATACTAGCCTGTATACATGCTTATTGCACAGCTAGTATTAGCTATATTTACCTTGTTTACACTTAGCGGTCCTATTTGTTAATCTGTGTATGTTGCACTTGCATGTATGAGATCATTAAGTGCCTTGTAACTTCTTTTTTTATAGTTTCACTCCGTTTGAATGTCAGTGGACTGCAAATTAGTCAATTAGGTGCTTTCACACCAAGTACTTTTTCCAGGATTAGTTCCTGGAACTTTTCCCCGGAACTTTTATTTCCTGGAACTATCTAGTAAATCGCGTTCACACCGGAACAAGTCCCTGAGGGAGCCGCTGACGTCACTTCTTCTTCTTCTTCTTCTTCTTCTTCTGCTTTGGGTTTACTGGCAGGCCGCAAACAACTTCACGGCGTATACTACCACCCAAAGTCGCCGGCCGGAAGTCCCCGGAGTTGGGGACTGGCTTCAGTAGAGCTTCTACTGAAGCCTTCCGAGTAAATCGCCAGAAGTGCCGACACCTCCTCATCACTCCACCGCTCCCATGTTTTCTTTTGTGTTGCCATAAGTTAGTCTCTCCCCGTTGGTGCGCTGGGCTAATGCTAATGCTAATAATGCTAATGTGAGCAAATAAAATGGCGGCTTCACAAAAACCTTTCAGAGTTTTGCAATTCGCCCTGCCAATCAGAAATTGGAACCTTTTTCTCCCCAGGAAAGTCCGTGCTCCGGTGTGAAAGCGCCTATTAAAGGAGCATGGCTGCTCATTCCCTGGCTCTCAAAAGAGTTTGGCTAGCTGTTTAATCTATGTTCACACTGAGACACTACAACACATAGAGAGAACAGTACACCTATTGTGTGAGTACATACAAGCAGGTCACACAATATGATCACAAATACATAAACTCTGTTAAATATCAGCTTTATTAAAAAGTACAGGCTGCATATGTGTTCTCAGCCTTGGAGAAACTTGACATGTTTTGGTATGTGTCTGAACCTCTTTAGTGGTTCATTAATAAAACAGATATTTCAACATGTGCCTACTTTGTTCATTTACTGTTGAGGTCAATTTCAGTAGTTGTGTGCTATAATGTATTTACAAAGTGTGAAGAGGAGGCAACTTTAGAATAGGGAACCTGTTCAGGTCAATCAGAGTCAAACTACTAGCTTATTGGTTATGAACAAGACTTCACTTTAAAATAGGGAACATATTCTTAGATAGAAATACCTCATTTGTTGTTATTTAGACTTAATTAACACTTATAGTTTCATGTCTTGTTACATAAGAATAGATCATATTTGTTAAGTGTTATTATGGGAGAATTACTATTCTTGTGGTACTACTGCTTTATTAGGCCCATATTGAGTAGCGCATATTAAGAACAAAACTCATGTACAACAACTTCCTTACTTACAATAAATAAGCACTAATTAGAGGGTTATTGAGGAAAAACTCTCAACTAATGGCCTGTATACTTGTAGAATATGGTCATGTAGAATAATCATTAATAAGTGTTTTATAATGACTAATAAAGAGCCAATATACTGCTAATATGCATGTTAATTAACAACTAGTTGATGGTGAATTTGTGTACCTTAATATAAAGTGTTACCCAAAATTCATTCCTGACTATATCCATGTGTGTGAAATGTCACTGATATGTGTCTTATTTCCTAAATATGTGTAGGTTTAAAGTCTGTGAAAGAAATTGATAAGTATAGCTGTAAAATGACATTTTTACTGAAGTATCATACTTGGAGTTACACATTAACGGTATCTCCTGTGGTGCCTCCTGAAATCTTTGCTTGATCTTTCACGCTTGAATATCCTGCTGATTTCACGAAAAAGACAGATTTACTACAGTTCCCAACTGAACTGAACCTTTAACAGTCTATAAATGTCAATCCACAGGAGTCCGCAGGCCTGTGAGTTTAGAAATTAGATGCAGGATCCTGTTGCTCTGAAGGTGAAGAACTGCCTGTAACACCAACTAAATGGAAATACATTTCAGTATGTTATTCAAAATAGAGCTGTTCAAAGAGCCACATAAATAATCTGGCATGCAATTTTTTAATATTTGACTCAAAGTTATTTAGCTGCTTTTTTCCCACAATCAATAATATGTTTTATATAAAAGACATGTTTCTCTATCATGTTTCTTTCCGTTATCTATAATGTAAATAATTTGATAGAGGATAATTGCGAAAAAAATGTATCCTTTTCTGTACTTTAGCTCACCGTTAATCAAGGACCGCTTTGCTTTGATTAAGTTAAGTCATTCTCGAGGAGTTATGCATCTATATGAAGAATGTGCATCATGATAACACAAGGAAACTAGTTGGCAGCAGATCATTATGAAAAATAATCCCAGGAATAAATCCTGTAAAAAAATAAATCCTCACAAGTTCAAAATACTTCACATGCTGTTTTCTTATAAATCCATAAATTCATGCCTGTCACAAGCCGGCCAATTCAGCAGCCATTAAATTTGAAGATTTGCTCTTATTCCCTTCCAGAATAAGGGTTTGTTTTATTTCATAAGATGTCAGTCAGCAATCAACGCACTAGAGAAACATTTGTTGCTATGTATGTTTTTGTATTCACCTGGTGTTGAGTCATGTCAATAAATACCATGGCAGCACACCGTGTTCACGTACTTTGCCTTAGATATTTGTTTTAGTCAAGTTAGGGGTACATTCTGTTTTTAAATCCAGAGGGGCACACACATAAAGCAAGCCTCAACATGACAGTGTACAGCGGGGTACCTCACAACTTTTTGATGCGTCAGGTAGTTATCAGATGTAATTGCCAGGAATGATTTGGATTGAAAGGAAAGATTGGACAGATGAGGAGTGGATGGCAGCTCTAAAGCACACAGAGTAATAACAGTATGTGTCTTAGCCCACCAAAGTCTAAAGTGATCCAAAAACTGATTTCAAGCTTCCACATGTGCAACATTGCTGTGTTTTAATGAGCATATGACTATGAGCAAGGGCTTGTTAATAATCAGTATTAAGCCAGTTTCCTCCTCCTGCACACTTTACAACATTAAGGAAGGTGGTTTGAAGAAGAAGAAGTATTGGGAGGGATGAAACCCTCTTTTAATGGTCACACATGCAGAGCACACAGCACGCACAGTGAAATTTGGCCTCTGCATTTAACCCATCCTAGTACCAGGAGTCTAGTACTAGGAGCAGTGGGCAGCTATTGTACAGCGCCCGGGGAGCAATGGGGTTAAGAGCAGCCAGTGTTGTGAGAATGGATCACCCATCTGTACGGCTAACACCTTTATATTCAAAGTCCATTCGTGCCTGCCAATGGCAAAATATGTGCCTTAACATCAGTGATTGTGGTGAGGCCAAACGTGAAAAACAATTCAATAACACAATATAATAGGTTTTCATTACAGAATGCAAATCCCTGTGTATCAACATGTTGGATTTTTTTGATAGCTTTCGTCATCAATCTGGGGACCAAACTTTTGAATTTAAATATCTGAACACACAAGTATTGTATGTCAAAAAGAGCTAAAGAAAAGCTGCGGTCAGGCTAAGACAAGGAGGTCAAAGTTGTAAGAGTCTGTAAAGTGTGACAGATGTTTACACCAGTTTGTGTTGGATTATAATTTAATTCAGTTAATGATAAATCGTAGTTGATTTGTACTTGAACTGTGCAATGTTAAGATCTGGGGAACAATTTAGGGTTAGGGTAAGCATATCATCTTGGTCAACAGTTTTCCAAATCAACACAACTTAAAGGGGATAAATCATGTTTCTACAAGAACATGATTACTGGCTTTAATGTTAAAGTGTTATTTTTCTCATGAAGTTCATCCCAATAAACCTGTTTTCACCCATAGTTTAAGCACCTGTCTCTTTAAGCCCCCTCTTAAAAAAAGCCCCTTATGCTCTAATTGCCCTACGAATAACAAATGTCATTCATAAGGCATGTTCATAAGGTAGACCTTAACAGAGGAAAAAAAACAGAACTCATGCCTAAACTGGCAAACTAGAAAGTATTTATGAAGGACATATGTGTTTTTATAGGGGCACGTGTTTAGAAAAATGCTCCCGCTGTACTGTATGGGTCATGTTGAATATCAGTGAAGTATAAGATTTGTTGAGTTCAATATAAAGAAGAAATACAGCACAGCCATTTCACTCATTAAAGCCGTTTCATAAAAAACGAAATGTTATGGTGCATTGGTCACAAGGTGACTTTAAAGAAAAGGCAGCCAGACGTGACAGAAAAGCAAACATAGGAAAGTTGTTGAAAGATCACTTACTGTATTATGCTAATGTTCTGTTTATATTTGTGTTGTTGTATTGTATTTTGTGCCTCTACTTTAGCTTTAACATGTTTCTCATCCTGCCGCTGCTGCAGAACCTCTTTTCACCCTCTGTCCGAAACCAGAGCTTGAGTGTTACATTGTGATAAACAAAGCAGTCCAATTGGGGCGGGGGGAGGTGGAATATGATGGAGAGAAATTCCCTCTGGGGTGAACTTTGGGGATTTTAGCCTTTGCAGACCATTGATATTCATTGAAAGCTATATAACACACTACAGGAAAGCATAATATGGCCTCTTTACCGTCCTTTTTTGCTCTCAGAAAATAAAACTAATTATAAACAGCTCCATGTTGTTTTCCCCTCTATTTCTGACCACAAAAATCATTGAGTTTGTTCAAATAATAGATTGAAAAAAAAACAATATTGTTTTTATAAGAGCTTTAAGTATGCTCAAGTAGGCCTCCAGTATGGGAAAGTTGTGTGCAAAATACAGTTGTTATATTTGCATATCCAAACTGAATAGCTTATCTTTTATATGCTATATGCAAAGATTCATGTTAGTCGCAATTTGCCTTTTAGAGCTCAACCCATTAGATACTGAGAGAATTATTCAGCATATTTCCACACAGCCTTCTCCAGCGAGGGTTTAAACACTGTTTCCTTTTTCTACGCCTCTTTACACGCTAGACAGACATTCCGACCGTTTTTTGCAATTAATATGCTAAGTGGTGCAAAGCCTCACAATGTCACTTTTCATTTACATCTCCGGCTCTGTTTATATCTTTCACTCGTGTGTCAGTCTCTCACGCTGGGTAAACACCTCGCTCTGACAGCTGCTGCGCACCTTTTCTTTATACCCTCAAGCTCTACGTCTCTCTCTGTCTTCATGACTCTGTGGCATTTGGCCTGCTGTTTACTAGCTGGTGACACGGGCCGGGGTCCACAGGGAAGACATAGGTGACCACCGCGGAGCATCCATCACTCACACATACACGTATTTACACACATGCGCAGGCTTATGGTGAGGGAAAGCTCTTGTAGAGGAAAGGGACAGGTGACCACCTCGAGTGCGCCCATCACTTCACACACATGGAGTATAAACACACACAGACAGGCACTGCTTGTGTAGCGGAGGGTCACAGATGACCACCTCAGAGCAGCCATCACTTCACACACCTTTACACACACACACACACACACAGACTTGGCTTTTCCAAGCAGAGGGTTTTTCCCCTTACGGTGAAACACACCTCGGTGGCCAAATGCCCTTTTGACGTACTCACTGCCAGCTGGGAAAACATCGCTCGCTGCATGTTTCACCAGCAGCCTGGGCAGCAGGAAAATGGCCCTGAAGAAGAGAAGGGGGAGGGGGGGTCAAAGGGGTTGCTTCTTTCCCATGTGAGAGTCTCAGGTGGATACAGGTGTTTTCCCAGATTTAGGGGTTTATTGGTAGGTATGTACTGTACCCATCCACACATTGAACTTAAGTATATATATTGCAATATTATTATTATTAATAATGTGCTATGATATCGTGCAATTACGTATCTTTTTTGCACTACTAAATACTGGTAATATTTACAGTCATTATGTGACCGTCTATGTGTCATGTTTCCTGTAGATATTTAATTGCTCTTTTTACTGCACTTTTAGTGTACAGTTTTACTATTATGCTGCTGTGTTTATTGTATTTTTGTAACTGGCACAACAATTTCCTTCGGGATAAATAAAGTATTATCTTATCTTAAGTATAGTAACACAAGATTGAAAATACTCCATTGTGTCGACCATCACTGTGAAGCCCTGGCTGCCAAACATGTCAGACTGTTCCTCTACATCTGGGGATGTCTGTAGTTTGCTTGCGGCTGTTGTTGGTGTTGTTATTGACAAAGTTAAATAATGTGCCAAGGATGTTTCGAAACACAAGCTTGTATGTATTGATCAATATGAAGGGATGAAATTGTTTTAGTTATTGTTATGATGCTGGGACTCCCCAGGGTAGTTCACCTATTGCCAGCAAGGAATGCTTTTAAGGCAAACATCAGTGAAAAAGAAAAGACGTTTGCGCAGTAAATGCCATAAATTGTTGAAATATTTTTAAATGTCTGGATGCAGCCTGTATCTATAAGATTGACTGGGATTTGTACATCTGAATAATAATCTTCTTTTAGTTAGGTGTGTGATCATTTAACCATGCACAGAGAAAGGAATTCACTATTATGTTCACCACATATCTGCCTTGAATCTATCTATTAAAGGGGCCCTATTGTGGTTATTTGGTGTTTCCCCTTTCCTGTAGTTTATATATACATATACAAAAGTTCCCTCCAGAGGGAGTTTCTTTCCCGTTGTTGTCACAGATGTTGACATCAGTGTAATGTTCACTAATGGTTGACAGATTCCCTGCCCTTAAAAAAGAAATAAAAATCAGCACCAGAGCTCTGTTAAACAGCACCTAATTGTTTCACTTTCATAGACAGGCCCTACAGGTGTGGTGGAGCTAAGCATCTGTTCTACATTTGGTTAAGATGTCTGTTTACAGTTCAGCAGTGAGTTATCCCTGTACCGTATATACTTTATTAAGCCTGAGGGAGGTTCAGCAGAGCTGCCCTCATCTTACCTCAAAGTACCAAAAAAAATGGTTTAAATTCACTAAATCATGCACCACGTTTACATTTGCTCCACCTTCTGATTTTATAAGAACCTGTAAAACTGATAAGTGTACTGTTGTCAAGTCAACCCAGGAGTTTTGAATTAATGCATTTTTAAGTTCTTCCTTATTTAAAGAAGAAATCAAACATTGTTATTGGGACAAAACCTATACAGTAGAAATATATATACAGTAATCATTACATTTCCAGTAGTCTCATCTCAAACTGTACAGTCCATGAATCAAATGGGAGTGAAATCGTTGGTTGAATGATGACTTCTGAACACAAATTTGTCTTTCTCCCTTCTGCAGAAACCCTTTTGAGCTTCGTCGATGACATCTTGTCTGGGGCCAGGTCTCCCTGTGTGATGTTAGGGGACATCCCCGACCTCCTGTCCTCCTCCATCAGCATGATCATCCGCTGCCTAGAGCCGGACACCACCTACATGTAAGTCACTTTCTATTTGTCCTCCTTAAAAAAAACAGACTAAACAACCGGGAAACTAAACTGATTTGGGAACCAGATCTCACTCTCACTGTCAGATGTTAAGATAAAGCACATTTTGCCTTGTTTATTTTGCACAATTTCAAATAAAAAAAAGATGTTTGATTTCTAAACAATGTACCAATCCTATGCACGTTTTTAAAGGTCCCCTATTATACTGTTTTTCATCAATATATTATAGTTCTCAGATATATACAAAACATGTCTCTGAAGTGTTTGGCTCGAAATACCAAACAGATCATGCATTGTAGCATCCCATAAACCCCTCTGTTTCAGCCCTGTTTCAAAAGTGCTGAATCTGTGTCTGTTACTTTAGATGAAAAATAAGGAGCCACTCCCCACGCCCCTCTGATGCCCCTTTCACACCAACGCGGTTCCCGTTCTAGCTCTGTGCTAGTGCTCTTCTGGTTCGGAACCGGTTTTTATTTTCAGCCCCCGTTTTGTTCACACCGCCCAGAGCCCGACTGGTGCTGCCGCTGCTGCGTCATGACGTCACCGTTTACGTTGCTGATTTTCTCCCCAACGGTGCTCACAACAACAACAATGGGGGACTGCGTCGGGTTGATGATAGTGTTACTTTTAATCATACGAAGCCAGATTAAATTAAATAACGACTTCTCCAACCTTATACTTTTCTCCAGAATGCCGTGGTTCATTGTTTATTAATGTGTTTCAAACTTTCAGCGGCATTTACCGACCGCTGCAGTGCTGCTCTTCCACCGGAGTTTATTCTCCCGTTAACTCACACGGCAGCGGCCGCTGTAAAGTATTCACTGTCTGACTGTCAAACAAGCAGCTGATACATATCCCCAATTCCCCATAAGTGAATATGTGTCAGTCTGAATTGACGCTGTGTGGCATCACAACGCTTATGAAAGTTTCTCTGGTATAAAATGGGTGATGTTAGCATAGCAACCGAAGCTAAACTGACTATCTTGACTACTTGTTGTTGCTATCCTATTGTGGCATAAGCCGTTTTCTACAGGCACATTTTACCGGCGTATTTTTCATTATGATTCTACTTGTGATAGTCGGACATGACAACCTGTGCAGCCCATGTATTGATTCCATCCGATAGCTGCTATAATACAAAACAAAATGTCTGCCTGCTCTCCACAATGATCAATAACAGCGAACGGATGGTCAAAGTAAGGTACAAATAAACAGAATCACACGAAGCCTGGTTAGTGTTGCCTGACTTTATAAAGTGTGTTTTCTTTTTACAAGTGTGTGGTTGCGTTCTAGTCACTTTGCTCAGCGCTACTACTTGTTACAACTTGTATTGGCCGTACTCGCCATAAACTGTTAGCTCAGGTTAATCTCGCCCTCCTCCGACGTAAGCGTGACGTATGCGGTTCTTGCTTCTAGACCGAAAAATGTTTGGTGCTTGGTAAGCACCGGTTTTCGGTGCTTAGAGCCGGCTCCGCTGCGGTGTGAACAGGAAAAACCGGTGCTTACCAGGCTCTAGCTCCGAACCGGCCCTGGAACCGCGTTGGTGTGAAAGGGGCATGAGAGATATTTGGTTAAAAAGAACATAATGGTGCTCTAGGAGGAGATTCAGGTGATAAGGTGGGGGGTGTTACCTTGGTTTGTGATTGGCTAATGGTTACACAAGCCAAAACATCGTTATGACATCATAAAGTGACCAAAATCGGATCAGCTCAATTTCAGACAGGTTTTTATATAAATGGATCAGGACAAAAAGAGAGGGGGTCTTTTTTCCTGAAACTTTCAGAATCTCTTTACACAGAGGGGACACATGTTTATGTATAAAATACATGTAAAAGTGGATGTTGCATAATAGCTGACCTTTAATATGGATTCTGTTCACAATTCAAATATGATTTAATTAGGTGTCCTCACAAATCCACTATTCTGACTGAAAAACTTTCATTTTTGAGTATGCTGCTGCTGAAAACAATTTTCCCACAATGCATTGCCCGTTGGACATGGAGAAGCCATTCACAGCTGGAAAAGATTAGAGTAATTGCAAATGTGGTGAGACAGCTTCAGAAAGAACAAACAAGAAATCATCTTTGGAAAAATATTAGCTTTTCTCTCAGTGTTGTTTAATTGTTAGCGTCATTCAAAGTCATAGTTTGATTGACGTCTTACGTTGCACAAATTGTATAATTTCCTGTCATAATGAAACGGTTAACCATGCTGATTTGGTATAATTACTGCAAAGACAGTATACTATGAGATTAGTAGTAATTATAATAGGTATGAAAAATGCTTTATTTGCCACAAACAACTTGTGCTAACAGATAGTAGCTGTAGTTAGCAACATTTATGATGCTTTGAGGTGTTTAGTCTAGCCAACGTTGGTACAAAGTAAGCAGTGGGAAGTACAGAAGCTCCATCAAAGTTACTTTACAACAGTTTGTGTTATAAACTCATGTAGAAATAGCAACATACATGTTGTGGTTTATGAACATTTGAGCTATATACTGACAAATAGCAACCTACCAGCCCTTGCAACGTGAATCAAAACAACTGAAGAGTGAATTAAATAATTTTTTAAGATGTTCAGGAAGGGGCAACTCCATAGAAGCCTGCGAAAATATTACATACTTCGCTATTATCCAATTGGGACTCCAAATATATGATAAAGCAGTGAATGCTTTACGGCGTGGCAACCTTGTGAATGACAAGTCGCTAAGGGCCAATAAGCTTTCAATAGGAGATATGTAGCAATTAGCCTCCATCCTAGCTCTAACATTTCACTTTGACCTCAGCATACCATTATCGTGACTGACTGGCATCAAACCCTTAAGGCTGGCTAAGGTACGTTTTTGGTTTAATATAAGCTAGTTGAATCTGAATTGTGATAATTCCTGTAATTTTAATTTAAGGTTGGTGTTAAAAACATTATTGATATATTAATTAATTTCACAGTCCCCACAAATATGTTAGATGAATACAATAAAAACTGTTTAATAAAGAAATGTTTACTCTATGTTATCTACAATCATATAGGTCTTTATTCTGTCTTTATGTGTGTATGCAGTTTAACAATGTGTTGCACACACACAGATACACACACCATATGCTCTCATGCACATGCTGACATTTATCTCACAGACAGCCTGCCACAGGAAGCCACGCAGACTTCTCTGAGAGGCAAAAGGCAGATTAGGGTGAAGAGAAAGAAATGGAGAAGCAGAGGGAAAGTTTGGGTTAGAATAAAAAGAGAAAAGAATGAGAAAAAAAGATCAAGAATTTCGATGTTTGTGGGCTGGATAAGCAGGTACACTACACATGCCCTTTTAATCCTGACATCAGCGGGACTCTCTCCGTCCTGTCTGGCAGCTCATTCATCTTTCAAGCCACGGCGACGTCTCTCCCTTCAGGCTGCAACCCACTCCTCATGTTTTCTGTACAGACAGAGCACTTACAATGCCTTGGATCAGTGCCTTGTGTGGGGGGGGGGAAATGCATTGTGTGGGGAGAAGTAGCCTATTCACATTATGTAAGCATGACACAGAAAACATACTCCGCAGCTGCATAAAAAGTTGAGTCCAAAACGCTAAGACATGTTGGAAATGTTTAAACGTTTAGAGTCTGAGGCTGGAAACGAACCAAGTCTCTCTCTTTTTCAGTGAACTATGCATGTGTGTAGTCAACTGTTTTATCTTTACCTGCAATATAAGAGAAACACATCTCCAGGCTGATAGTAAAAATATCCATTTTTTTAAATTCTATGGTCTTCTCTGCCACTCTTTTAAGCCTGTGGTGCTGCAGGTGGATGCAGTTTGTAGGAAGCTCACTAGGTGGAGATATTCATTCAGTGAAGTGACAGGTTATTAGCTCTGTAAAGAAGTGCTTATTGTCAGTCTGGCACTAGTGAAAGTCTCATTATAAACAAACGGAGCCTTTTTATTTGATTTCACAGGGAAATGATGATGTGATGTTGCTACAGCAGATTTAGATTAGGTTTTGTAGCAAACGATGTATCACTCACAATTAGCTGCAGGTTCTATAATCCGCTTCACGTGTGTTTATGTGTCTAGGTTCCGGCTGTGGGCAGTAGACAACACAGGCCGCCGCTCCAGCCCCAGTGAGGTCACCATAAAAACTCCGTGTCCAACTGTGGATGACGTCAAAGCACAAGGTGAGGAAAGACACGGGCAGGAGTCAAGAGGGGTGAATCATCTTTATTAGTGATCACAGGTGGCTCACAGAGATGTAATGTTCCAACACTTTAAATATGCTCGAGGTGATTGTGAAAAACAACGTCTGAAACAGCTTCATTTATGTACAGGCTTAGTCAGTCATTTAATAAAGGAGATACTCCATATTCTTTTAGTAATCGAGTAGCTAAGTTGAAGGACAGACATTTTGCTGTTATATTTCAAGGCCTCACAAAACAGATGTTAAAGATCAGATCATAAAGCGAGTAATAAAGTCACAGAGAGATAGTTTTCCTCTCTGCAGTTGCACTGTTTATGGACACAGTAAACTACAATTCCATGAGGATATTGACTTTAAAGAAATGCTGAAATATGTTTGCCACTATCCGTACCAGCCTGAGATTTATAGTCACTGTGGATCCTGCTGCTAATTTAAATCGGTCAATGCTAAAGATGCTCCAACCAGGTAATTTTAAAACTACTGGCTTAAACTTAATGCCTGGAAATAAAAGAATGGTGTGAAATACAATAGGTTCTACTTAGGACAGATTTGATATGCATTGTAAACCATGACAGGTGGATAAGTTCCTTACCTGGGGAACAAATTCACCCATTCACCCAAATCACCCATTGGAAGCAAAAATTCAACCATCCTTTTTAAATTAATTGAAAATATTCTATTTTATATATATTTGTTTCATTCTGTGTCTTTATTTTTCTCATCCTGCCTGTGCAGCAGCACCTCTTTTCACCCTCTGTCTGAAACCAGAGCCCAGTCTTCTCTTATTGGTTAGCTTTTGATAAATCAACCGCTTAGAGATGTTGCCAATAGTAGTGCAAGCCAAAAGAAGCACGAGTGTAACATAGTGATGTCAATATGTTACAGAAGTAAACAAAGTAGTCCAATGGAGGCAGGGGGGCGGTGTGCAGGAGAGAAACTCCCTCTGGAGGGAACTTTGTTGACCATTTACATGCAACAAAACCTAAATAACACACTACAGGAAAGAGCAAACCCCAAAAAGCATAATAGGGCCCCTTTAAGTTGTTGACCTATGACTGTGTTTGCCCTTCCAGAAATCTCAGATAAGATCTACAACCTGTTCAATGGTTACACCAGTGGGAAGGAGCAGCAGACGGCCTACAACACTCTAATGGACCTGGGGGCCCCCACACTCCACCGCGTGCTCTACCACTACAACCAGCGCTACGAGAGCTTTGGGGAATTCACCTGGAGGTGTGAGGATGAGCTGGGACCCAGGTACAGACCGCTTTTATCCGAGATAAAATGCAAATCTTAGCTTTTAAAGCAAGGCAAACAATGTTTCCTTTTAGAATTTGGAAATGGATTGAGCGTCTTATAAGCAGACCTTTTGCTTTGATACTGCAGTACACAAGGAAGGAATTTTTTTTGGAGTTGGTTGTATTTCAGAAGTGCCCTCAAACATGCATTGCTTCTAGTAAATTGATCGTTCACTTCAAAGGCAATGTATTAAAAGGACCCAACAACATAAACGTCTGACCCAGAACAGCACTTCAGCTCTGCCCTGAGACTTTTACTAAAAACCAAAAGAGCTGTTTTAACGATGTGTTGCCTGTGATTAGCCTCTGAAATTACAGAGATGTGTGTGTATGTGAAGCCCTTCTTCGTAAAACCCAATGACTCTAAACGAAACCTAGCAAACATAGCCGCATTTCCATCAGACGTTTTTCTAACAAAACTCCATACAAACCTGTCCTTCAGCGGCCTACCCAGACTAATGTCCATGGGATCAGCCCATTGAAATCTTGGCTGCGTCCGACTCTTGTTTTTATTCTCGGAGGTAGGCAGATGTTCTGCTCCCAGCTTCCAAATCGCTGTCTTTGATTGTAAGCGGTTGTTTGTGTGAATTACAGTTACAGGGGGAAATTGATTCAATGTGACTGGGAAGCCGAGTGAGCTTAACCTGTGACATCATCGAGGCCATTTAGTAACGCACAACCAGGGAGGGCCCGCCGTTTTCCCCCCAAAAAACTACGGATAAGTACCCGTAATGTAAAATTGTGGCTTAATGTTTTATAAACAGAGCCATGTGTCCAATGTAAATTATACTTATAAACGGCAGTCTGTGGGACGTGCTTTCACTCTGGCAGGTGAAACTGATTAACCAAGCTTCCCCTAATCCTCTCTGGTTCCCTCTTTGTCTGTGGGTTCCCCCCGCCCTAAATGAAAGGTTGTTTTTAATCGGGATCACGCTGGAAAGAGTCGATGTAATTGAGGGAGTTGCTTCTGAAGTGTTCCATAAAAATACACTTAGATTAACACCCCCCCAATTTAGTTAAAGGGAGGGGTGATTAATTTTAATAAAAGGTACCTCAGAGCTGGGAAAGCAGGAGAGAAGTGCATTCAAAGTGAGGCCTGGCAACTGGGGGAAAGGAAGTATAAACTTGTTTTGTTTCGCCAAGTTCATCAAATGAGCATTAGACTTTCCTATGTCTCTGGTTTGGTGTGAGAAAAGACTCACTGACGCAGCGCTGGATGCTGACTATTGTTACAAAGTGAGAAGGCAAGCAGCGAGATTAATGGTTGTACAGCAACACTGCTGTGTGTCTAAGTGTGCTGACAACTTGCCCGTGGCGTCAAACACTTTCTCTCTCTGACGTTATCCGACCGTTGGGAAAAACAGATGCAGCAGATAAATGGCTGCCAGGATAAAAATACTACCAATATCCTTTTTAGCGAACCACAATAATGGTCAGCCAAAGTCTCTGACTCTCCAAGCACCCAGTGTTGATGTTGGCCAGCTTCTGCTATAGGACCTAAGATCATTGTGATCATTGTCATTCAGTTGAACAAAGGTTGACTCTAACGGTGGGGTCTGATTTAGATTTTTCTCTTTGTATTTGTGGCTTAGCATGAATAAATCATATGTTCATATTCGGATAAAGATTCTATCTATAACATTTGAAAAGAGCCATTTTGCCCCCTTTTCCACCAATTTGTTTTGTCTGGAGCCGCAAAACATATTTGATAGCTTATAAAGTTGTATATATTGTTACATCATAGACACAAACTACAGTTTTTTTGCATTTATTATTTATTACATTATAGAAAACTGTTTACCTCTAATAATAAACAAAGAGCTCCTATAAGGAGAATAAAAAAAATACACAGGCCTACTTTAAAATAAATCAACACAGCACTTGGGGAGTCCTCTGCACATTTGAAGAAAATGAATATAATTAAAATGGGCCCACTTTGAAATAAATAAAACATATAGCTGCACCCTAAAAAGAGTTTACTGATTGAATTATGACTGAAGATCGTCAGCTGTCTTCCTCTTCCGTGTTTTTCCTCCAATACGTAAAGGCTGCAGCACCTTTGACAACTTCTCTCCACATATCAAATATACCGGTAAGCCACCATTGTTTGCTGTGAAAGCATATAACTCTAACCACGCAGAATTAAACCCTCTGTGTTCCTCCGATACTTTTCTTTTCTTTGATTTATCCATAGTTCGCTCATCGAGCCGGGTTTCAGGTTATTCGCCTGCAAGAAAAGGCGCTGGTGCGGGACCGTAGCAGGATATGACGCATATTTTAGTTGACCTAATTACAACCGTTTTAAAAAAAAGTGTTATGTGTCACAGTATCACCTCAAAATACAAGATATGAAACATTTTCAACCGTGCAACAAAATATAAATAGTCCTACAAATATTTTTATTTTATTTCCTTCTTATTTTTGTCTAAGCTCAAGGGAGCCAGAGTAGAGGGCTTAAAGAGCCGCATGCGGCTCGAGAGCCGCGGGTTGCCGACCCCTGGTCTGAGCCAATGGTTTGTTGGTCTAACTATCACAGTATGGTCAGGCTGGTAAACATTGATGTATGTGCGGAGAGAGTCCTCTTTTAAGAGTACATTTAGAAGTGGGGTTGTATGAGGTTCTTTAGTTAATCCTTGGCAGCTGGCACGCTTTAAAGACTCCTTTTTAAAAAAAAACTTTCATTTGATGTTGCAGCACATGGAAGTT
This sequence comes from Dissostichus eleginoides, assembly GCA_031216635.1. Classification (NCBI taxonomy): domain Eukaryota; kingdom Metazoa; phylum Chordata; class Actinopteri; order Perciformes; family Nototheniidae; genus Dissostichus; species Dissostichus eleginoides. Next base: position 21,880,789 of record CM062276.1, read on the forward strand.
GCTCCCTCAACCAAACTAGAATGGCAATAGGAGAGTGTAGTCTTCTGCTAAGACCAATGGATGTATTTACATTCTCACCAGGTCTCAATTTCCAAATTGGTAACATGTTTGGTGTGTTATTGAGCTGTAAGATGTAATGGTGAAACGAGGGGTTACGTATTGTAACCCTAGTTATATAAGCACAGGCGGAGCCCTCTACTGGACTCTATGGGTACTACCTCTCAACCATACTATGCAAGCATTCACCTACTGAGTTATCTATAAACGTAGCCGGCCCCCGGGGCGGGCCTACCTGAATGCGCACGCAAGCACACCGTATAAAAGGCGGCCTCGCCTCCTGACTGTCATCCTACACCCTCTTCAGCGAGCAGCATAGGACAGACAGTGCCCCGAGTAGAGGGCGGAGCCTGTGTGAGATATAACTAGGGTTACAATACGTAACCCCTCGTTATATCTCACACAGGCCAACAACATCGGCCCATCACACTGCCCCTGACCGGCTTTTGGTTAACAGCCACTGCACCGCAACTCCTTCTCCTCCGGTTGTGACTGTGGAGAAGACGGGGCCGCAGTTTACTTGGCTGGTAGAGCACACTCAGACACGCTTACCTCGTGAAGAGTGTGCATGGAAAATAGTGAGGAAGGCTCTCCCCGCCTTCCAGCCCTGCCTGGGGCTTACTGCGCACCATGTTCCCCGGGTCCCTAAGGAGCATGGGAAAACATAAGTGCATTATGTCCAGGGGGGGGGTCAGATATCTACTGACCCACAGCCCCCCCCCTTCACCAGTCCTGTGTTGCCCCAGAAAGCACAGACGATGAGAAGGAGTCAGACATGTCCAAGAGATAAAACTTTATGAAGGGGCCTGGCGTGGACCAAGACACCGCCGTGCATGTGTCCTCCACACTCACGCCGTTGAATAAGGCTGTTGACACAGCCATACCCCGTATAGAGTGTGCACGGACCCCCGCGGGGAAGGCTCTCCCCGCCTGTCCGTAGGCATGTGAAATGCACTCGCAGAGCCATCCTGCCAGGCGTTTCTTGGACAGAGCTTTACCGGCCACACCACCCCCAAAGCACACAAACAGCTGTTCAGTGCGCCTAAAGGCAGCCGTGCGCTCCACATAACATGCTAGCGCACGCACCGGGCAGAGGAGGTGCATTTTAGCCTCCCTGGCCCCAATATGGGGTGGAAGATTAAAGCCACCTAACTGAATAGCTCTTGACCTGAACGAACTCCTTAGGCTCTTAGGAACAAAGGAGGGGTTCGGCCTGAGTGTCGCCCCGCTACGGTCACCCCGGATCAACAAGCAACTTGGGTGCACCGACAGAGCGGTCAGCTCGGACACTCTCTTGGCTGAAGTTAAGGCAAGCAGCAACGCTGTCTTCCATGACAGTGCTTTCAGGGAGGAGAGCTCCAGAGGCTCAAATGGTTCTGTGACCAGAGCCTCGAGCACCAACGGCAGGTCCCACTGCGGGGAAGAGGCGTGCACTACTGGGCGCTGCCTCCTGAACCCCTGCAAAAACCGCGACATAAGCGGCTGACTGAAGGCTGACCTGCCGCCAAATCCCTCATGACAGGATGAAATGGCTGCAGCATACACTTTAACGGTGGAGTGAGCAAGCCCCCTGTCCACCATTAACTTTGAGTAGGACAGAATACAGCCCAACGTACAAGATAGGGGCTCTAGACTCCGCTCCTCACACCATCGCTGGAATCCCAACCACCTTGGCCTGTAACAGGCTGTGGTGGATCCTGCTCTTGGTGCCTGGATAGTCTGGATAACTTTGTCAGACAGTCCCTCCCGTCTCAGCCTGTCCCTCTCAGGAGCCAAGCCTGGAGAGGTTGGCCCAGAGAGGGTAACGCCCCTGAGACATCGCCCCCCCAGAACTGAGGAATCGCCCAGGGCTGGCCCACCATCATCTGTGTCACCTCTGCGAACCACAGCGCCCCTGCGGCGATCTGGGGCCACTAGGATGACTGACAGATGTTCTCGTCTCACCCTCCCCAAGAAGGGGAGAATGAGGCGCAGCGGTGGAAAGGCGTAGAGCAGATTTCTTGGCCATGTCCTGCCGAGCTATGGAAAACCACAGGGTACATTGGCTGTTGCGCCGGTCGGCGAACAGGTCCTCCTCTGCTCTCCCGAACAAGGCCCAGATCTGCTTCACCACCTCCGGGTGAAGCACCCACTCGCCTGGCAGGGGCCCGCCTCTTGACATGAGGTCGGCCCCCCTGTTCTCCAGTCCTGGGATGTGGAGGGCTCTCAGAGACAACACAATCTCTGAAGCCCATAACCACAGTTTCTCCGCTGTGGTCAACAAGGCGGCGGAGCTGACTCCGCCCTGCCTGTTGATGTACGCCACTGTGGTGCGGTTGTCGCTCCTCACCAGCACATGTTTGCCCTGTATTAAGGGATTGAAATGCTGGAAGACCAACACTACTGCCCGTAGCTCTAGAAGGTTGCTGTGCCGCGTCTCTGTCAGAGACCAGCGACCACCTATAGCTCTCTCTAGGCAGGTCCCCCCCCATCCTGTCACGGATGCGTCTGTGAACACCGTGATGTAGGAGGTCACTCGCCCCAGTGGAGTTCCCCTCCGGAGATGCTCTGGGGACCCCCAGTATCGGAGGTTGCCCCCCACTGAGGGGGGAAAGGTCACCAGACGTCGTTTGTGCCTCTTGGGATCTAAACGAAGGCCGGCAAACCACCTGCAGGCGGCGCATATGCAGTGACCCCAGCGGTACCACGAAGTGAGCAGCCGCCATGAGACCCTGAGTCTGCATGATGGTCAAAGCTGTCACCGTTGCCCCCTGTCGCAGTCTGCAAACTGCCCGAAGAAGGGATGCCTGTCTGCTCTCTGACAGGGTGGCGCGTAGCCTGCCTGCATCGAGCAAAATCCCCAGATACTGCACCTGTTGGTGAGGTATGGGATTGCTCTTCTTCCAATTGACCGCAAAACCCAACTTGGTCTGGAAGGCAAAAACGCAAATACTTTCTGTACTCTGGAGCAATTTCAACATGAAAGTAAGCGTCCTTCAGGTCGATGGTTGTGAACCACTCGCCCTGCTGCACTAGTTCCCATAACTGTTTCATAGTCAACATATGGAATTTTTTGCAGGCAATATGCTGATTCAGGCTGCGGAGATCTAGAATGGGTCTGAATGGGGCCGATTTTCTACTGAGGTCCTTGAACGCACCGCGGCACGCTCTCGTGGGGCCGCGACTCTGTCATAATGCCATCTCCTTGAAACGGACATTATGGGGAAATGTGGAATTGTGGAGAGAGATGACTCTTACTCCGGTCGGCCGGTGGGATACATGCAATCGTTTTTACTGAATGCATTTTCCACACACACATCACTCTAGAACTAGTGTTACAATACGTAACCCACCGTTCTTCATCAGAAGTCCCTGAACGCACCGCGGCCACTCTCCCAGGGGCCGCGCGCCCTCGTATTAACGCTGTGTTTAACATTCAACGGTGAAAACACATTAATCGGAGCTATTATACCAGGCAAGGTGTGTCTTCTGACAACAGCCCGCCGACAATAGCGTCTCTTGAACCTGCACAGTGTTTCTGTGGGTTTATTCCACTCACGTGCACGCGCCCACCTGCTGGCTCCTTTACTGGAGTTTACAGCGGGGGAGTGTGGGACAGTGTTCTTTCCTCTGAGGATGAGCAAGAAGCAGCATACGCCAAGCTGCGACTACTCCTCACCCACGTGACCAAGGAAATCGATCCAAAGAGCCCTTCCGTAACACGGGGACTCCCAGGAGATCAACATGGTCTTTTTGGAAAGTGCCATGCGGCGTGATCCCCCAGGGACATCACACGGCAAGCAGCGGCGGCCATACCGTAGACCAAGCTACTAATTTGGCCGATGCTGCGGCCAAATAATCGCTCTGATCTGGTGAGGTGGGGGCATCTTGCGGCTCTTAGCAATAAGCGAGATGCCCAACACACCCGTGTTTATTTGCAGCCGCCCTGTCACGCGGCAGCGGGGCAGAGGCTCTCTGCCCAGCCTGCTGCCTGCTGGGAGCAGATGGGCGCTCCGCCGCCATGGTCATCACCTAGGGGGAAGTACAGCCCTGGGCGGTGGACTTCCATGGACGCCGGACCCGGAAGTGCCCGACAACGGCAAACGGAGCCATCCGCCCCGCTGGAATGGCGAACGTGAATGGCACCGCCTCGGCCATATCCTGGTCCCCCAAACACTCGAAGCAGAGGTGGTGGGGATCGGCGCCCGCTATTTAAGCCAGGGCACGAAGGACAGGCCGGGTCTCTAGAAGTGGCGACCATGAAGGTATGATAACTCTTTCTTCTTCTTTCAAACGTTTCACTTTCTCTGCTTCAGTTGTTGCTTGCTCGCTGAAGAAAAAAGGATGACAGTCAGGAGGCGTGGCCGCCTTTTATACGGTGTGCTTGCGCGCGCAGGTAGGCCCGCCCCGGGTGCCGGCTACGTTTATAGATATCTCAGTAGGTGAATGCTTGCATAGTATGGTTGAGAGGTAGTACTCATAGAGTCCAGTAGAGGGCGGAGCCTGTGTGAGATATAACAACATTGAAGCTTTTGAAAAGTTGTGTTGTATTTTCTTGCTAAAACATGTTGATAGTTTGGATTTTATTTGGATTGAGAGGGCCTTGTATTTTCACTGTCGGAAGCTCATTGTATATTCCAATGCTAAAAACGCAAACATGACTCCTCTTGTTAAAGGATTCCAGTGGTTTAAAAGAGAGCGTAGATAAAGGCTTTGGTTTCATGTCTCGGCTGTCATGGTAAAGAGGTGGAAATGTTCAAAAATATTTCTGTTAGTTGTTGTTGTTTATTATCAGGTCTGAAGTCCTTGATGTTACCTGGTAAACTTAATGACTAGCATCTCCTAGTCTGTCTTCTTCCACTCGCATCTTCTGGGTCGAATTTGGGTGATGTTTGTTGAAATCATCTTTCATTGACACGTTTTTGCTCAACATAATATTTGAAAGTACTCACTGTGTAATAATTTGAGTTGTGATTTTACTTAACAATCTGGAAGCACAAAAATTGCCATCTTGATCGTGACCCGGCAGCACCTCCCAAAAAAGATACTCGTTTTTTTTTAAGTGAGCATTTCTTTTTTAAATAAATGTTGTTGCTGCCAGTGTTCACATAGGTACATTGCTTGACTTCCATCCTGGGACTCCAACTTTAGAAAACATGAATAAGTACCTCATACAACCCCATTTGAAATAATCCAAATGTTCCCTTTAAATCCGGATTAGTCTTAAATCCCTTTCTTTGGCCATTTGAGAAGGAATATACCTCTTTCACCCAAACAATCTGTGTTAGCGCCAACAGTAAACAATAGAGCAGACATACTCCCCTCTAGCACACACACACACACACACACACACACACACACACACACACACACACTGTAGATGTGCAGACCACAGACAGAGAGTTTCATCTTCCTAAAATCAGCTTAATGTTTTATGAAGGGAATTCCTCTCTCTTCCTGTCACAAACAATGAGGCCTAAATAAGATTTTCATTAACTTAGTCAAAATACAGATAACAGGCTCCTATCAGCCAAGTAAGCAATATCTGGAAACAACTGAATGAACCACTGTGGCTTTATCTCTCGTGTGGCGGCAGATATTGTCTTTAAAAACATATCAAATCTCACTGATGAGACACTTTGGCATCCTGCAGAGGACATATTTGTTGCCTTTTTCATGCAACATCATGGGACGATTTAACTCAAACCATAAACTCACCAAAAGGCTTTGTCTCCAAGGCTTGACACTTCTCCTCCTGAGGGCCAGATCTCGTCATCGCCAGAAGAGTACCCATCTTTTTTTAGGCTCGCCGCATGGCTGTTGACTTCTAAACTTCTAAACATGTTTTGGCTTGGCTGAAAGAAAATGCTCCATTATGGAAGTTTCAGATCTGACAGTGTCCTTGGTTAGGCTCCGTGGACTTTGATGAACTTATTTTCTCTCTATTTTTACATGACAGTTCCTCTAATCAGAGGAGTTCTTGTGATAATACGTATTGTTATGGTTGGAATTTCCTTCAGGAATTCATAATCATAATCACAGCAGACTGTTTGCTTTGCTCTTTTACTCTGTGTATTTTTGTCCTCCCCTCAACTATTAAATATCAAAGTAGAAATGCCTTTCAGCTCCTCATCCAGCACAGATTTAGTGGTTACTGTGAAACTGAGTATTTGTTAGTTATTAATAATGAAACCAACAACAATGATTTTCTAATTTATTTTGCCAAGAGATATTTTGAGTGCAGATATGACGACACGTAGGGACGTTTTTTTCATGTCTCTGTTAAGTATATTTGCTTTCTGCTCTTCCTAATCAAGAATGCTAGAGTAAAAAGTCAATCCCTGCAGCTAAATATAGTAAAACAGAAGAAAAGATGTGTGGTGTTGGTGTTCTACATTTCTATGTTTATGTAAGATTTTATTTCCCTGTCTCCTAGAAAATGCATTGCTTTAACACTCAATATCAACACGCGCATTTAAATAGATAAAATAAACCTAATTGATGATGATGGAAGTAAGTACTTTAATGATTTTTCCCCCGATTTAAGTTTTTTTTCAAGAAAGAATTGTTTGAAAATAAAAGATAAAATGGAGCGGCAGATGGCTGAAAGATGATGACTGTGTGGTGTTTACTGAGCTTCAGTTTTGTATCAGCACAGTTTTAGCATGTACAATTCAACTACTCCAATAACAGCTCATCACAGTTTATAAAATATATTTTGATAGCAGCCATGTGGGAGATGGCACCGTAGAATCATAACATTTCAGATTTGCCAGATTTAGGACGATCTGGCAGAAATGTATCCTAGAAAGCTTTGTGGCTCGATTAATTTGGGGCTAAAATTGGACTTCAATGTCTGCTTGACTTGAGTGTTTTAATGCCCTAACCTCAGATATGATTTAAGGCAGGGCTACCTTGTAAATAACCTTGGTGTTGTCTGGTGTTTTTTAATTAATGTATTTTTTGGACCTTTGGCCTTTGTTTAGAGAATGACAGTGTTGAGATGACACATGGAAAGGCGCTGCAGGTCGGATTTGAATCTGCTTCCGCCGTAGCAGACACTGGGCCCCAGTACAAAAACAAAATGTGTTAGACAAAATGTACAACAACCACCAGATGGGCTGCCGTGTAACTCAGTGGTTAGAGCTGGTGGCCCATCCGGTGTGTGTGTGTGTGTGTGTGTGTGTGTGTGTGTGTGTGTGTGTGTGTGTGTGTGTGTGTGTGTGTGTGTGTGTGTGTGTGTGTGTGTGTGTGTGTGTGTGTGTGTGTGTGTGTGTGTGTGTGTGTGTGTGTGTGTGTGTGTGTGTGTGTGTGTGCCTTAACGTTTGATCATGTCTGTATTCTAATATCTATTCACATTGCTTATAACCATGTCAAAAGCCCACTTAAAGGTCACCTAATATGCAAAATCCACTTTTTCATGTCTGTTATACATAAACATGTGTCCCCTCTGTGTAAAGAGATTCTGAAAGTTTCAGGAAAAAAGATTCGCTCTTTTTGTCCTGATCCATTTATATAAAAACCTGTCTGAAAAAGAGCTGATCAGATTTTGGACACTTTCTGATGTCGTAACGATTTTTTGGCTTGTGTAACCATTAGCCAATAACCAACCAAGGTAACACCCCCCACCTTATCACCTGAATCTCCTCCTAGAGCACCATTGTGTTCTTTTTAACCAAATATCTCTCAGAGGGGCGTGGGGAGTGGCTCCTTAGTTTCATCTAAAGTAACAGACAGAGAATCAGCACTTTTGAAACAGGGCAGAAACAGAGGGGTTTGTGGGATGCTACAATGCATGATCTGTTTGGTATTTCAAGCCAAACACTTCAGAGACATGTTTTGTAAATATCTGAGACCTATAATATATTGATGAAAAACAGTATAATAGGGGACCTTTACGTTTTGGCTAGGGGGAGATTCATAAGGGACCTTAAGGATTTTACTTTGAGCTGTTTTCCACTCCTTTACGTTCAAATGGATTTATGGTGACAACCGTTGCTATTTGGAACCTGTGAAACGTTCCTCTGCTCTCCTGAAAAATGAAAGCAAAACAAACCACACTTTTTTTTCTTTATTCAAAGCAAATAAATACCCCGATTTCCTCAAACCGCTGAAATCTGTGGCAAAATATTGGGAACATAAAGAGGTTTCAGAAAAATGATATGAATGGCAGTATGGCAGTACCAACACACGCGTTCTTGTCTGCAGACAGGCTGACTGTGAAGACTGACATCATTTGAATTGTTATTTCTCTCTATGAAGTTTCCAGAGCAAAAATCATTACTGAGGCCGCAGAGGTTGCTGTTATGGCTCTGTGGATATGCCTTCCTGCTGAGCATCCATATGTACATATCACACTGAAAATACACTCCAATTCCAAAAACAATTCAATAACATATGGAAAGTACTTCTAGAGGATGTTGCTTCTCACGTATCATTATAGGTAAAATGGTTTGCAAATTAGAGAGGAATGCCAACAATAACACAGAAATATGTTTGATATAAAGTTCCTTGACTGTTTGAAATGAATTGTGGCCTATTATGGCATACAGAACATACTCATTGTCCAGAAATAACATGAGCACATACCAGGAAATATGGTGATGGGCCTTATGTTTACGGAGCAGCAGTTGATTCGGGGTCAGTATAAGAGGGGGCAGGAAATACTGTCGGAATCACAGACCACACATTGTCTGTATTATTACAATGTGTTTGTCTGTGCTCACTTTAGGTTCAAAACACCAAACAAATGCAGCGTATTAACAGAATAATAAATATGTGTGGGTCATCATTTGAAAGAGTGTTTAAAAAGAGGATATTTATTTTCCAAGGAGACTGAAACTCAAAACTTACAAATAAAATAAAAACATATTTTCTTACTAACTTCTATTGGTTGGTTTTATCCAGGGCCACAGACTAGTGCTATTTCTAACATTTATATAATGATTTTTACTTTTTTGTTTGATTGTTAGTATAATTAAACGGCCAACATACTTATTGGTGCTTGTAGTTCCAGTCTCTGACCTCTAACTTTATAATAGAACTCGTATTTTTATCTTTAAAGGTCCCCTATTATGCAAAATGCATTTTTGATGTATTTTATACATAGATATGTAGATTTTCCAGTTTTAAAGGTCCCATGTCACGGCCATTTCTACTGATCATATTTCCATTGTTGAGGTCTACCAGAATAGATTTAAATTGTGCAATTTTCCAAAATCACATTGGTTTCTCATACAGCATCTCTGTATAGTATGTGTATTCACTCTCTGTCCTAAACGGCTTGTTGGAGCTCCTGCCCCCCCCCCTCCCTGTGAGCCCAGTGTGCTCTGACGTTGCGAGGCTCGTTGCGAGGCTCGTTGCGAGGCTCGTTGCGAGGCTCGTTGCGAGGCTCGTTGCTGCTAGCCGCTGCTGCGAGGAGTGGACAGGTTTCCGGGTCGGCGATACAGCGAAAACAAGGGAAACTCATCCTGAGCACACACAAACACTCACAGCCGAAGTAAAACCAATAAGTGTGGCTTGATATTGAGTAAGAAAAAGGTTTATAACGCTGTGAGCATGGGTCTGCGGAGAGCATTTCTCCGCGATCCCAACTCGTCTATTACCAGCGTTCAGGGAGCTCTATGCAAGTCAATGGGGACTCCCTGTTAGTTAGCCAAGGGATCCTGGTGTGTGAGGTGCTCCGCGGATTGGTCCATTTGGGCCAATCCGGTCATTTGTTGTTGATTTGGGTATTCACACGTCAGAGAACCCAGGAAGCAAACAATGGAAAATGAGAAATCTCCAACGAGGCGTTCTGGGGCAGCATAGACAGGTCTTTTCTGTGTTAGAGATTTACTCGCAACAGGGTGTACTTTGAGGGTTTGTGACTCTGCAGACCGTTTACATGCATAAAAACCTTCATAACACACAAGGGGACGGGTAATAACCGGAAAAGCATGAAAGATCCTGAAAGATAAACAATGAAGGAATCCTAACTGGGAGAAGCTGACAGTCGTGACAAATGAATATAGTTCTACACTACTTCTACAAACTCCATCTTACGGCATTGTTTTGATCGAGAGAGCCCTAGTGGCAGATAATGAAATATTGTGCAGAAAAATATATTTCGTAGTATGTGAAAACTCTCACCTTAAAGGCCATTTTGTAACTGTTCTGAAGCTTTCAATCCTACCTTTTTTAGAGCACCTGAAGGACTGAGACCCTCAGCTTAAACTTAGGAAATGTTATCAAGGGGAACATTTCACACTCAAAACATGAGATGAACTGACTCCAAACCTAATTTTGCACACTTTTACTTAGAATTACAGCAATATGGCACCACTATTAATAATATTAGGAATAAGAAGGCAACAAAAACCAAATTTGTATATGATAAATATTTTATTTGAGATATTACTTTTTGGTTTTTATTGTTATTTTCTTTATCTTTCTTTTTTTTCCCGCAATATACCTGTGCTGATTTTAACGTGAATTAAAGAAATAGAAAAAAAAAGTTTTAAACTATTTAAACTTTTGATTATCATTTGGAAAAAAACATGTTTTGTAAACTCAGATTTTAAAACAGTACAACCTCAGTTGATTTGAGATACTTGTCGCTGACATTAAATTCACCAATATATGTATCTTAGTATTATTAGTCCCTTTGAAATCACAAGTGAGAAGCAGTGTTCATCAACTCCTTAACTTTCCCTTCCATCATCAACTCCCTTTTCATCATCATCATCTTTGTTTTCGTCATTCATACCTCTCCATCATCATCATTTGCATGACCATCATCATCATTGTCATCATCACACCTGCATCAGATCTGACTTCCAGGTGAGAGCCCATGATGGATTGGGGAACACTGTATGTTTGTGAAGTCACTTTGATGCTCTCACCTGCACATTTGACATACAACTGATTTATACAATACAAGGAATAAATATAAGTAGAAGCACAAAATGAAGACATTAGTCCTTTTCAATTTGTATGACGATAGCTGAAAACTTTAATGATAATGGATAATTTAACTAAGTCAGTTGTTTTAACGTGCATTATCATGTTCATACAATCAATCAATGTTTATTTTTTATTTGTACAACAATTGTTAACACTCGTTAAACAATGTGTCTAACGTAACTCTTTGCAAACAAATCATTCTTATACCTGATTTTCCTCAAGTTTTATTAAGGCAAAGACAAACTTTTGCTTCTAAGTTTAACCATTTTGTAATATGAGTGTAGAGCATTAAGTCCACAGTTTGGTAAAAACCCTTCAAATACATACTTGCTCTTTGTTGAATCTATCAGTAGGGTCATTAATTTTGTCTAACTGGTGGTATTGAATGTGTAGCCGGGCGCTCTGACGTGTCATCAGTTAATCAGGATAATGTGGCTCTGGTGACTCGGCTGCGTCCAGCAGACTTGTGGCTTGGCAGTATGGGGACATGCTGTAGAAGTGCTACTTTGGCTTCAGAACGAGGAGAAAATGTGTGTGGAATGAATGAAATCTCCTACTGCTGCCATAGACAAACACTTGACAGGATTTCCCTTCAAGGGCTGAACAGGCTGCATTATACTTAATGATTATTTATTGCGCTATGAGATGTATTTATGTGACCTCTGTGCATCATGTTACTCACAGAGATGATTTTTCAGCTGGACTGGTTTGGCCACAGGATAAAATAAGGCATTAATAGGCTCTCCCAGCAGTATTCCAGCCAGGATTACTGCTCTTTACCTGCCACAGCCATTCATTTCTTCTTTTATTCGTTTTTCCACTGTTTTACTTTCATAATTCCGATACAGAGCTTCAGAAGCCAGTGTGTGCTTTGGGTCACAGTCGGAATGTCTCAGTAACAGTGCACCTTACCCTTCGGGAAGCAGTGGTAGATGGCTAGGTTTTAGGTTCTGTCACACAGTGATGTCATTGTAAAACAACAGCGGAGCCACGCTGTGATTTATGAACTGTGGACAGTCTAATGTTTCTGAAGGCTGATGTGCATCAACGCTGAGATTCCACCTTCCTTCAAATACTTCGCAACAAGTGTTTCTCACAGTTCATTGCATTTCAACGACTTTTCTCTTCGTTATGCTGCCACAAAATGGTCTCAAGGCTAGGGCGTCCATTACAGACACTTGGGATGTGTCTGTAGGTATCTGCTGTAGGAGATGCACCAGGCTTTCAATGAACTCCAATGTTAACAGTCTTTAATAGATGCTCAGAACAAAGGAACGTTTCAAATGAGACATGAGAAAGTATGTTAAGGACAAGAGTTAGTGATGGTGTCAAACAGGAATTTCACCTAAGGCGTTGATGTTTCTATCAAGTGTGAAACTAAAAGTTTACATATATTTACTTGAAATGTGAAGTCAGTAACTTAAATTATTTAACAAACGTAGTTATTTCAACCTCAACAACGGTCTCTTTTTTCTAACACTGAGTAGTTTTGTTGCCTAAAACTACCCGTAATCGTGACCTTTTTTTGCCAAGATACTACATAAAAACAGGAATTAGATCACAATGTATGTTGTAGGATTTTTAATATTAGTTATGGCAAGACACTTCTGCAACACAGTATAAGCACCAATAGACTTGTAAAAGAGACAGTCAGTCAACTATTTTTATTTTCCTTGTCAATTTTGTCACATACGGCTTTAAGATGCATTTTTGGGGGGCGGGAAATGTGTTTCTCTTGGAAAACGTGTTGTTGTTCGGAAATGTCGACCAGGTTGACAACATAAACTGGAAGTTCAGTCATGGGCACTATACTGTATTGTATTCCCCATTTATATTGGTTTTTGAACAATAATTGCTCATTGTCTCCTACTTCTGACATGTTTACGGATTAAAGCATCCAAAGCAAACATAATGAGTTATTTTTTGCTTTGTCCCAACAGGAAGGCCGGCCTCATCCTCTCCCAGTTAGGGGAGCTCAACCCGTGGTGTAAGGGTCTTCTTCAGGAGCCGAAGATCGGCCTCCGCAGGATGTCCCTCAAGTTCCTGTCCTGCCGCTACACTGACACCAAGGCCTTCGGGCTGAACTGGTCTCACATGGGCCAAGACGTCCACAAGGCCTGCGACGAGCAGACACTTACCGTCATGTACAACGACTACGGCGAGCCCAAGGAGCTGTGAAACTATTAAAGGTTTCTGTTGCAATGTGTACAGGAATATGGGAAATTTGTCAAACCCAACAAAGAAACAAATAGAATGCAGATTTTACATTTGTTTCCCTTAGCTTAATGTATTTATAGTGTCATAAGCAAATTCTTAAAGGTCCCCTATTATACTGTTTTTCATCAATATATTATAGGTCTCAGATATATACAAAACATGTCTATGACGTTTCAGCCCTGTTTCAAAAGTGCTGATTCTCTGTCTGTTACTTTAGATGAAAACAAGGAGCCACTCCCAACGCCCCTCTGAGAGATATTTGGTTAAAAAGAACACAATGGTGCTCTAGGAGGAGATTCAGGTGATAAGGTGGGGGGGGGGTTACCTTGGTTGGTTATTGGCTAATGGTTACACAAGCCAAAAAATCGTTACGACATCATAAAGTGGCCAAAATCTGATCGGCTCATTTTCAGACAGGTTTTTATATAAATGGATCAAAAAGAGAGAGAATCTTTTTTCCTGAAACTTTCAGAATCTCTTTACACAGAGGGGACACATGTTTATGTAGAAAAGACATGAAAAAGTGGATTTGGCATAATAGGTGACCTTTAATATCATTTGAAATGCCACATTTTATATTTAGCTTTACCACATTATTGGTAATATATTCAAAGTCTAATCAGAGCTTCAAGATAGATACATTCACCTAAATATCTGTGGCTCTTTTGATCCAGACAACTCTCTGAATTCTATTCTTCCCTTGCAATGATAAAGTGAAATCTAATGCAAACTTGACACATCTGCAGATGCTTCACAAAGATGACCCCTTTGTTTCATTGCTTAGTAAGTTAAAGGCAGAATACCACGAAACATTCCATGTCACAATGAAATGTAATCTCATCTGGGAGCTAACCTAGAGTTCTACATTAAATGCATTTAACCTTGCATTTTATTTCACTGTATTTCTTTGTTGGATTGAACAATCTTCATTTAAAAAAGGGATATATAAAGAGGGCACATTCTTTTTTAATCTTTGTTGGAATAAATCTGTCATCTTGATGGTGTAGTCAATATTGTAAAGCGCAATTTCATTTCATGTTCAGTCAGAAATAAAAGGTCAGATCTTTGTTTTAAAGGGTAATACAGCAGGTCCTTTTCTCGTAAAATGTACATGAAAATGGATCTAGCTTCTATTGTAGCTTCGGTTTCATTGGTACATCCTGAACATCGTTAATATTTTGAAGCTTCTGATGCTTGTCGTAATTATGAATAACTGCAACACACGCAGCAAGTGAACACATCATGGGCTGAACCATCATGTATGCCAGCTATGATTTGGTATTGGTGGCTGTATTTTGTGGAGTTTTTCTACATACTTTAAATTAAGTCAGTCTCATGAACTAGTACCCACAAGTCTTGTTTTGACATTCTCACACATTGAAAAGGAAATGCTTTGCAACGTTTTGAGGAAATGCCAGTATTTTAGAAAGTTATCCATGTTTCTGTAAGAAAAGTGAGGTGGCATTAAAGCAGATAAAGAGATTTTACAAGAAAAGTAAAGGAAAGATAAGAGATAATTGTCAGTAGGAAGTTATTTTAGTATGAAAACTAACCTTGTACATAACATTATCATAACGTTTTTGTGATATATCCTTCTGAATTTAGTATTGCTAGTTTGCATTTAAAGGTAAAGCTGCTTTCAAAAGAGTTTGACTAAATAACAGGCACAAACATCAGCTTTGTTTCTCCACATGTTCAATAAAACCTTTGCTTTTATCGTTTTCACATAATTCAAAGTAAGAGATTTATCTGTCATCTCTACTAAAACTGTTTGATCTTGTGAGTATATTTTTAGTTTCTATTTGTTATGTTCTTATTTTATTTTTGTGCAGTGGCCATGTTGGAGATTGATGTCAACAAATGTATATTAGTTGCTGATTTTTAACAAATCTCATATGTGAATACTAAAATGGACACTTGTAGATTTTTGTATAGGCAGCAAAGTATTTCATAAATGCATCACATAACGCAGAACAGTGTTTTTTCTTCTGTATATAAATGTATAACATTTTACGTGTGCTTTAGTAGATACAATATTGTATGTTCATATCTGCTGTGTAGCTTACTAATTGGATTAATCCACTTGGTGCAGTTGTGATGTAAAATGCAACAGGCTTGACTTTCTTTGCTGAAATTGGATTTGACCTTTGTAATAAACTGTGATTGGTTGATTAAAGAACTACGAAATGACATTTTGTCGTAGAAAAATGGGACATTTGACAAACTTATTAAGTGGAATATTAAGGCACTTGACTCTTGTGAAAAATGTAAACCAATCATATACTATCTGCATGATTTTCTTCTGTCTAAACTGTCTTTGGCCATCATAAACTTTTTTCACCTTGATCTTTGCTACTTCAAAGAACAATAAAGAATATATTATGAAACGCGCATTCTTAAAATCGTCAGATGTCTGAAAAAATCATAAAACAACACACAAAAGAAGAATATGCTTGTAAATGTTCAAATCCCCTGAAAAAGACCGTTTTTGAGGCTACATGTGGGTTGTTACCAAAGCTTTATTTTAAAAATATTTTCTCTGTTGTTAGACTTTGACCATAAATAGCCATCTTTTTGCCAGAGGGCACTCCTGTATTTTATGTTCAAATTATTGGACCTTTCTTCTGTTTTGAATGTGTGTGTGTCCCCACCAAAGAGCGCCTTCTTTATACGTGTTTGAACTTCAGAGCACTGTGGATCTTTTTTTTCAAAATAGTTTGGAACTTGGCTCAAAATATCACAGGCGTGAAATGCATTCTGGGGTACTTGGCTACCTGAAGTCCAAACAAGTAAGCAGGACTACTTCCAGTCATTTGGACTGTTGCTACTTGGCTAGATGCAGAAGTTGAACTTGGAACAGTATTTGGGCTGAGGGTGAGGACGTTTCACAAGTTGACCAGAACACAAGTGCAGAGAGGATGCAGATTGAGGAAAACCTCTGTATGACAAGTCATGTCAAGTTTATTTAGCAGTAGGAACTGGAAAGGGTATACAGGTTGTTGTTATTACTGCCTGGGTCACATGGGGATGAGAACTCAGACTTTGAGCGGCAGGTGTGTCAAAGTACTGAATTAATTCCATAATGGTAATATTAACTGATCCTCTTCCAACATACTGGCTGTCTTTTTTTACATGGCTGTGACTAGCAGCTCTTTAGCTCGCCCCTTTCGGTCGGTCGGTGTGTCCGCAAACACATTCTCACTCTATGGCAGCCAGTCTTTGCCGTAGGACAGGGGTGTCCAAACTGTTTTCAATGAGGGCCACATAAAGAAAAAAATACGAAGGCCTGGGCCCCTCATAGAGGTGAGGTATACGTATTGCCTCATAAGTTAAGTTATAAGGAAGCAAAATCAATCAAATGTAGGTGAATTATGGTTGATACTTGACTATGCTTTAAGAAAAGAACAGCCTACGTCACAAATTTCCATAGGGTTTCCTTTATTTTGTTCGCAGCTCATTCCTTAAAACAGATTGCTTATAATAAGGGGGAAATAGGAAGGATGTATTTCAAGCCTGTTATGCAAATAAGTTATTGGGCTTTTTTTATCAACTAAGATTTGTTGGAACATCTTTTCAACTTTAATTGACGGAATATATTTGAAAATTGGTTCTATTAACACACTAATACTGTGTAGTTTACACAAGACAAGCACAAGTTTCTGGTATGGGCCATATTCATTCATACTTTTAGCATTTGCTGGGGGCCAATTAAAAGTGGGCAACGGGCCGCATTCGGCCCCCAGGCCGTAGTTTGGTCACCCCTGCCCTAGGAGTATGGAATTGGGCACAGTCAGAGTTAGTGAAGATGTGTGGGTGTCAAGTGGAAACCCCCAGTTCTGAAAAGTAGACATTGAAAGTTTGCTTAAAATGCATACATTTTTCACTGGTTGAAAAAATAAGTCAGATTGTGTAGTGTCAGGAAAAGTTCTACTTATCACTTCATATATTACCTTAGTAATCATTTTCCTTACAAGTTTATGGTCCAAATCGCTAGTTTTATGTGTTGTTTAGTATAACATGATGTTTATTCAGTTAATGATGGTTCCATTTAGTCTAAAAATAGATGTTATAGCAACGCATGCTTTACATGCATTGCTACCGTGTGAATCACTGGTCTACCACACAGTATTTTGGCAACGAAAGAAAAATGGCGTAAATTGGTAACTATGTTCACTTCTTATATAATACAGTTTAGAAACATGAATTATGGGAAGCGTAGTATACAGAAATATTTGCCCCATAAACAGATCTCTGATCACAACCAATGACATTTTATTGAAACTGTAAGCATTCCGGTTTTTACTATGTTTTTTTTATAGTATTTCACATTCTGAAATGATTGATCTAGTATACGACCTTCATAAAAATGTGGCCTACTAGGAATTTGTAAATGAGAATCATTTGGAAATCAGTCCACTGTAGGGCCAAGTCTAATATCCAAGACAATGGATAATGTCCATGGTTGAACCATTGCAGATATCCACATGTATCTGATCTCTGACGGCATTCTGCATGTGAAACCAGACTGAGAGCCGAGAAACTTGTTTATTTGCTTCTCTAGATCAGATTCTAGGATCTATTAAAGTCCTTAGAGATATGTTGAATTGTTAAAAGCCTGCAGAGAAAGGGAGGTTTACTGTTTTGTAAGCAATCCGTGACGCAGCATTTAAAACATGCTGGTAATTTGACTTATTTTGTTACTTTCCATGCACATCTCTAACTAAGAAGGATAGTAAACACTGTTAAGTTATTTTGCAGTTGAGCCCATTATGAAATCTGAAAAGACAGTGTGTGTGTGTGTGTGTGTGTGTGTGTGTGTGTGTGTGTGTGTGTGTGTGTGTGTGTGTGTGTCAACTGTCGAGTCAGCCACATTTTATTATAACATATCATTTGTAGATGGTAAGAAAGAACCCACAATAGACACATCCTGTGTGAACAAACGTAACCCGAATCAACAGAGACATTATTAGGGTCGATATAAAGTTGCTATTTATTTAATATAGAGTATAAAGGACTGTAGAATATCACAAAGAACATGATTACACTTGTATAGATACAATATGCGATTCTTTATCTGGCTGATGGATACCAGAAGCTAACATGCAAGCAGCAGAGACGTTTGAAGGCTGTGTTGAGCCAAACTTAAACCCAGGCTTCCCAAGTCTATGTAGTTTATCCACCATTTTGCCACCTCCAACACTTTTTTAGATTGGAAAGTCAATATCTGACTTCCAGCTTTGAGTGTAATTGTTTACAATCAGTAGACCCAATTTAGGACATTTCTTTTTGTAAATTCAACTGAAAAAACTGAAAAATAGAGGTTTGGGAAGACCTGTGCAAATGCTGAATATAATGTGTGTCACTGGATCTGTGATATAAATAGTGTTGACGTGTGACTAGTATGTGATCCGTTAGATATTCTAAATGAAAATATATTAGTCTATACATGTTAGTCTTTACAGATGTGTATCCTTTTACATTCCTAAAGCATCTGGTAATGAGGTTGAAACTAATTTAAGTATTTGGGAGGTTTGTTTTGTTCTGCTATGAGGACAATGGGGATTAGGTTGTTATTTTGTAGAGTAAACTTGTATAAAAATGACCAGGCAACCTTTTTTTCTTTGTCCACTTTCACTTAACTTGTTCTCATTTGTTTTTGAATAGCCATCAGACAACTTGCAACATCTGAATTGTTTTCAGTATAATTTAGAAGTTTGGTTCTTTAATTCCATGGAATGCTAATGTTTTTTCTAACTGGATGCTACGGTAAACACAGTTAGTAGCAGTAGCCCTTACAGTAAGGGCTTTGCATGTACTGAAATATTCTTCAGGCACAGCCAGGTCTTTTGGGTTCTTTATCCCGTCACTAATCAAATCCAGAAAAGCACTTGAATCCATTTACAATAGTGATTTGATCCAATTATGATGAGCTTTTTTGTTGTGCAGCTGCATTTTAACCCTATTTCAACTGGACCTCAGTGTTTTCTGTTAGGCTCTCATTTCAACATTGAATATAGTTTTAACATTTGAATACAATAAAAAAATAAACATACACAGCAGTAAATATGAACCTTAACTTAAAAAAAGAAAACAATATATTCACGATGTGCTAAAGAAGAATTACATTTTTTAAACCAACATGACTCATGTGATGCTTTTTAACAGAGAGATCACTTAAAAATATATAAAACAAAAAAATAAGCCACTCATTTAATGAAGTCTGACTTCAGCTGCGTTCTTTGCATTACAAATGTTTCAAAAAATGTAATACTTGTTGTTGGTTTGTTGCGGTGTATAGTCTGTGGTTTGACTGTGTAACACAAGTTCAGCCTCTTTCATCCCTACATCTTATTGCATTCCTCCTCCTCCGGCTCCTCCTCCTCCGGCTCCTCCTCCTCCTCCTCCTCCTCCTCCCCCTCCTCCTCCTCCTTCCAAGTGCTTGGCTTTGCTCTTATTCTCCTCGGCGTCCGGATCACGGCAAGTGCACTCATCCTGGTTGCAGTCCGCCCCAAACTGAATGACCTGTCAATAAACAAGCACAACATTCAGCGCTTGGCTTCCCGGAGCCACCATACATCTTTCAATCTGTGGCTGAATTCAAACAAAAACACAAGACTAGTGCAGATGTCTTTTTTAATGGATGACTAAACTAAGAAAACCTACAGTCCATTTGGTCGTTTACCCCGGTTAGGACTGATTGAGAGGCTCTTTGATCAAATCCGTTAAGAGATGTGCACATATATGGTCTATTCCAGTGTAAGAAGGTGGAAAAAAAGCGTTAAAAAGAAGGATTAAAAGCAGCAGGGCAAGAGGAAATATTACATCAGGACAGAAAAAGCAGCGTCACTGAAAAATGCACTGGTTGAGGAGGCTTCCCAATAGGGTTGTTACATTTCAACTGTAGCAAGTAGTTCGACTTTGAATGGCAAAAACACAATAAAAAGTACATTTGCTTGAACTGACTTAGCAGCTAGTGAACTAACCCCCCCACCCACTCTTGCAGTGCGTTTGCGCTGAAAAGCGAGTACCGCTTAGTAACCCGAGCGTGATCTTAGTAGCCTTGTTGAATTTCCTCACAGTTTTCAAAGAGAACTCCAACGACCCCCCAGAGGCCGATAAAGCGCGTGATGTCAAATGGTTCAACGTGGCCTTTGAATGGCGAGAAACCTTCAGGGTCTCGAGGGGAGGGAGGAAAGGAGGGAGGAACGCACCGCCGTGGAGGTGAACGGATGAACACATGTTAAGAATCAACAACAAGAGGCTGCCAGCTCTTGTCTAGGAAGCGAGCCATCACCACAGGTTGCAAAATAAACTCTAGTGCCCCGCGAAGCAGTCTGTTGCAAGAAATGTAAACATTCGCTCCTGGAGAGAAGGAGTGAGAGGAAGATTGAGAGAAAGAAAAAAGGGAGAGGGGGGCAAAGGAGAGTGGGAGGCAGAGAAGGAAAATAAGGATGACTGCAAGCAAGGCGAGAAGGAGAGTCGGAGGTAGCAGCTTGTCGGCCTTCGCTGCTGATTGCAGACAGGTTTGACGGCAGTGTTAGAGTTTCGCCGAGTTTCGCCGAGTTTCGCCGAGTTTCGCTGAGGTCCAGAAGGTCCGAGCTTCACTTAAAATGCGAGCAGTCCTATTTCAGTCAAATTTGTGCAGCCATTAAATGTGTCCTTCTTTGGATGCCTTCTAGCTTCCTTTCGAAGGTGGTTCCAAGGGGTTTGTTTTTGCCTCACCCACAAAAAAACCAAGCCAAGTATTTTGGATTTGCTGCTGTTAACAGCAACATGTTTGTGATTAGAATCCATGTGACAAGAAAAAGGGTTCAAAGTGACAACTGTGCATTTCCTTTTTGTTGGCTCTTTGCTGTGTTTACTGCTTTGGCTGCTTTTTGTTGGATTACAGTTTCTTGCTCCAGTTAACAAATCAAAGGATGATTTGGTGTTTCCATCGATGGTGTGGCAGCTCTGATCTTTTCTTTTTCAGTTTTCCTCTGTTGGCCGATGAATGAATCCCACCTGAAACATCTCTTGTGTATCCGTACTCCCTTGTCATTGCGGCAACTAGCCCTGTAAATAAAACCAATAGTCCCTGAGCTCCATTAAAAGGATGCAGCTGGCCTGATGAGACTGATCCAGACACAAATAGGTTTGTTCAATCATGAATCTGATGAAGTTCAGATGCAGGTGACTATTTATGCAGATACTGGAGCATTCTTTGAAGTTACTTGCAGAATATGGTCAAGATCAAAACCATGGTCATCGGTGTTTGTGTACTGAAAGTGTAGCAAGTTGGAATGGAAAAATTCCAACTCTCAACGTTTTTTTTCTGGTGTTGGCAGCGGAGAAAACATTTGATGTGGGTCGCACTAAAACTCTGTAATTTCCTACACCACCAAAAGTTCAGCCACGTAGAAAGTGAGAGTTCTGCAAACAAACCCACCATCACTACCATCCAACCCCATTCATGCCCCCCCCCCCACACTCCCCCCCCCCTGCTGCCTCGCTGTGCTGGAGCCGCGGTGGAAGTCAGGATGCTGACTCTCACGGCGGTTTAGTTGACTTCCTCGGAACGACCCTCGCTCGCTGAGCTGCTGTTTTACGGTGGCCGACTCAACCGCAGACCGACAGACACCTCGCTGCTCCCCCCACCTCATACCCTCTCCCCCCGCCACCACCCCCCCCCCCCCCCTTCCCCTGTAAAAGAGCATTTAGTGGCAGTCTGGCAGCTCATTTATTACGATGGCAGCTACAGACTCGCTGAACTCCTTCTCCGTTTAGGAAGGAGCTGCCAGTGAGTCATGGCGTGTCGCGGACATGAAGGAGACAGCGGATCCTCGGCCAACTGTAGGCCATAGGAATTAACAGGCAGGGCCCCCTGAATGAGTGTCATGAATATGTGGCTGTACAGTAGCCAAATAGGGTATAGTGAGGGCAGGGGTGGGGGGAGCTACTTCCCAAATGTCCACACAGGAGTGAAGTTCTCATGAAAGCACAGAAAAAAAAAGGGGAAAAAAAGACGTGTTTATGTAGAAGCAGTTGAGGGAATGAGCGGCCTGGTTTCCACCACCGGCCCAACCTGGGCTTGCTCATTATTATTCATACCATTCCTCTTAGCCACCCACTATACACAGCAATCATTTAGAGCAATTAGTGTAATGTGATGCATTTGCATTTTTGTAGCGAGCACGAACAAGCTATCACCAGGGAGATGGTGTTAGGATGGATAAACAAAGGTATCCAACATATTTGTCAAAATGATTAGCCCTGCATTAAATGTTGTTTATTTGGAAATGTGCACTGCAGAGACAAAATAAAACATGTTTATGTGTTTTATGGGGACTTAACCAAAGGGATACAGTTGTGTCAGCTAAAAGTAGTATTGGGTAATGGATATACAGTATATCAGTTATATTATGTCTGGCTGCTAAATCCTTAGAACTGTTACAAGGTGTGTTTTTTGCATTTTGTATTTTGTAAATTGTGTAACTTGCTGCTGTTAAATACCATCAAACTATGTGCAATATGTGCTATATGTGCAATATATACATTATATACATATGCCATTAATAACTGTGTAATATATACCTGGCTGCTAAATCCTAAGAACTGTTACAGGATTTGTATTTTGAATTTTTTTTTAAACTTTTTTTGTTTAACTTTTCTTTTTTTATTATATTTTTTATTATATCATAACTTAGTACTTTTTGTTAACATATGTAACATTAAGCTGTCTGTGGCTCTTTCCTGCTGTAACGATGCAAATTTCCCCTCTGTGGGACGAATAAAGGTATTCTGATTCTGATTCTGATAACTACTTTAAGGCCACGTTTACACGGAGACAAAACGGGTTGTATCCGCTACAGTTCTCTATCGTATGGACGGTTCGTCCACACGAGGTCGTAAGGGAACCGCGGAAATGGAGCCCTCAAATGATAACGCCTCCCAAGGTGGGTAGATCTGCGGACGAAACACTCTGCGGGGCCAAACGGCTCCGTGTGTACGTCCTATACGATCATTTCCTGATAACGATGACGCCATAGCCCCGCCTCTCCCCACCTCTGCTGCTCACCCCCACGTCACCCTCGTCATTGCTGATGTGTTTTGCCAACGACAACAACAATGGCGGATCACAGGGTTGCTTTCGTGCTCCAGACGCTACTGACAGGGGCGGACTGTGGGCCGGTCAGACGATGTGGGCCGGTCGGATAAGTCACTAGTACCCCCCCCCCCCCCCGGCAGTACCGAGGTGGGCCGGCGGTACAGAAGTGGGCCGGTCGAGAGTCCCGGGCTGATTGTAGTCCCAGTCCGCCCCTGGCTACTGACCATGCTACAGATGTTAGTGCAAAATCTACAGCTCCTCTACCACAACCATCAGCAACAAGTGGACATGGAGAACTACATGAACTACATGTTGCTAAATCCACCGCGGAGAATAAACAGAAGGGCAAACAGGCAACCATGGCAACCATGCTCAGGGGGTCTTCTTCGCTGCTTTTGGTGTATTTTGTGGCGGAAGTACAGCGCCACTTACAGGCCCGGCATATGTACTACAGCGTCTCCAGCGGGTCAAGCGGTCTCGTGTGGACCGACACGTTTCCTGAGCCGATTCCGTGTGGACGGAAGACTTTTTTGATATCGACATCGGTTCGTTTTCGTCTCCGTGTAAACGTGGCTTAAGTGTGTTCTGAAGTCCTGACTTCTGCGGCAAAGCAATGGCTTAATTTGAGAGATGAGAAAGTGTACAGCAGCATGGGTGGTGAAAACCTGCTTATTTACCATTTGAGTGGAAAAGCTGGAGGGCACAGGTCTCCTCTGTTGTTTTAAGTACAGATGAGGGAGACCAAATAGGCGCAGTCGTTAACAGGAGAGAGGGAAAGTAGCAGGGATCTGTGTTTGTTTGCTTAGTGGAAGTCTCCTGCGTAGTGGCACAGCATTGGTGCCAAAAGAGACGGATTTCTACTACTGTAAACAGGAAGAATCTGGCTTTGAATCCAGCTACAGCTTCTGAGCTCAATCTTGATTGCAAGACGCAAGCAAGGAGTGAGCCAAAACAACACTTTGCTACCTTTTAAACAAGGCGGACAGATATAGGGCATATTTTATCTTTTGAAAGACTAACCCCATTGTACATTAAAACAAAAACAGATGGTGTAAAAGTGATAAAAATCAATGTTCCTATGTAAATACGACAGATTGGACATGTCTGTTTGTGTACCTTTCTGGTGGAGAGTGTGGACGGGCAGCAGTCTCCTCCATCATACTGGCAGTAGGCCCGGTTGTTGATGGTGTCACACCAGCCATCCCCTCCAAAAGGCTAGACACAAATTACAACAAGAAACAGTATTAATGTACTCCCCAAAACGATAATTTGACCTTGCACAGCATGGAAGGCAGAGAAGACCAAAAAAATAAAAGAAGGAAGGAAAAAAAATGAACTTTTCCCAGAAACACATTTCACTAAGTGGAAGACATGTTCCCGTAATGAAGTTGTTTTTGAACAAATACCCATCAAACAAATCAAAATAAACACTCTTGCAGCATAATCCAAGTATGATTCACGTTGTTTGTTTAGTCATACCAGAGAGTAGGTTACATGTTTATAAGTGTGTCTGACAAAGCTTACACAACAGCCAATGAGAGGGCAACTTCTATCTATTGAACAATATTAAGGGGAATCTTCCACCCAGTGATTTTTAAAGCAAATAGTTCACATTAACTTAATTTAAGAATCAACATTGACTTATGATGATCCAGGGGTTAACACATTCAGCCAGTTTAAATCAACAGTGCAAATGTCGGGGATTCTGTCAGTTTTATTTGAATCTTACATATTTATATTGCCAAGCTTTAAAGATGCGATGTGTACTTCCTGGCCTATTTTCTTTTACATAGTAAGACACTTGATTGTAAGTGTGTAATGTAGTCAGGCCTTAAATAGTTAAATGCTAATTACAGCTATTTAAGGTGTTAGGTGTCTGATAAACCTGATGGTAGGGAAGGGTGAATTTGGCTGCTTAACAAATACGACTTTCTAGCATGACGTTTACTATGTATGAAGGTAGATATGGTGCAAAATGCGAGAGCTTGTAAAACCTGATGTGAGCACTAGCAGAAAAAAAATCTGAGCTTGTGTGCATACATTTACACTTGTATAAAATATCCACGCATCTGTGAACCAAATTTGAAGTCACAGAAGAAAAAATGAAAGTTTTGTAGCTTGTAGAAAAAAAATGAACTTAGTGATGAAATGTTCACTTGTAGAAAAATACATATTTTTTAAATATATTTTCTATTACAACTGCAACTTGGTTATTACAACCTCTCAAATCAGTCATTTCAACTTCACAAATCTGTACTGTGGCAGTATAAATCGACGAATCTGCGGCCTTGACTTTTGCTACACTTCTTGCAATGAATGTGTCGCTAAAGTAATTTTCCCCTGTAGATGTGGGGGGAGGAAGGGGGTTGGAGCGAAGGGGCGGAGCCAACGCAGCTCCCGTTCTAGCTCCGTGTGAAAGGGGCAACAGTCACAGCTTGCTGTGTCCCAATTCATTATTTAAAAATATATATTTTTCTGCAAGTGAACATTTCATCACTAAGTTCTTTTTTTTTCTACAAGCTACAAACTTTATTTTTTCTTCTGTGACTTCAAATTTGGTTAACAGATGCGTGGATAGTGTATACAAGTGTAAATGTATGCACACAAGCTCAGATTTTTTTCTGCAAGTGCTCACATCAGGTTTTACAAGCTCTCTTGCATTTTGCACCATATCTACCTTCATAACTATGGTTGTCATTTAGATGATGTAATACCATTTGTTTAAAGTCCTAACTGCTTTATGTCACAGGTAGTTGGTATATAATGAATGTACTGATAAACGATCCAATACCCAATCCACTGCCCAAGTAGAAACTGCTTTCACTTTTGGAAGCCATGAAGTTATGTAAAATTGTTGTTTTTTTTGCATTATAGAAATAAACAATAGGATAAACTGACATAAAAATGTATTAAAATAATCAAACAATAGAGGTGTACTTTTCGACATCTCATTTAGAGAACTTTAAAAAAAACTGCGACAGATAGAGTAGACAGACAGATGTTATTTGAGGACTGTTACCATATGCTTCACCTTACTTTGAGTACCCGTTAATGACAATTCCTCCAACTGTTTTTTCAATGCTCTGGCCAGTGTGAAAGTCCTTCTGGAGAAACTCTGCAGTGGCACTCAAATGTGTGGAATTTAAGTTACATAGAATCTCAAACATATCATGATGAAAACCTTATTAATGTTTTAGGCAAAACCTTAAGGATTTCACCAAGTGCCAAAAATATGAAAAAAAGTGCTGAGTGCCAAAGATACTTTTGGCTTTCTCTGATGAGCTGATGGAGTCATTTCAAAGACTTAAGGTTCTGCCTAACCTGTGCAAGGGGAGAGAGCAGCTGCAGAGAAGATTTCTGCAGTTTTCTCATCACTTCAAAGAACTTCTTACTTGACGAATCCCCTTGCCTATCCCAACTAAACTGCCGTTGCGTAAATAACTCTATTTAATCGTTCTTTTTCTGAGTAAATACTTTACCAGAATTGCAACAGATGCCTCACCCAATTCAATACTAGTACGTAAATTACCTTTATAGGGCAGTCATGCATAATCCAGACCTTCTAAGCCGGCTGTCAGTTTTATTTGAGTCTTACATATTTCTGTTGCTGAGATTTAAAGATGCAATGTGTACAGCCTGGCCACAACAGCGTGAGAAAAAGACTTGGCTATTAAAAAAAAAAAACAACTAACTAACAATAGGGCAAGAATACACAATTGGACTAATGTTTATGTTAGGCATCGTTGGCTATGCCATACATAACCGGAGTAGGGTTAGGATTAGGGTTAATGCATTAAGTTTATGTTTTGATAGTTTGTTTATTGGTTTGGGTCCAGGTCAGCAGAGATGTTGGAACAACATAGCTTAGCTTAGCCAAGGCGTCTCAGATTTGGCTAGCAAAACCCAGGCACTGCGAGAAAGAGCAGGCTGATTGAGCGCTGGGTCTAAGCAATGTAACGGCAGCAACAGAACGTTTGCTGATGTAGAGGAGGGTTAGAGCTGTCCCCCAGGATTAAACTCTTGTAGCTTGGGTTCGCATTGGCTACATTTGAGCTAACTGCTAGCTAAAGGTCTGTTCGCCCAATGCTGCACAATGAAAATAAAGACAATCAAAGAATAAAGAAAATCAAAGAATTCTAAACAAACTTGTCAAAACGTACACAGAGTCTTTCTTCAATGGAATTGACAAGCCCTCAGGGGAATTTTACTTTGTTCTACTTTTCGTGTTGGATTTAGGGCAGACAGGACACTACAGTAACCCAAGAGGAAAAAGTGGTATTACAAGACAGGACAGCCAGGTTTGCATGCTCATTTCAGTAGATCTCTTAAGAAAACAAATGGAAATGACAGAAATGCACAAATCCATAAAGAGTATTAGGCCTGCCAGGGTTAGATGCACATTATTCTCCCCGAGGAAATGGAAAGGTCAAGTGAAAAGTGTATAACGGTGTGTTATACAATAAAGTGTAAAAGAGACTTACAAAATGGCAGTAGTAAACCCTCCACCTGGCGAACAGAAATATTCCACTTCCAGACATTGGCATTTTAAAAGGGAGAATGTGCTGTCATCAGAAACAGCAAAGCTCTCCGTCAGAACATTATAACAGACAGATATGTCGAATGGCACTACATTAATATATCACTTCCTTCCAAGTACCTGTATCATTCCTTTTAATAGCAGACATTTTATCATCTCCTCCTCCTTTGCCAGCTTTGCCCCACTCGCCCAAAGCTCTCAGAAATTGGTTGTTGGGGGAGTTTGAGGTTTGCCTTTTTCTCTTTTCTCTTCTCCATGTGTGTTTTCCCTTTTGATAGGAAAGACAGTTCGGGGAGTTCAGAGGAAGTCTGTGTATGTGTGTGTGGTTTGTTAAACCCAGTCACCTGTACTCTGCCCGGCAATATGTGATGTAACTCTAGTACTTGGTGAATTATTGGCAATTTTTTTATATTCTCAGAAGTAAAAAAATAAACATGTTGTCAGAAGAAGTTTAAAGTATACATCGTGCCGTAGACAAATAAAGGTTACTCCAAAAAAGCAATTTTACGTGCAGTCGCTCTGTGACTTACCATCTTTCTGGAACAAGATTGTCAGATTTGTATTATAAGTTCATAAGATATATAAACTATAAGAACCACGGTAAATGGGTGAAACCTGTTTATTAAACTGAATCTGTCTCTTTAAGATGTTTTAAACCATATTTATCGCTGGAGCAATGAACTGAAGACACAGTAACAGGACAGGACTTTGGGGAGCAGTTTCTGCTGTGTTTGTGTTTGTTGTACAAATAGCCTGCTGTTTGTGGAAACCACATTTTTCAATGGTCAAAATGTCCAGTTTAGTTTGTTTAAGTTTTGGTTATGTGGATTGAACTGTTTTGGTAATCCTAACAACAAGTATTCTTGGCTTACCTCCTAATGCAATGTGTCAAAGTAAAGGTCTCCTTATTCAGGGTCTATATCAAGCACAGACAAACTTTAGAAATCTGGTGGTTAACCATATACAAGGCCAAGCAGTCACATTTAACACATCTAGCTGTATTTATCCTAATCCCTTAACCTTTTAAAAGTAAAATGTTTCTTGTTTACAAGTTTAAGAAGTAATTTTGCAGCCAAAATGTGTCCGATGACACAAGTGCACATAAACACATACTTAACACTAGAACTGCCAGAGGTCGCTGTATACTTAAAACCGCCAACGGGTCAAATTGACCCGCTATTGATTTTCAGGGTACAATGTTCTTTTATTTATCATGTAGAACAGTGAGTTTTGATCGTACAGGGATGAAACTTATACCAATAGAATCTGTGGACTGTGGATATGATATAGTTTGTGCAGATAGCATGAAGTATAAAATATCGCTACCAGTGCTGATTTAAACGCTTGTCGTTAGACTTGTGTTTTGTTTAGGTACAAATTTCTCTATCTCTCTATCTATCCATCTATAACTATCTATCAATCTATCTATAACTATCTATCTGTATCTATCTATCTATCTATCTCTCTCTCTCTCTCTCTATCTATCTATCTATCTATCTATCTATCTATCTATCAATCTATCTATCTATCTATCTGTCTATCTCTCTCAATCTATCTCTCTATCTATAAGGAACTGCAGTAGACAAAAGGCGTTGCTATAGCAACACGTCATGTTTACGCTGCATTTTCTATGAGGTAAATATTACCCGCTGGCGGATATAGGTATAAATGGCAATTTTTTGGGCGATTTTTTCAATCTGACTTCATATTGACAATTTTTAACAACAGAGGGTGCTACATAACACTCTTTCAGGAAAAGTCACGGACTGGGAGACCTTAATATTTTATTGAAAAAAAGTTACATAGGCCTACAATCAAAAAACAGCTGCGGGTAAAATTGACCCGTTGGCGGTTCTAGTGTTAAAGTCTGATACCCGCATTTTAAAATGACAATCACTGTCAGTCTAATGCCAATTTTCCAGCAAAAATCCTCCTTGATTCTTTGTATTTGGAATGCTAAGAAAGCCTATCCCAAAATATTTCCTCTGTGAAGAAACCTGTGTTTTTTTACTACATTTGGATGTAATCCATGTATTGTAAATGTAGCCTTAAAATCATAAATGATTCCGCTCTCGAACAATTGTCTGTTGTCTGGAGTAAAAATATCTACTCCTCTGACTGCCTTTAACTCTAAGAGTCTCATTCAGTTTATTTACTTTGGTTGTGTTTGTCTAATTAAGCACCTACATCATGTGTTTCTGAAGAAATGGGAAGAAATAGAGCCAAGTCTAGACGAAAATATGTCTTAGAAATAGTCTTGAAGTATTTCAACAGTAATGACAAAGTGGTGTTAATGGATTGTGCCAGTAAAGATCTTTATATGTTAGTTGTTTGGCAGAAGTTAGGGTCAGAAAAATGTGTGTATATCCGGCCTGATGCAGAATTATTGTGATGGAAACACAACTATGCTTGATCCTCAATGTGGAAGTTATTATTATTACTTGCTTTGGACTGGAAAGATACTATACAGTTTTTCTTGATGTGATCAAGGGGATTAACACAGCATCCACCAACCAGACGGTCCAAATATATTCTGTCTTCTTTGCCTAAATGCCTCGTACTAAGTGATGCATGAGTCAATGCTTTTAATTGGCTTTCTGTTACACAATATTATTAAATTATTTGTCCTTATTAGTTCAGCAAACATTTCGATCACGCTAAAACTTTCTAAGAACAACATTAAAACAATGCAGTAATTATTGACTGATGCCACTTTTTTTTCTGAGGCTATAAAGTAGATGAAACCATTACAGTGCCTGGCAGTTAAAAAAGAATGAAAAGAGAGGCACAGAAAGAGAAAGATTGGGAGCGATGGCATCTGGATGAGATCTGGCATAGTGCATATGAAGCAAATGTGGTCTGGTGTAATTTACAATGTTGTCATGGAGGTGTGGGTTATAAGAAACTGTTTTGCCTAGCAACATTCACGGAAAGGTGGAAGGGGAAAATGTTGTGCTGGCAGGTAGGAAGAATATTTTAATACCGTGAGACACCAACAGTTTATGTGTTCCATCGGGAGTTCCAGCCTTTTCTGAACCCAACGGATGAATGCCAAAATAAAAACTATCCGGCTTTAGGATTATAGTTGATTTACTGTCACAGCTTCAAATCTGAGCAGAGATTAACATTTAATTGCAATTAACTTCCAATTATGATACAAACTACAGCACACTTAGAATTATGAAATTGAAATATTGCCGCCTCTAGAGGTCACAATGTTTATTATACTCCAAAATATGATGGTGTAGGAATGAACCAAGAACATCTTGACATTATTCTGCCATTATTGGCGGTCAGAGTAATGGGGAAATAATCTTGAAGATAGGATAGGAAGATCATGATGTCATCAAGAAAATTAGGATATTCCCATCGGCCTCATCTTTTTCTCATGTCATTATGCTTTTGCATTTCCTGAATAACGGTACGCATTTTCTAAGTAGCTAGATTGTTAGCCTAAGTAGTTCATGACATCAATTTTGCCTTTGCCTAGAAACAGTATTCTTATAACTTAACCAGCTTTTTTTTTTAAGATCTTTCAACATGTCACTGTTATCATAAGTTGATGGGTTTTGGCCGGTTGTTGTGTAAATGGATTTTGACCTAAAATGTTGTACGGACCGACTGACCTACTGGACTATATCAGCAAGCCTCCGACAAACAGGGGAAAAATGAAATGTAATAAACTTCTCTCCGAGACTTGTTCCAAGATTACTATGTGCTCTCAGAGCCCTTTTTTATGTACAGGTACGATAACATCACTTGGGCATATACCTTTTTTTAAATCACACAGCTTTTCCAATTATGTAGATAGTGAGGGGAATGCAATGATAACACAATAGGTCAAGTTTTGTCATCTTTCATCAGTTTGACTAAAGTAAGAGTGACAGATTTAGTTTTCATATAAAGAATCCGGCCATGGCTACCTATGTATAACAGTAAGAGTTTCAGCAGACGCTAGGGTAATCTTTTTCAAACTTGGCAGACACATTTAAAGGGCCCATGTCATGCTTTTCCGGTTATTAACCGTCCCCTTGTGTGTTATGAAGGTTTTTATGCATGTAAACGGTCTGCAGAGTCAAAAACCCTCAAAGTACACCCTGTAGCGAGTAAAACTCTAACACAGAAAAGACCTGTCTATGCTGCCCCAAAACGCCTCGTTGGAGATTTCTCATTTTCCATTGTTTGCTTCCTGGGTTCTGTGACGTGTGAACACCCAAATCAACAACAAATGACCGGATTGGCCCAAATGGACCAATCCGCGGAGCACCTCACACACCAGGATCCCTTGGCTAACTAACAGGGAGTCCCCATTGACTTGCATAAAGCTCCCTGAACGCTGGTAATAGATGAGTTGGGATCGCGGAGAAATGCTCTTCGCAGACCCATGCTCACAGCGTTATAAACCTTTTTCTTACTCAATATCAAGCCACACTTATTGTTTTTACTTCGGCTGTGAGTGTTTGTGTGTGCTCAGGATGAGTTTCGCTGTGTCTCTCTGTATGCAGCTCACAGCAGCGGCGAGCAGCAACGAGCCTCGCAACGTCCCGACCAATCAGAGCACACTGGGCTCACAGGGAGGGGGGGGCAGGAGCTCCAACAAGCCGTTTAGGACAGAGAGTGAATACCTGGTGAATACACATACTATACAGAGATGCTGTATGAGAAACCAATGTGATTTTGGAAAATTGCACAGTATAAATCTATTCTAGTAGACCTCAAAAATGGAAATATGATCAGTAGAAATGGCCATGAGATGGGACCTTTAAAAGGCTGTCAACATTAATAACTCATCTCAATCTAACAAAATGCAATGATTGATTTAGTGTCTTTATCAGATAATACATTAGTCTCGGCAGACGTAAAGGCTCTTTGGACATATTTGAAAAGGATTCTTGTAAAGTTTGAAGTGTGAGAATATACATTTCTGTCTTAAACTTGTCATCATGAAATGTAAAGCACATTACACACTGGCTCTGGTATCTCTCACACTGATGACAAAAGGTATACACTCGGTTTTGCTTCATCTTTGATTATTGGAAGGTCTTGCTTGGGGCAGTCAATTTAATGTCGTTTTGCCCTGAAATGGTGTAATTGTTAGGGTATTCTAGTTGACTTTTCTTGACAATAATAATATATTAATATAATATAATAATGACTGTGATAACAAAGGGGTGAATGCCAAACTGATATATTTCTGACCTTAAAGGCTTTGTAAGTACAAATATTCACATAGTAGATTTGGTATGCAAGAAAGGAAATACACTACACTTTTTTTGTTTGTTGGGAAAACAGGTGCAAGATGGTGAAACAAGAGCTACCAAACAATCAGTTCCTAAAGCCCCTTTACATAAGGGGTGTCAGCTACAATCGAAACCAAATGACAACTGTTTATCATGGAAACCACCAAATGTGTGTTACAAAAGCTACAAGCAGCCATAACAACTTTGTTGACTTTGACTTTTTCCCCTTCTCACCACACTAAAAAAAGCAGATCTTTCGCAGGGAGAAAGGTCAGGCACTCAGTTTGCAGCTCTTGGCCGTATACAGTATCAGTCAGACTAATATAGAAATTTCACTGATTTAACGGTTTCTGAAACCTCCATTAGACTGATATCTCGATGGAAAGTATTTGAAAATACTCCTGTGTTTGCTGCTTGGCTGTTTGGCTGTTTGGCTCTTACCTCACATGACTGGATGCAATGGATGTGTTGCGGGTCAGGGTACCACTTCATCATCCCTGTGCAGACTATGCTCTGGAAAACAAAGAACATGAGAACGATTGAGCTAGGCAGTTAAGGCTATGGAAAACAATATCATAATCAGTCACAAAAGCATTGTTGTAGGTGTTTTGTAAACTTAAACTTAAAGTACATGAATTGACGGCTAAACGTATTTATTAAACTCTACTTTATGTTGTACATAATTTAAGATGGAACTTGGAAGCTGGGTTACATTGTACTATTTTCAATATCCACTTTGAAGATAACCAAAGGTGCAGGACTGCTACTTACAGACTTTGTGATGTCTATTGTTTACCAAATCTGGCTCCATGCCAGTTTCAAATTCAGTCAAATGTTTGATATGCTCAAATTTAGGGTAGCTACTTTATTCTATGGGAGGATACATTTGCGAAACATATTTCTTGTCAATATTTCTAATAGATAATCATAATTATTATTATTACATATTTTTTTATAATATTATTATTATTACTTTTGCTTTTGGGCCTGACAGCTGTGTGGAAGAAAAAACTAATTTGACCTGCATAAAGTAACAACAAAACATTACTTTAGAAGTAGTTCTAGAGTTAACAGTTATTGTAATTGTTTGCCAATAATCTACTTGGTCCTGCCTTGCCTTTCAGGAACTGTAATCCAAAATATGAAGTTTATCTTGTACTTTTGCTTCCTTTTTGCAGTGTTTGCTTTGACGAAAACCTGTTTTGAAAGAAAAAAACTTAAGTGGATGACTAAACAATTGCATGGTGAGATTTGGATGAGGCTTTGGTCTTCTGTCATTTATTTGACCCCGGGAATGTACAGATAGCTGATTGACTAACAAATATGGACAGAGAAAGTGGATTCTCCCCTGTGTCCAGCCTCCCTCCCCAGCAAGGGAGACCAGATTCTGAAATGTTAGATAACACAATGCCATGAAAATCATCAGGCAGTGCCAGAGCTATGGCGTAAGTAACCAGACCTCCAGCCAACTATTTGACCTAGGCAATGGTGGATTAACTGGCTGGCTGACTGACCACCCAAAAGTTAGGCGAAACTGGAGCAGTGTTTGCGACAGCATTAACGTAGAAGCGATAACTGAGGTATGATATTGGGTAACATTACCCACCTTTAAAGCAAAAAACAACAGAGCTCTAACTCAACCTAAGATCTGACATTCCTAAAGTTTGTTCAGGGTAACCTTTATACACTGTGTGTGCGAGGGCTGTGTACTTCCTAAAAGGCTTTGACGTCAACAGGAACCTTTACTCTTGCTATCTGCCTGTGATTTCCAGTAATGCAAAAGCACTTAAATGATAACGAAGGCCAACTCGCATACACGTGAGGTGGATTTTGTTGTGTGATTCGTTGTGATTAGCTGGCACAGATTGGAATTAAAAATGGAATTGAAAGATACTGTCTTGCCAGAGATTCAGTCAAACATCTGATTTGAAATACATTTCAAATACTTTGATGGATGGATAAATTCCATTTGACAGTGAGATTCATTTTTAGGCCTTCTTGCTGAGTTTTGAATCTGAGGTTATTGTCTTATTTTAAATAAATTATGTTCTATTTTTCCTTAACACAATTTGAAGAAAGGTTTGGTCTTCTAGAGATTTAAAAATGTTACTTGTATTTGGTGTTGTTAAAAAATATATATATATTTGAAAATGCTAATAGTGATGAGATTATTTAAATTGCTCCTGCAATTTTCTGAAGTCTGTACTGACCATGTGTCGGATGCATTCAATAGACTAAAGAACATTATCTGAGTCCAAACAAGGGTAATTATTGATATTTATTATGAAAAAGCCAGACAAATTATCTTAAACAAAATTTTACCTTAAATTGTGAATGTGGTAATTATTTATTTTCAGTATAATTGGTCCGTTAAACTATATGGATGCCTGGTGTTGCAGCCAACACTTTGTAGTTTAATTTGCACTACATTCAAAGTCAAAAGTCATCATATCCCTTCCTATATCGTTTCACACAGAATAAGCTCTTAACTAACGAAGTGCAAAGCATTTGTGTAATTATTTTCATTAGTGCACTTGTTGCTTTTGTGGAACAGGGTCTTAAAGAGACAGGCGCTACAACGGAGCTTTCAGTTAGAGGTTGAACACAGGTTTACTCAGACAGACAGTATAAGTAAAATCATGTGATTTAAGTATAATATCTCTGTTTGAAGAGGTTAGTGATGTAAATATTAATTTAGAATCTTACATCTTACTAAGAAAGTGATGAGATGATAATTATAATGTTGCAAAAAAAACATTGGCAGCAAATACTCCATGTTTTTTATTGTGTAGGTTGACTGAGCCGTATTTGTCTCAAACGGTAGTGAACTCTTAGCTTTGTGATTTATTGAGTCACTCTGGAGCTGTAGCTCAGTGCACTCCAAGCTGTTGTTCCGACCACCAGATGTTCAGATGCATTATTCATTCTGATGGGTGTTTTATGTCAAATAAATCTCAGCACGGTAATGTCATTGCAGTAAGCGAACAAAACAACAACTGTTAAAGAAAACCTGCCAAGAGTTCTCAAATAGAACTGAACCACAACACCTTGCTCAGTAGTGGTTATTTAACTCATCAAACAATCTTGTTTTTCACCCTGTATCTGCCTCATTATGCAACGTGAAGCAGCTTAGCAACAGGTGCAAGCTGATCTGTACAGCACTTATAAGGTCTTTGTTTTACTGAACTGGGTCAAATTGACATTGAGTTCAAGCATTATACACTGTATAAAAAGCCAGTCAATAAAATAAGTTAGTGTTTTCCATAACGACTCAGTAAACCCGCATTTAATAACTGCACAATAAGCTGCCATTGGTAGATATATTAAATATAGGTTCATGCCAAACAGTGTATTTAAAAAATGACATACTTGAAAAATGCTCTGAAAAGAAATAGGAGAAGGATGGGATTGAAATATTCTTCAGGAATAGTCATCAAT
Organism: Dissostichus eleginoides; assembly: GCA_031216635.1. NCBI lineage: Eukaryota > Metazoa > Chordata > Actinopteri > Perciformes > Nototheniidae > Dissostichus > Dissostichus eleginoides. Next base: position 21,917,288 of record CM062276.1, read on the forward strand.
GCTACCATAGGTGATGCGTTGTTTGAACTTGAGCCATACTAGTAGCTTAAATTATATCGCTGCCTCTGTAGATTTGAATTTAACCATTTGTGTGTCCAAACTTTAGGATGTTAAATAGCAAATGGCTAGAGTTACCCCTTAGTACTAACAGAAATCAGTGGTTGCCTTGTAGGGATGAGATGAATCCAAAAAAGGTACCTCTAACCTCTTACTAGTGTTGTTAAAGGAAAACACTTTTCTTATACATCAACAAGAGTCAGTGAAGAGACCAGAAGGTCTGTTGCTATAGTACTTGTAGCTTATAGTGTTCCAAGTATATGTTTACGTATGTGTTGTTATTTGTGTAACTGTACTAGAAAGCCTTCCACTTGATTGGCTGCTGTTTTTACTCTCAATTTGTAGAATGAAGATGTGTTGTAATTAGTTCATATATATTTAGATTTCTTAAACTATGAATGGGTTATAGAGAAACCCACATTACTGTCTTATCATTACTATTTATTTCTTATTTAATTTGTGATGATGTTCTTACCTGGACTGTGGTTGGTAGCATCCAGTGCTTTAAAGACTCAACTGTATTGTCATTGGGTAGAACCACCGGATCACGCAGATCCATGTCCAGAGCCACAATGCATGTTGGGTAGCAAACAGCACCTGCAAGGAAAAAGAAGAAAAAAACACAAGTCAAATAACACTTACCTTTAACAGTCATTAGCATCTGTTGAATGTATTCATGTTCAAACAGTGGACCTATCATGCTATTTTTAGGCAATAGCATAGGTCTCAGATATATAAAAATATATAAAAAACATGTCTATGAAGTGTTTTCCTCAAAATACTAAACAGATCACCCATTCTAGCCATGCATCATATCCCTCTATTTCACTTCCTGTTTCAAAAGTGCTGATTTGAGGTATAAAGCTTTAAAAAAAAAAAAAAGTTGATTAAAAAAAGGAGGGGGCTGAGCTCATGCGGGAGATTCTACAGGCAGCTACTGTCTAAACTAAATACTGCGGTGATGAAACGCCATATCATGGATTATCAAGGATTATTTCTGAAACAGTATGGAGCTCAAAGGCTTTCTCTCTTGCCGGTTATACCACAAGGTGAGTTATTTTTTATTTCCTGCTTCTTCACACACATGCTCTGTGCAGTACAGGTTAGCTCTGAGTTTTAGCGATGCTAATGTAAACATGCACCGACCATATTACGTCCAAAACAGTCGGGCATTGTTTCTGATAGCAACGTTTCTGATTGGGCCGTGGGTGTAAAGCCAGCCTACATTTCCGATATGACGTCATATCGGACGCAAATCTGGATCAGCTCCGTTGTAGCCCCGTTTTTAGAGATTTGGGTACGGAGGAAAAGAGAGAGGGTTTTATTTTCTGAAGCTGCCCGAGTTCCCCGTCTGTCTGTCTGTCTGTCTGTCTGTCTGTCTGTCTGTCTGTCTGTCTGTCTGTCTGTCTGTCTGTCTGTCTGTCTTTGTCTGTCTGTCTGTCTGTCTGTCTGTCTGTCTGTCTGTCTGTCTGTCTGTCTGTCTGTCTTTGTCTGTCTGTCTGTCTGTCTGTCTGTCTGTCTGTCTGTCTGTCTGTCTGTCTGTCTGTCTGTCTGTCTGTCTGTCTGTCTGTCTGTCTGTCTGTCTGTCTGTCTGTCTGTCTGTCTGTCTGTCTAACACAGGTTCAATCCCACCTTGACCCCACTGCAGTCAACTTAATTGCTCCTGTGGGTTTTGTCCAAAGTAATCAATGTGTCTAATATATGGAATATGTAATGTAAAGCGCTTTGAGCACTTGGTAAAGCGCTAAAATAAACACCATGAATTATTATTATTATTTTATTTTTAAGACAGAAAGATGCACTACCGTCATAAATGTATTGTTTGCTTGGTGTGTAACCTGCCAAGCCAAAAACCATGCAGGCATAGGTATCTTTGTTGTTTGACAGAATATAATCAGGACTGTTGGTTTTTGGATGGATTACACTCTAGTCCCAGATAGGTTACACTCACCGATATCCATCCCCTGGTCACAGCTGTACTCTACCGAGTTGAGATCGGGAGGAGGAGAGCACGGTCCCTGTAGCGTGGAGCACATGGTGAACTCTGCAGTCCATTCACCATCCTTAGAGCAGCGGATCTCCCTCTGGAAACAAACACAAATTAAACTCATTGTGGTCATTAATGGCCTATGGTTGGCCTACACTTCTGTCTTTACACAGCTCAGTATGGGAAAACAGTTATTCAGTCAGTTTAGTTTCAACCATAATTATTGTTTTATCATGCAATATAAATAATGCCTTAGTTTCATTATTTACTTACATTCTCTGTGGTATCCGGGCACCTCAGGGTGCAGAGGGAGTCATAGTACAGGCCATTGGTGCAGCTGTACATGCCCTGGAACACATCGGGCAGGGCTGCGCAGGATATGGGCTCACAGGTACTTGTCTTCCACTGCCCCCCCTCCAGGCACTCCATCTTAAAAAACTTCCTAGAGACAAGCCGAGTCGACAATTGGCACATCTCTGAGTGATCTCAACTCTAGGTGAACATTTTTTTGATTTACATAAAATGTGTATAAAACACCTTTTTATTGTTCTTTTTGGGGGTTTACCTCTTCAGTCGCGTATTATATAGGTGTTTGTGCATGTAAATGGTCTGCAAAGGCTAAAATCTCAAAGTTATTGCCAGATAGAGTATCTCCCCTGCCTGAAATTCCTCCATTGGACTCCTTTGTTTACTTCAGTAACATGGTGACATCACTTTGTATCATTAGAGCCTCTATTGGCTAGCGCTTCAACATATTATGTGATGGGCCAAGGGGTGGGACATGTGTAAGCAGTTGACCAATCCCAACAGAGCCAACTTGGCTCTGGTTTCAGACAGAGGGTGGAAGGAGGTGCTGCAGCACAGGCAGTATGAGAAAAATAAAGACCCTTTTAAAGTTGCAAACAAAAACAAAAACTGGTGTCGTTTGGCCAGTCCTGTGAAGTAGTTTTAGTTTCATAAGAGTTTCAGAGAATTATTTATTTCTCGTTTATTGCTCGTTCATGTTCAGTTCTTGGTGTTTTTTTAGGTTTTCTGGTTATCCATTTGTCACATTCTCGTTAACATAATATCTCAGGAACCCAAGGAGGGAATTTCTTCTAATTTGGCACAAACTCTCCATTTGGACTAAAGAATGACATCATTTAATTTTGTTGGTCACTGTGACTTCATGTCTGTCCTATTTTTCTTGAATGCGATACCTCCCAAATGTCAAGGATCGATATGCTAATATTGACAATTGCTCACAAGTTTCTGAAAGGATAAAAGATATGAGTGATGACATTTTGGACAGACTTGACCAATTGGTGGAGGCATACAAACACGAGGGAGTCATTCCAAAATCAATATTAGCTTATTGCTGTAAATTTGGACCATGAGCCTAGGACAAAGAAAAAGTTGTGGTAGATATTATTGTTATTAAAAATATTTGGTTGTATTGAGGTTCCTTATAACAAACTCCGTCTCAAACTGCATGCACTCTTTACAACTCAACGCCATCTCTACTTTTTCAATTCACTTTTACTGTTTCGATAACCAAACATATACAGAGTGCAGAAGACTGCCAATTCTACAGTACACTAATCAAATGTATGTTGCATGTTGTGTTTAAATGCAACAGTTTGTGTAACAATGAAGATTTATGTGGGAACATGTGTCAAAGGTAAAAGTGAAAGTCCTATTTCGCTGCTGCTGTTCACGTTCACATGTTGGACTAATAAAGCATCAGGTTATTAAAATGTTTACGCATACTGCATGTTTGAGAAGGCATTACTCATGAAGAAACACAGCTGCTAATGTATACAACACTATAAAGTGTATATATTTTATTGGTCTTATATGATAGTAAAAGTCAGCTTGTTATATGTTTTACACATAATGCATTTTAAATACAATAAGCGAGAAAAATAGTACTGCTGTATTTTACGTTAAATGATCTCGGCAAATTGATGGTTGCTATTACATACAGAAAAGTGTGAAAGAGATATCTGACTCCATTTTATGCAGGATATAAAATCACCACAGAGGTTGTGTCTCTTCCTATTTGAAACTCATTACCAACATGTGGAATGTGTTCAGTAATGAGCAGTTGCCCAATGAATACAATTGGCAAAGTTACAACAAGGCCCAGCTGCGGTACTATTTTATTGGACCCTAATTTGAGCTTGTTTTGAAACAGAACATAGTTTTGCAGGTGATGGACCACAGCCTCTTTAAATTGTACCCGTCTATACTTAAGACTTTACTATTGAGGTTACGGTGTTCATGTAGTCCATTGTTACGCCGTTGCAAACAAACCCTAATCAAATATCCTCATAATATTAAGCAGTGCGTAGTGGGAATCTTGAAAAGTAAAGGGAAAGAAGGCATTTCCTTAATTACCGGACAGGCATGTGTGATAAAAACCATACCATTTACTTCAGTCTGCTGTCTACACAGATTTGACTTAAAACACTCCACAACCCAGTACATTATGATCTGTTGTCTATATAGTTCTTTAATGCCTTTGTACAGAAAAATACGACATTTTGATATCAACACGTGTTGATGAAAAGGGGAAATGTTGGTTAGCTAGCTGTTGCGAAAGACGTCAGTCTCTACCTGATGACGTCACATGATTGACTTGATGATATTCAAACATAACTGGTTATTGAAAGTATGCTTTTTAAATGTTGAAATGTTTTATTTATGTGAAAGTTCATTAAATGAATTTAACTATAAGGGGCACATTGGTGGATCAACGTATGGAGCCCACTGGTCTCCTCTTGGTAAAATGAACTGATAAAGTTGTGATATACTATTTTAAATAAATGTAAAAACGCCCTCCAAATCCCGGCAGCTGTATCTTTGTGCACTGAGCTGCTGCAAACAGTCCCAAAACACTTACCGCGGTGTCTTCTTTTTGATGCTCCCCACTACATAGAAGCCTGTGTTGCATTTGTAACGGCACACAGAGCCAACATCGTGCCCTGAGGCCAGGCAGTCTGCAGTAAGCAGTTTGGCATCGGGTATGTCTGGAACCTCTGGACACTCGATCTTGCAGTAGGCCTCTGGGAAAGACCAGAGACCGTCCTCCAAGCACACCAACTGGTCACTGTCACCTGAGGAGAGGTGAGGGAGTAATATTCAGAGTACAGTGTGTGCCTAACACAATGGTGCAATGCAGGAAAATATACTTGGTAAACAATGGGCTATTTTCTCTGTTATTCTAAACCTGCATAAACCTTTTTAACCTCTGCCAATGACGTTATGTTTTAGGTTTGATTCATTGTTTTTTTGTCTGTTTATCCGCAGGATTACCAAAAACGAATTTTCATGAAACTTGGTGAAAGGATTAAACAAAAACCAAGGTAGATCCATAACATTCCGGAGCGGTCCGAAACACTGGACATTATGTATCACTTATGGAAATGGCCTTGGCGGAGGTCTGCACTCTCTAAGTGCCCCTTCTTGTTGATGTATTAAATGTGCTTTGGTGGTTATGGTACGTTTCTTTGGGGATTGTTTTTATTCCCCTTCGAATTGGCCTCTATAGAATCTTCCTTTGGCCTGCTTTAAATGATGAGCTTGATGATCATAAGAAGTGAACTCAAACTCTGTTATATAGAGTGACTTTTAACTTCTGGGCAGATTCGATTTCACCTCCACAAGATTTTCCGGTGCCTGAATCAAAGTGCAGATTGTATTGGACATGAGTTTTCTTCAGACTGAATATACAGGATTCCCACACCTTTTCAAACATCAAACACAGATTTTTGAAGGACATTTTATGGCCCATTTCTCTCAAATTTAAAAATCCACCACAGCAAGGGAAAGTCAAGGTTCTTACTGTAACAACACAGATCATTTGTTTATGCACGCATTCATGCACGATTAAAGCGTCACACTTGAGGCAGGTGGCGAGTGAAAAACAGCATAACTTCAATGAAACACATGCAGATAAAAAAAAAAGTAAGTGACTTATAACCTTAAGTATTGTTTGTTACAAGCAATATTGATATGGATTTAACATTTCCTTACACTAAGCAATAAGCTACTGATTGTAACAGACCAAGTTACGATTTGGCAGCAAGTGTTTATTGAATTGCTAATGTTTCAACTTTTCATTTGAAATAAGAAGATTGTTTGACTGTTTCTTCTGAAAGTATAGCCTCATAGCCTTGCTGACACATTTTTTACAAGAGTTGTATTTGCTGCACTGTATAACTGAACAGAAAGAAGTACATGGGAAAAGCACAAGTAGGTCAACAGCATGGATTGATTTCTGTCCGGCTAAACATTCTGCTTTTGTTTCATGGCTCTGTCTTGTACAGTTATGAGGAAAAGGAGACCATGTCTTCAACGTAGCCCAAAGCTAATATTTGCTATGCCTGTATGGCCTCACATGAAGTATGAGCGTTGGTGTGCATGTGTGTGTGTGCAGAATCATAACACCCTAAACCTTTCACATTTTTTATTGGGTCTATAAAATGTAATGAATCTTTAACATGGCATCACATTTTTTAAAGCTATTTAAACATTGCGCTGGTGTGGTGATGATGAAAATCCATTACAGCTGTGTGTGTGTGGAATATATTCTCCTGAACTACACAGTGTGCTTTTTTTCCCTGCTGAGTGATGCTTGAAGGCCTTCGAACATATTTCACTCAACCAAAAGCCACAAATCGAATTATTTCTACAAAATCTGAATTTAGACCATGGATACACGGGTCTAACTGCTGACTCTACTATGACATTTGAGCGCTAGCTGTGGCTTTCCGACCACAAACACAAGTGTGTGGACATCACGCTTGCTCCGTGTAATCACTTCAAGAAGCTGCATCTACTACATTGTGTAACTTTACTAAGGAGGGGAAATATTTTTCCTTTTTGCGGCCACAGGCAATATTTGTTCTGACTCATTAGGGTGTTAGTTGTGTTTTTAAAAGCTTTGTAGACATTTGAGTATAAGGAAATTGTGTGTAAAGGGAAGAGGAAATATGCCATATAGCTGTCTCTATCAGTGTTCATCCTGAATTTCATTCACTGCAACCCAAACTAACACTTTAAAGGCCATAAAGTAAAGAGTCTGTGAGCAGCAAGCTTCATTGAGAGAAGTTTGTGATTTTGTAAAGGGCATTTCCACTGTGATTTTATTGCAACACTGTAGATTAGTTCCCCTTCTGTTAGCTGTTTTTTAAACTAATTTGTTTTAAACACTGTCTATAATTATAACAGGATGGGAGAAAACAGGCCTCCAATTTAAACTGTAATTGTGTAAAATAAAGGTTTAATGTCCATTTTATTTTATGGACTGTAACTAGTGGAAGCATCTTGCTGTGTTTTGTCTGCTCACGAGACTGGGCTGTAACTGTCATTAGGTAGGTCGTAGCAGCAGAGAACATGTGTTTCATTGTAAGAAACTCAAAATGATGTTGATAAAAGGAGGTTTCTCAGATATTAATGTATTTTGGTTTGTCTTATTGGGGAAAGCAGACAATGAGAACTAACAGTATTGTAAATTTAGGCAATATGATTTTTGAAATTACGAAAAAAAAAAAAAAATGATTGCATGGTTAGCCTGACACCGATGCTATGAAGTATGACCATGTCATTTTGTTCCTGATCTACTGGTTTTAACAAAGAAAATAGCAGTGTTTCATTTTGGATACATTCCAAAAATACACGACTAATTTGTTCTCTTAATAAACAATTACAAATCACACACTGCTCTTGTGCCTTTATCGCTGTTAGCTAGCAATGTTATCGTCAGCGCTAGCAAATCGGCTTTTATTCCAAACTAGTCAATGGCACGTTTATTAAATTGTGTGAAAAGAAAGACATGTTTTACTTTTATTGTATAGCTTAGAGCTACTTTCATCAGAGCACCTGCAATCATGTCTGGTGCCACATCTGTTAAGTATCCAAGATGGCGATCATTGAGTGCGTGAAGTGTCCTCACTCAACTTTTTGACTGTTATGAGTGCAACCTCCAGTTACTGCATTTAGCAATACTTTGCACTCAAAATAGCAAATGTAAGTACGGAAGTATGCAAATTGAGACACAGCATATGTTTTAGATGAGACTTGACTAGAGTTAATAGAGAGAATAGAGCAGAATAGACAATGACTTACCTTGCAGTATAGCTGGTGATCCACAGGTGAAGGAGCATTGTTTGCCAAAGGTGGTTCCCCAGGGGCAGCTGAATATAGCGTGGTAGACATGAGACTGATCGGGCAGGGCGCAGTCTACAGGCTGACAGCTGACCACACGATCCCAGGAACCATGGAAACACTCCAGATGAGCATCTCTCTGAAATAAAGACAGGGGAACATCACATAATGACGAAATGAAAACATGTTTTGTTCATAATAACAATGAGTTTGTTCAATTTAACTGTTAAACAAAATATCACAAATAAAATAACTGATAAACATGTTAAAAGTTAAATTGCGTTCACAATCTAATTAGGTAGATTCCATTGCCAATATTTAAGCATTTGCCTCAACCGTTTGTATTATTCAGAAGTGATTTGGTTGATTTTAACCCTATGACATATTGGTTAGGGCAGTGGTGCTCAACCTTTTTACACCAAGTACCACCTGAGAAAATAGTTGTCTCTCCAAGTACCACCATATGACCAATGTGTCATGATCCTGGTGTTGTGTCACAATGTTGTCACGATTTGGGTTTGTGTGTTAGGTTTTGGGGTTTGTTTTGATTGTTCTGCTCTCCCTGTCTCTTGTCTGGTCCTTCTCCCTGTGTTTTCCTCCCTGTCGTTAGTTTCCCTGGTGTGTCTGTTTGTCTTTCCTGTCTCCCTCCATGCTACCTGGTGTTACCTGTGAGTTTCATCCCATGTTTTGTTCTCCAGCTTTTGATTAATAAAGCTCGCTTTTGTTTTGGAACCTGCTTCCCTTTTTTTAACTGCATTTGAGTCCTGATATTCCCGAACCTTAACAGAATGAACCGACCATAATGGACTCAGCAGTTTCTTTTTCGTTGGCTCCCCAGGCGGAAAGTCTCGGGTACTCTCTAGAGTACATTTTTTACACCTGGGTGGAAGCCTCATCTAGACGGGGTAAGGAGGCTGCATTAAAGGAGGCACGCCAGGAAGTTGCTTGCAAGCCCTGGCTCAGGAGCTTGCTGCCTGAGTGGCTACAAACTTTCACGAGCAGCCCTGAAAGCTTGTCGCAAGCCTCTAACCCTTTCCTGGGGTCTGGCCTGGCCTTGGGAGGTCCGCGGATCCTCCAGAAGTTTAATGGAAGATGCAAGGCCAGGATTCCAGTACCAGCCTCAGCAGCCATGGTTCCGGCCCCAGTTCCGGCCCCATTTCCTGATCCTGTCCAGGAGCCGTTCGCGGGTACTCGTCTGGCTTTTGGAGGTCCACGGAGCCTCCAAAAAGCTCCAAAAAAAAGGAGTCGCAAGTCCAGGCTAGCAGCCCGAGCCCCAGAAGCCATGCTTTGGGCTCCAGTTCTGGCCCCGGCAGCCATGGTTCCGGCCCCAGTTCTGGCCCCAGCAGCCATGGTTCCGGCCCCAGTTTCGGCCCCAGTTTCGGCCCCAGCGGCCATGGTTCCGGCTCCAGAACCGGCCCACCCAGCCATGGTTCCAGCCTCAGTCCTGGCCCCAGCAGCCATGGTTCCGGCCCCAGTTCCGGCCCCTCCAGCCATGGATCCGGCTCAAGTGCCGGACCCAGCGGCCATGGTCCCGACTCCGGCTCCCCGTCACCTGTTGGCTCTCCGGCCGACGCCAGCTCCCCGTGTCCTATCGGCGTACCGGCCGACTCCAGCACCTCGTCTCCTGGCGGCGTACCGGCCGACTCCAGCTCCTCGTCTCCTGTTGGCTCTCCGGCCGACGCCAACCCCTCGTGTCCTGTCGGCATACCGGCCGACTCAAGTCCCTTCTCAAGTCTCCTCTCAAGTCCCCTCTCGAGTCCCTTTCCAAGTCCCTTCTCAAGTCCCTTCTCGAGTCCCCTCTCAAGTCACCTCTCAAGTTCCCTCTCGAGTCCCCTTTCAAGTCACCTCTCGAGTTCCCTCTCAAGTTCCCTCTCGAGTTCCCTCTCAAGTCACCTCTCAAGTCTCCTCTCGAGTCCCCTCTCAAGTCCCTACCCAATGTCCTGGTCCGTTGGAGGTTCCGCTGGGGGTCCTGCCAACTCCATGTCCTGTCCCGTTGGGGGCCCCGCCGACTACTCTTCTGCCGGGGGTCCTGCCAACCCTATGTCCTGTGTCGTTGGGGGTCCAGCCGACACCTGTTTCGTCGGAGGTCCTGCCAACTCCATGTCCTGTTCTGTTGGGGGTCCCGCTGACTACTGTTCTGCCGGGGGTCCTGCCAACTCCATGTCCTGTGGCGTCGGGGGTTCCGCTGAGGGTCCTGCCGACTCCACGTCCAGTATCGTTGGGGGTCCTGCCAACTCCTTGTCCTGTGTCGTTGGGGGTTCCGCTGAGGGTCCTGCCAACTCCATGTCCTGTTTCGTTGGGGTTCCACCGGATTTCCTGCCAACACCTGATCTTGTCCTGTTGGGGGTCCCGCCGACACCTGCTCCGCCGGCGTTCCTGCCAACACGATGTCCTGTCATGTTGGAGGTCCCGTCGACACCAGCTCTTGCTCCATCCGGGGTCCTACTGACACCAGCCCATGTTTCGTCCAGGGGTCCTGCCCGGACAACGCTGGTTCCTATTCCACCAGGGGTCCAGTCGGCCACGAACCCGGTCCTTCCTTGTGCCCGGCTCCCTGACTATGCCCACCGCGGCCTTAGCCGCTTCTCTGCCTCTGCTGTGCCATCGGGCCGTCCGCCCGAGACTCTTTCCTGGTCCTCTGCCTTGCCCCCGGGCCGTCCGCCCGAGACCACCTCCTGTTCCTCTGCCTTGCCCCCGGGCCGTCCGCCCGAGACCACCTCCTGTTCCTCTGCCTTGCCCCCGGGCCGTCCGCCCGAGACCACCTCCTGTTCCTCTGCCTTGCCCCCGGGCCGTCCGCCCGAGACCACCTCCTGGTCCTCTGCCTTGCCCCCGGGCCGTCCGCCCGAGTCCCCTTCCTCGAACTCTGCCTTGCCCCCGGGCCGTCCGCCCGAGTCCCCGTCCTCGAACTCTGCCTTGCCCCCGGGCCGTCCGCCCGAGGTACCCTCCTTGAACTCTGCCTTGCCCCCGGGCCGTCCGCCCGAGACCCCTTTCTGGTCCTCTGCCGTGCCTCCAGGCTGTCAGCCCAAACCCGTCCTCCGGACCCCCTCCACCCACCCTTTTGGAAATATGGACTTTATGTAGGGAAGTCTGGAATCCGTCCCTTGAGGGGGGGGTTATGTCACGATTTGGGTTTGTGTTAGGTTTTGGGGTTTGTTTTGATTGTTCTGTTCTCCCTGTCTCTTGTCTGGTCCTTCTCCCTGTGTTTTCCTCCCTGTCGTTAGTTTCCCTGGTGTGTCTGTTTGTCTTTCCTGTCTCCCTCCTTGCTACCTGGTGTTACCTGTGAGTTTCATCCCATGTTTTGTTCTCCAGCTTTTGATTAATAAAGCTCGCTTTTGTTTTGGAACCTGCTTCCCTTTTTTTAACTGCATTTGAGTCCTGATATTCCCGAACCTTAACAAATATTGGTTTTGTCTGTCTTGTGGTGGGTTTTATTTTGCTGTTCTGTTCTCCCTGTCTCTTGTCTTCCTTCCTGTGTTTTTCCTCCTGTGTCTGATTGTCTGATTGTCTTTCCTGTCTCCCTCCATGTTGGTCACGATCAGTTTTGGTGTTATTGTTACCTTGTGCTACCTGTGTTTTTCATGCCATGTTTTTGTGTTCATCAGCTTTTAAAATAAAGATCGCCTTTTGTTTCTAGACCTTTTACCTTTTTTCGTAGTCTGCATTTGGGTCCTACCTTTTCCACGATTCCTATCAGAATGAACCGACCTACTATGGACCCATCGGATTTTTATTTTGACTTGGATTTGATCTCCCTAGAGTACACTCTTCAGTGTCATTATGCTGAGTGGAGTAGAACCTCGGCTAGAAGGGACAAAGAGGCTGTCCTCAAAAAGGCACAAATGGAGGTGGACAACGTGCCATGGTTGAGGAGCTCGTTGCCTGAATTGCTCAGAGTTTTTTCACGCAGCCCTGAGGGCCAGTCTCCATTCTCGGACCCTTTCTCGGGATCCCGCCTGGCGCTTGGAGGTCCACGGAGCCTCCAAAAGACCTCTAAGAGACGCAAGGCCAGGAGGTCAGCCCGTGCTCCAGTACCGGCCCACACAGCCATGGTTCCGTGCTCCAGTACCGGCCCACACAGCCATGTTTCCGTTTCCAGTACCGGCCCACACAGCCATGGTTCCGTGCTCCAGTACCATCCCACACAGCCATGGTTCCGTGCTCCAGTACCGGCCCACACAGCCATGGTTCCGGTTCCAGTACCGGCCCACACAGCCATGGTCGCGGCTTCAGTTCCGGTCCCAGCAGCCATGGTCCCAGCTCCAGTTCCGGCCCCAGCAGCCATGTTTCCGGTTCCAGTACCGGCCCACACAGCCATGGTCGCGGCTCCAGTTTCGGCTCCAGTACTGGCTCTCCGGCCGACGCCAGCTCCCCGTGTCCTGTCGGCGTACCGGCCGACTCCAGCACCTCGTCTCCTGTTGGCTCTCCGGCCGACGCCAGCTCCCCGTGTCCTGTCGGCGTACCGGCCGACGCCAGCCCCCCGTGTCCTGTCGGCGTACCGGCCGGCTCAAGTCCTTTCTCAAGTCCCCTTTCCAGTCCCTTCTCAAGTCCCCTCTCGAGTCTCTTCTCGAGTCCCATCTAGAGTCCCCTCTCAAGTCCCTTCTCAGGTCCCCTCTCGGGTCCCCTCTCGAGTTCCCTCTCAAGTCCCTTCTTGAGTCCCCTCTCGAGTCCCCTCTCAAGTCCCTTCTCGAGTCCCCTCTCGAGTCCCTTCTCGAGTCCCCTCTCAAGTCCCTTCTCAAGTCCCTTCTCTAGTCCCCTCTCAAGTTCCTTTCCAAGTCCCTCCTCAAGTCTCTTCTCGAGTCCCCTCTCGAGTCCCCCCTCAAGTCCCTTCTCAAGTTCCCTCTCGAGTCCCCTCTCGAGTCCCCTCTCGAGTCCCCTCTCAAGTCTCCTCTCAAATCCCTTCTCATTTCCCTTCTCTAGTCCCTTCTCAAGTCCCAACTCATGTGCCAACTCCACGTCCTGTGCCGTTGGGGGTCCAGCCGACACCTGTTTTGTCGGGGGGCCTGCCAACTCCACGTCCTGTTCCGTTGGGGGTCCAGCCGACACCTGCTCCGCCGGATTTCCTGCCAACACCAGATCCTGTCCTGTTGGGGGTCCAGCCGACACCTGCTCCGCCGGATTTCCTGCCAACACCAGATCCTGTCCTGTTGGGGGTCCCGCCGACACCTGCTCCGCCGGATTTCCTGCCAGCACCGGGTCCTGTCCTGTTGGGGGTCCCGCCGACACCTGCTCCGCCGGGTTTCCTGCCGACACCGTGTCCTGTCCTATTGGGGGTCCCGCCGACACGTGCTACGCCGAGGGTCCTGTCGACACCAGCCCTTGCTCCGTCGGGGGTCCCACTGACACCAGCCCATGTTCCGTCCAGGGTCCCGTCTACGCCTGTCCCACCAGGGGTTCCACCAGCTCCTGGTAAACTTCTTCCGGTTCCATCGTCAAAAAACAATGCAATTTCTCCATAGGGTTTTGGAAAATAGCTCAAAATAAGGTCTGTGGTTGAAACACATTTAAGAGAGGGATCACGTTTTGTTCAGCCAGATAATCTCCACATATCTACGCTACTTTTATAATTTTCGAATCATAAATCTAGTCGCCAGAAGCAAAATGCTAACGTTATGCTATAAAGGAACTACAAGCTAGAACGGCAGGGTCGCACTACTCAACGTCATGCCAACTCAAGATCGCCTCAACTGACTTTCGCGCGCTTGCATATTTTAACGAAGCTTAACAAAGCAAAAAACAAACTGCTGAGTAAAATTGGAAAACACTGGAAATTAACTATTCTATAATGTGTAAAACTACGGTGCCAAAAACGACTATTAACGACTATAAATGATGATGGTCAGATAAAGATATAGATACTAAAGATACTAAAGATACTACAGATACTTAAGATAGGCATATACTCTCTTTCAAGCAGAACACAGGGGGAAAGAAATTTAGCGGGAGTGTTTACGTAATCGGCGTAATGACGTACAACGGCCTCGACCATTTCTGTAGTCCACTAATGCCACTTGTTAACAACCATCGTTTTTCCGACACGTAAACTCTTCAGAAATCACCAGCGGGGTCACTGCTGATGTATTTAATGTGGTAGAACAAAACGTGATCTATCTCTTAATTTTGTGTCAAACACAGACCTTATTTGGAGCTATTTTCCAAAAACCTATGGAGAAATTGCATTGCTTTTTGACGAAGGAACCGGAAGTGGTAAAAATGCTAACTTACTTCCGGGTTTTAGGACGCGTCACTGCGGTTCTCTATTGCGATATTACGTCGTCCTCCGGAGCTCTCCCGCCTCCGTCCTGCCAGTCCTCCGGAGCTATCCCGTCGCCGCCTTCCTGCCTGCCCTCCGGAACTGTCCCGTCAACGCCTTCTTGCCCAACCTTGTGCCCGACCCCCTGACTCTTCCAGCCGCTGCCTTCGCCCTCATGCCCGGCCCCCTGAGTTCGCCCGCTGAGGCCTTCGCCCTTTATTGAACTCTGCCTTGCCCCCGGGCCGTCCGCCCGAGACCCCCTCCATGAACTTTGCCTTGCCTCCGGGCCGTCCGCCCGAGACCACCTCCTGTTCCTCTGCCTTGCCTCTGGGCTGTCGACCCAGAACCCGTCCTCCGGACCCCCTCCACCCACCCTTTTGGAAGTATTGGACTTTGTGTTTGGGACGTCTGGAATCCGTCCCTTGAGGGGAGGGTTCTGTCATGATCCTGGTGTTGTGTCACATTGTTGGTTTTGTCTGTCTTGGGGGGGGGGGGGGGGGGTTATTTTGCTGTTCTGTTCTCCCTGTCTCTTGTCTTCCTTCCTGTGTTTTTCCTCCTGTGTCTGATTGTCTGATTGTCTTTCCTGTCTCCCTCCATGTTGGTCACGGTCAGTTTTGGTGTTATTGTTACCTTGCGCTACCTGTGTTTTTCATGCCATGTATTTTGTGTTCATCAGCTTTTAAAATAAAGCTCGCCTTTTGTTTCTAGACCTTTTACCTTTTTTTGTAGTCTGCATTTGGGTCCTACCTTTTCCACAATTCTTAACACAATGTTAAAATACAGTCTATGCACAGTTCATGCAGGACTCGGAGGCAAATGTATTCATAATAACATAATTTATTGTCAGCTACATGTACAAAGAGCAGTCTCTCTCTCACTCATCACTCACTCACACACCACAAGTGAGAATATAAAGAACAAAATAATAACTTATTCTCACACAACAAATGACAACTCTACATACATGTACCAAATACCAAAGTGTGAATGTCCTATTGGGAATTCAGTTCCACAATAATAATGAAAGCCTCCAGGAGCAGATGAGCCTAAGGGCTAATAGCTAATCTTCAGTCTGCTGATGTTTGCTATTGCCATTTCTGTGGTGGCAAAGTAAAAAAGAAAAGAAAAAATTAAGGACAAGTGTGTGCTTTTTCAGCTTTTGACCTCGGTCACAGCCTTCTCTCCATTCTTTGCGCAAATGCCTTCTTCCTGAGTCACTTCTCTCCTCCATCACAGCGTTGTGGCTGTGCATATCACTTTTGCGTTGCTGGCGGAGCCTGCGCTTGTGCTCGGTTGATGACTGTCCTCCTCCTCATTCACTTGTTCACTTTCGCTGGTAATATTCTCCTCTGTACCTCTCTCACAACATCATTCAGCTTTCTTCTTTCTTTAGCTTGCTTGCAACGTTCGCTAATCGTTCGCGGGTAGTATGGTCGTCATTAGCAACGCCAGAAAAAAAAAGAAAAAAAATGTTCGTTTCTAAATCTAAAAACAACAATAGCCTATAAGATCTTATTTAAACCACAGTTTCAATTATCTCAAGCTTATTTTCATTCGTTGTAGTATTTTGATAGTATGATTTATTTTTTAATTAATGTTATTCAATCAAGCCTCAAACTGATGGCACTTGTCCCTATAGCCTGTTTTAAATTGAAGTTGTCTGAGGTCCTTACCACCAGCTGCTCTTGCAGTAATAAGTAGTGTACCTTTCTGTCCCAAATGTGCACAATGTAGAGACTGCTTTTCGTCTTTTTGTTTACTTAGTTGTGTTCTCTGTATTTTATATTTCTGTGTTATGTGTAAGAACGTGTAACGTTGCTGCCTTCTTGGCCAGGTCAGCATTGTAAATGAGATTTTGTCTCAATGTTTTCATCTGGTTAAAGGTGGGGTAAGTAAGTTTGAGAAACCAGCTCGAGTGCGCTAGAATTTGAAAATACACAACCGGAAAAAATCTGCCACTTCCTTACAGAGCCCCTCCTCCAACACACACGAACGCGCACTTGACCAATGAGGGCACGAGATAAGTTTGTGCACAGATGGAAGGCTGACAGGCAGGTAGGCCATCCAGTTATTTTAGCCGGGCCAGCTAAAATGATTGGTCGTGCTTTTTACAGTACTACGGCTTCCACAGATGACATTTTTAAATGTTTTTTTGTCAAAGCACTTAAAATATTCATTGCTATCGGGATGTTAAGAGCTTTCCATGGAATATAACAAAAAGTGTATCTCGAGCCGGTTTCTCAAACTTACCTACCCCACCTTTAAATAAAGGTTAAATAAAATGTAAAAAATAAAATAAAATAAAAAATTATTATTTAAAAAAAAGAAATAATTTTTATATGTCAGATTCCTCCGCGTACCACTAGCGGGAGCTGGCGTACCACAACCTGTGGTACGCGTACTGCGTACCACAGGTTGAGAACCACTGGGTTAGGGTATACAATGGCCTATACAATTCCTAGACTTCTCTCTGAATAATTTTGACACGTGAGCTTTTCCTTTGAAATGCGGTGTCATCTGCATACACTCTATTTGGTTTTATATAATGTATTTTTCACTTAGCATGTTTTTTTGGAATCAATAGAAGATGTTACTATCTCTGGCATAATACAAATGTTTTTACCTATGCATAACTTTGGATGACTTCACATAGAAACAGTTCAACAGATAATACAATATTCAGTGTACCTGGTGGGATACGGTTCCCCTGCTGTTGTGGACACTGATGCTGAAACCACGACGACACTGAACTGAGCAGTGAGAGGACTCCCCTCCTCCTGTACACCTACAGAGAAACACTGATATATAGATAGTCCTTTTGTTTGCTGTTTCAGCTCTCTCATTGTTCAGTGTTTCATTGCAAAGGGCCTACCTGACAGTGGCGTGCTCTAAATGGGGAGGCCTGCAGCTGTCCAACTGACACGGTTGCCGCAAACAGCTATATCCGGAGATGGAGGACAGGTGGAGATGGAGGGAGAAAGGAGAAGGGAGAAGGATGAGAGGCAGGGAGAGACAGAGCAACTAGGAGGCCTAAACTGATCACTAGTTTTATATAAGAAGTATTTCAAGTTTTGGGGAGCCTGTCATTTTGGTAATTAACCTGTTATGTTATCATCAAATATCATACCAATGCCTTTGACAAAAATGCCAAGATCACACATTTTTATTTTGTACGTGTTAAAACATGTTTAAAGTTGGGTTGGTTAGAACCCCAGACTAAATTACCGAATAGATTACTGAATACCTCTCTTTGTATATCATCATAGATGGTAAGATGGCCAAGGCGATTCGTACTGTTTTCGGTTTAACAGTCTGTTCTTCTACTACTCTGTTGGTGGATAACAGTCATGTGTAAAGGGTAGCCTAGTGTTTTATTTGTCAGACTTTTCTAGAGCTTGCTTCAAACTTGCTTGGCAATTGAATGAAAACACAGCTACTGACATGCTGTGTATGTGTGCGCATGTGTGTGAAAGCATGTGTGTGTGATAAGTAGGTAGTTGTGGGAGAGCCCACCCTCAGATGCGCACCCGGTCAGGGCGAAGGTGCTAAAGTGGCAGGAGGTCCTCAGGGCCACACCTCCCACTGCCACAAAGGGGGAGGAGAAGAGGAGAATAACAGAGGCCGTGATGAAGAAGGGTCGAGAAAGGTCATGGGTCACATTCACCACCAACGGGTTCCGATGGCATGAGAGGTCATGCGTGCCTAGGTAGAAGAGTTCAAAGTAGTCCTTTAGCTTCTTACAAGGCCAACAGTTTGTTGTGTTGTTAAGTTATTGGTTTTCAAATACAAATAAAAAGGCACCTAGTGAGTGGTTTTTGCCAGTAGTATCAGACAGGAGGATGGTGGCTGTCCTCTGGCACTGCTCCCCAGACCATGACCCATCTGAAGCCAGGTACACCATCACAGAGGCTGCCACTCCAGGGTGGAGAAATCCCACCTGGATCAATGACGAAAATTACAATATTTATAGAAGGAAAAAGAGGTTTATTTATACATGAATATGGGTTTACTGCAATTGAAATACTTTGGATGACACATTAATAAACAGTTATACAGTAGACCATGGTAGTCAGGAAGGGGTAGATTATTGACCCAGTGTGCTTTCCAATTGTTAGGGTTAGGGTTGGCAAACTAAGGGTTGTGTTCCTTGTCACTGAACAAGAAACTCCTTGAGGTTGCCCAGTGGCCTGAACAGTGTAGGGAGGAACTTGGATTATTGTGTTAAGCTCTTGTAAAGCTCCATGTGGTAACGCACTCACCATGAGTCATGTTCAGTCGGCCACCTCTGGTCTGAAAAGTTGAAGCCAATGTGAAATTGCCTTGAAGTTACATTCTGGCCAGAAGGACGCTTTCAAAGTCTGTAGAATTCTATGAAAAAAATTACCTACTTCGAACTTGATTTATTAACTTAAAGGGGACCTATCATGCAAAAAAAAACTTTTGTACGTCTTTTATACATGAATATGTGTCCCCGGTGTGTCAGGGAACTCACCAAGTGTCAGAAAACACAACCCTCTCTCTTTTCCTCCATACCCAAATCTCTAAAAACCGGGCTGCAACGGATCTGATACAGACTGATACAGATTTGAAATTGTTCTGACGTCAGAAAAGGGGAGTTCCGAGGAGACAGCCACGGCCATTGCCGTTCGAAAGTGCTGGAGATGCCGTAGTACATATGCCAGGCCTGTAGGTGGCGCTGTAGTCTGCCACAAAAGCAGCGAAGAAGACTTCTCAGAATCAGCCCTTGCAAAAACAGGGCTGGAAAAGAGCAAATAGAGCGAAATGAGGCATGGCTAAAATGCGTGATCTGTTTGGTATTTTGAAAAAAAAACTTCACAGACATGTTTTATATAGGTATGGCCCTACAATATATTATTCAAATATAGCATGATAGGTCCACTTTAAACATGAGTATACCCTCTTAATCGCTAGTGTCAAGTCTTCTATAAAATAGCATGGTGTTCATTTTGTAAACTATGATTTCATAAATCAGTAAATTAGACAGCAAACAAAGGCATACTTAAGACCTTGTGATTGACATGTTGGTACCAAAATGTTGTGTGGTTTGTGTGCCATCAACGTTTTTTTCCAACACCCTTAACACTTCCAAAGTTAGTTTTCAGTGTATGAAAGTTAGGTTTAGACTTTTGGTGGTCTAAAATGGTTGTGTTCAGCATTTGGTCGTTTTTGCTCTGCACTTTTGTGTCACTACACGTTCAAAGGCACTAAGATGGCAATGGCCAAAAACCAGTGGGTGACGTAACGGTGACTATGTTCATTTCTTATAAACAGTCTATAATCATGGTAGAAACTTGTCAGTCTGCAGTCCTCCAAAGGAGATTGCAAGGACATGAACTGAGCATAACAAGAACTGGGCATTAAAAAGGAGGAAAACAGGGTATTGCACAAAAGCAAACAAGCCACAACAAGCAATAAGAGGTCTGTCTGGGAGACCACTAAGTGACCATAGGAAGAGCAAAGGTTGGGTGCTGTTACATGTCCTAATCAATGCATGTGCATGTTGCTGCATGGCAGGAACCGTATAGTAATTGCGTTCTGACTGAAATCAATGTAACTGCTTTGATTCCAAATTAACCTTAGCCTGTGTTCCAATGATGGATATTCAACTTTTCAGAGCCACCTGCTTAGCCTACAGACTGTGTCTCTCATACTGAAAAGATGGATTTTGGAGTATCACTTTTAGTTTAGTAAATTAGTAAGGGCTTCCTAAGTGCAACTCTTTTATAGTACGGACGCCTTAAAGAGAGTTTGCAGAGATGAATATGATAGCTGACGATGGCTGAGGAACGCTTTTCAAAGAGAGCAAGACTGTAATTCAAATGAGGGTGCCTTTCAGAGACAGAAAGAAAAACTTTAAGGACAGGCGGTTATCATGAAGGCCCTTCAGACAGTGAAAGGGTCTTTAGAGAGAAAGTGGCCTTCCAGAGATGTTACAGAGGTGTGCCTGATAGGAGGTGTCGATAGAGAAAGCAAGGGACGGAAAGATGAGTCATTCAACAAAGTAGTGGAAATGGTGATAGATAAAAATAAATGAATATGTGCAAAGGAAGGAAGAGGCAGGCTCATGACAGTAAAGGACCCTTCATCCAGAGCACGGCAGACATGTTTATGAGGCTACTCAAATCAACAGCTATCATGTGCTTAGTCTGGACCTGAAGAGTGGATTTTGGGAACTGTGGCTGTGGAAAGTCTGACTTACAAAACATTTAAATATAAGAACGATACACAGGTCTGGAATGGAAAGCCGGGTCAAAATAGAATGCAGTACACAAACCTGCATGTCTATGTGAAGCGCTGTTGGCTAGTGAATGTTGGGGCTGCAAAGAATAGCAGGACTTTAGGCAAGCATATCAACTAAACAGCAGCCGCAGCTTCTGTAATCCTCTCACAATTTCATGTGTCAACAATTTATAACATTACTTTATGATGTGTCATTTTTGAAAATGTTTTAAACAATTAAGAGTATCATAGGTAATTACCTTTTTGGTTGCTTTGCATTCTCTGGGGCCAAAATAAACTACAATATAAATGATGTTTTTATATCTTGTAGTGATTACAAAATTGTTATTGTTCATTGCGATGCCAGTGCTATAATAACTTTTAGAACTTTAAGGGAATTTAATTATGAATGATGAGTTAATTATATAAAACTTGATCTTTTATTGTTAGTTAACTGGTAATGGTAATTTTTGAAGGATTTGAGTGATTAGTATCCAATGGGTAAAAATAGCACAAAATGCACGCTACAAGAATAAGTAGAGGGTAAGTCATGATTCAGTAATCATCTACAGATCATTAGTACCCGTAATTTACAGTTGTCTTGGGAAATGAGTAATTAAAGTAAAAAAAAAAATCCATTGAATGAATCATGCAATTGTGAGAAAGTTAGGAATGTGTGCAGGTTAAAGTCAGCAGACTGTGTGAGGCCCTTCAACCCAATTTAAAAAATACTGGAAAGTGCTGGAAGCTTAAAGAGTAGCCACCCACAGTCACTTAGCGGAGGGGGGGAAATATACAGTATGTACATAGTGCACACACAAACACACACACATGTACCTTTAGCCAAAATGGATGTTCCAGGTCATTTTTTTTGTCGGACTGAGCTACACAGGGGAACCAGGCGTCCGTGGGCATTCTCTCAATCACCTCCAGGTGTTGATACCTGCAGAGCTATATTCAGAACAAAGAAAATTGAATATTATTAACATTAATTTAACTGATCTTGTTTTACTTTTCAAAGTTATCCTGACCTTACCTTTTAATGTGTACATTTAAAATCCTTGTGTAACCCATTTGTTGAATTGGCACATGGTTTGATTTGTGTCTTTGCCACATATTCCACATTATAGAGGAACAATGTAACTTTGATATTATCTGACTGACTGATTCAATACATTTGATTTGATTATTTTGTCTGTTGAGAAAAGCCCACATTCTGTGTGGCATTTGACATCCAGGCAAGGCACGTTTATTTATAGCACCTTTCCACAAAGGGAAATTCAAAGTGCTTTACAAAAATGAAAAACATTAAGACCATTAAGAAATAGTGCAGCGGAAACACATTATAAAATCGCATTTAAAAACAGTCATTAAAAAGCAAAGATAATAAAATAAACATCAGACATGAATAACACAGGTATTAAATACATGAATAAAAGTTACAGTGCAGTGTGAGATATGAAAAGCTCAAATAAAAGCAGCGGCAAAAAGAAAAGTCTTCAGCCTGGATTTAAAAATAGTACGATTTGCAGCGGACCTGCAGGTTTCTGGTAGTTTGTTCCAGATATTTGGAGCATAATAACTGAACGCTGCTTTTCAATGTTTAGTTCTGACTGGGGACAGAAAGCAGACCCATCCCAGGAGACCTGAGAGTTCTGGGTGGTTCATAATTTAGCAGGATATCAGAAATTCAGGACAGAGTCCATGACTACACCTAGATTTCTGGCTTTTTCTGTTGTTTTGAACATTGCCGAATGAAGCTCAGCGCTGACTTTTATTCATTCCTCCTTGGATCCAAAAACAATTACCTCAGTTTTATCTTTGTTTAATTGAAAAAAAATCTGACACTTCCAGTCATTGATTTGTTCAATGCATTTACTAAGTGTTTTTATTGGAGCATAGTCTCCTGGTGAAATGGTTATGTAAATGTGTGTGTCATCTGCATAGCTATGGTAACTTATTTTGTTGTTTTTCATTATCTGAGCCAGTGGTAGCATGTAGATGTTAAAGAGGAATGGCCCCAAGATAGAGCCTTGAGGAACCCCAGATGTCATATTTGTAAACTCAGATGTGTAGTTACAGAGTTGTTCCTGTCATTTAAGTAGGATTCAAACCAATATAGAACTGTTGCCGAAATTCCCACCCAGTTTTCCAGTCGGTCTAGTAATATGTTGTAATATATCATGCTGATTCATGCTGAAAGATCTCAGGAGATCTGCCAGTTCTGAGATGCTTGGACCAGTGTGTCTGACACCAACAATCCTCCCATGATAAAAGAGGCTTGCATCATGTTATTTGCCCAAAGGAGCTGACTAACAGTTACTCTGAAGTTTCCTTAGCATATGCTTAATTTGTTTGTTTGTAAATCCTTCCTTTTCAGGCTTTTTTCCCTTACCAATTGCTGCTCAGATTCCATCTCTTAAACAGAAATAGTTAAATATGAACCAATGCATTGACTCATTACTGGCTTGCGTTTCAATTACGTCATGTAATAGTGTGACCTGAAAAGTTGTGTTACTTTGTTTTGTCTTGAGTGTTAAAACGTGATTCTTATTAATTGATCAGGCCAGATCAAGAATTTTGCCAAACAAGGCAAAGTACAGTTTATTGAGGTCTCATGAAAAATAGCTGTTTGTATAACAACTAGCTAGAAGAAATACTGATATTAAAGCATAGTCTTGTTCAGTAGAAACAATGAAATGAAGGCTTCTGAGCAAAACTGCAATGAGCAAGAAGAAATGATACTCCATCTTGAATTTTCATAGAATTTATTAATTGTATTAAGTTTACTGTGCATTGCTTTAGACATTCTGTTTTTGTAACTTTAACACACCTGTAATTAATCTTTATTCTGCACAACTAAAAACTTGTTGAAAATGCGTTCTGGTCTGATAAGCAGTTTTCTTAGCACGTAATAAACTTGAGGAATTGTTTAATTTAATAAGAAACTGGCTGTGTGAATAGAAAATAAGTGAAATATAGGGGAGGGAACCTCAAAATGGTCCATTTACTTAATGTTCTGGATAATTTGTCTTCTATGATGACTTAGCTGGGGCTGGACTAAGGCCAAAATGTCAAGCCGACAGTACTACCCAGACTAAAATAGGAAAGAGACAAATACGTCTTTAATTGTTCAGAAATGCAGCCAGCTGCTAATAATGTTGCCGATTTCCAAATCCGTCATCTGGTAGTCTTTTATGTGCCCTGTGGTTGATACGTCATACCTTGGTAAGCGATGGCTCTCCGGTGGCAGCATTGGCGGAACAGTGGTCGGGGTCCTGGTGAGAAGCAGTGGCGGTGGATGCCCATTGGTCGGTGTAGCCCAAAGGTGTGAAGTAACCACAGTCCTGAACGCTGGAGCCCCTCTCAAACTCCTCGCACACACCGTCACCGTCAAAAACATAACATTGACTTGGCTCACCTTGGGAAAGGGATAGGAGAATGAGCCAGGAGGATTTATGAAAGGATATAAAGCCTGTTTTTTATCTGGCAGGGTGTACAATCACCCCCCCCCCCCCCGTGAAAATCCGATCCAAGTCTATTTGTCAGTGAACCAAATCTGAGCAAATCTTTTTTGTATTTTCATTGGCCACTTACAATGTTAACCACGTCAACTCAACCACATCTGACTCCTCGTGCTGTCAACAGACTGTAAATTATGGGAAGAAATGAACTTTGACTTCAATTAATTTTTGAAAATCATAATAATTCTGTAATGTTAATAGGCAGCAAGAGAACGTATTATGTGACTTGGCCAGTGAGTTTAATCCCAAAAGCCCAACAATGGGCCCATTGGTATCTATAAGTCACCAAGTATCAACAGTGGCGTTACTGTATGTGTTAAAAAGAACTGTCAAAGCGATGATCAAAAGTTGTTCCAGGTCTAAAAATACAGACAGGAAGGTATTTCTATTGCTTTTATTTTGTCTGCTTATAAATGTCCTCTTTTTTTTATAAAGTCAACTTATCAGAGCTCAAAAATGTTATGGCATACAGCAAGGGGAAAATAAAATGTCAATAAATACCTGTCCACAGGGGTGGAAAGTAGCAGTGGAGTAATAACACTTAATCTAATGCAACATGATACACTCGTTTTTTAATGAAATTTCTGTCATTATTGGACGGTTGACAGTAAAACAGGAAAGAAGTTGACAGAAAACTAGGGCTGCCTCTTCTAAGTCGATTTGTCAGCCGGATGATTGTTAGGGTGTTGATGGATAAATAAGCTCTTCCTGAGATGTTTTTGTATGGCTCAATTCATCTACAGAAAGGATATTAGGATACCAAGTTTATGAGGGTTCCACTGTAATACATGATTGTTAAAAGGCTATAGCAACAAAGATTATACATTTTAAGGCTGTTCATGGTATTCGTAGATCTGCCAGGTCAGCAAGATGCAGGGGTGCGTTTGTCAATTTGAAAGTCAAAGTTTCAATTCAAATTGTGCCCTTTGACAATCTCCTTACACTGTGACATACTGGACTTTTGTTAGTTCACAACAACAGTTGCAGGAGGCTCCCTTTTAGGGCTATACAGGGTATACTTTTTTATATAATCTTTAATAAAGAAAATTATGCATGCTTCTTAGTTAACATTAAGCTCTCTTTGGCTCTTTTCTGCTGTAACATTTCCCCACTGATTCTGATTCTGATACCCCATTACTTTTTCTAACCATGGTTTTGTGTCATGGCAATTATGGAATTTAAGCTTAATAAAGTGTAATCCTTGAAGTATTTTAAATCCTTAGAGATAACACATGCTCTGATATTATACTGTAAATATGCTTTGTACAAGAAGAACATTTGGTCTTTGTTCACGGAAGTA
The DNA here is from genome assembly GCA_031216635.1 of Dissostichus eleginoides. Lineage (NCBI taxonomy): Eukaryota > Metazoa > Chordata > Actinopteri > Perciformes > Nototheniidae > Dissostichus > Dissostichus eleginoides. Next base: position 21,942,796 of record CM062276.1, read on the forward strand.
AGATAAAGGGTTTTATGACTACAGGAAAGAGAGGGAGGAATAAACAAGTTGTATGGGGGCTTTTACAACATCCTGTATTGGGGGGGATCTGATCAGTGATTGGATCTATTTTGATCACCTGGCCCAAATGGTGTCGTGTGACATGTAAAGGATCTTTGATGTTTTCCTAAGAGAGTCTCCACAGACAGCAGGATGCACTTTTGGCATACTTTCATTGGCCTGAAATAGTTATCTTTCAGCAATGATCTCATTCTGGCTCTTAATAAAAAACACAATAACTAAAGAGTAAAAAACACATGACAATAAAGTCTGATAAAGGTTAATAAAATGTTCTTAGGATGTAATTGATGATTTTTTAATTAAATAAGGCAGTATGAAATAGGCTTTTATACTTCCTGTAAAAAAGTTGCACCTGAGCTATTAGCAATGAATATTCAATATACTGGACTGACATAATGCGCTACAGGCATTCATCATGAGAAGAGTGGGAAGCATTAGCTGAACGACAGCTTGTAATGCAGCAGTTATTCATAAAAAGGGCGGAAAACATCAATACACTTCAGAAGTTTGGCCTCAATAACATCTGGACAGCTGCAGGAGTTCGACAGACTGAGCTGTGTCGGAGGGTCAATGCCGCACAATTGGCTTCAATTAGTCGACGAAAACATGTTTCTGCTAAAAGGCAAAGGAGGCAGCCGACACAATTTAATGCTGTATTGTCATCCCGAGTTCTTTTGGAAATGCTGCACTTAGTGAACTCACCAAACACCACGTCCCTGCTTTGAAAAACACCTGTGAAAATGATGAAGTCTAACTTATTCCAAGTCTGTGTATTTATCAAGCCTCGCAACAGAGAATGACTTGACCATCTCTGACTTAACTATTAACACCATCTGCTTTTCATTTTAGATCTGCATTCTTTAATGATGATGTGCAATTTAACCCTTATTTAATCCAGCAGTTGAAAAAATGAATCGCATAAAAAACAATTACAGCCCATTACTTTTCTGTGACATGATGACTATAAAAGAATATGTTGTGGTTACTGCCGAACTACAGTGAGTTCAATAAACACAACAGAGAAAGACGAGGCAGATCAGGAGTTAAATGGGCCAAGCAAATGTGCCAAGGGAACCCAAACTTCCCCTCTAGTAATGATGTATTTTATTGTTAAACAAGTAATCTAATAGCTTCACTCACGGCATGGCTAGTCGTGGTAAGTGGAGGTCGGTTTACCATGACAAATAAATTGACTGAATGATCGAAATGTGAGCTCTCCTAACACCTAACATTACACCTCATATATACAATACATGGCCTACAAAGGAAGCAAATCTGACCTGTCACATCTTCTTAGCAATATTATGGAATTTTCCTGAAATTGCCAAAAAGTTAGTTATTGTAAAAGTCATACTTATTCGATTTAGCGTCTGAAGACTGAGGCGCGTTTGTGGCGAGCATTCCGTTAGACTGAGGATGAGTTTTGGCTGTGGAGGAACACCACAAACCACAAGAGTGGAGAAGATTTCTCGTGTCAGTAGTCTTTCAATAACAAACAGAGAGACTTGGAGACACATGGACGTAGACGTGACAATCCTTCGATTTGTATGAGGATATTAGGAAAACTCTGTGCGTGTCAGTGAATGTATAAAAGTGTGTGTAAGCAAGTATACATGGGTAAACAGCTGACTATGAGGCGAAATGGAATCATCAATGAGGTTTTGTTCTGAACGCTTCATGTCTGGCTTTACCACATTGAACTTTGTATTGAATGTCAAGGTCAAGCAACACATGTTAAAGGAGGAAGTCTTTAACCTCCTGCTTACAATGGACTGCACTCCATATCGTAAATTGAGGTGTCTGTTGTGGCCTGTCTGCATGCTTCAGACTGGGCGGTGGCGCAGAAGCAAAGTTTTGTTGTTCTGTGTTGGAAATACAAATGGTCGGGGCGCTCTCTGTGGCTTCTTTGATTGTCTTTTGCGAAGTTTTGTTGCATGTTTTTGGTACTTTTTACTGCTTTTTTAACCACCTGGCCATGGGTTGAGCGAAGAACATTTGGTTGTGGTCTTCTATTGTATGAATCCAGTCAAGGTTTATTCCCAGGGTGACATTTAACACTTTGTCACAGCCATCCATTCCTGATATGGCCCAAAAGGCTTAATGACTGGACTTGCAAGTAACTACAATACCAGGAAATATTAGACACTCAGAGCAGGTACTCCAGGAGCCTAGAGACTTTAAAGAGCCAAATGTTGGTGTAGAATGGAGAGTTGATGTATGAATTGGTCAAACACAGGACCGTCACATAGAGGGCTGCTGTTTTTGTTCTGTAAAAGTTACGTCAAATAACAAACATACTTGTTTGTTACCAAAACCCAACCAGTTAACCACAAGTTTTCTGTGACTGTAGTAGACCGCCATAGTTTTAAGTCTACGGCCTAGCCAGTGATGCAAGGGTTCCTGACCCAGCCATCCATATATCACTGGTTGGGAACTCATAAACATATATATATATATATATATATAATGTTTTATGTTTTTTCCATTGCAGTTACTTTTCAACCCATTGCAAATGTATACCTTTCCCTATATGTATGTGGCAGCAATAATTTGGCATTACTACTACTGTAGATTAGGCAGGTTATAACCATTTGGTTACAGATTCGATTGAAAAGCAGGAACTACAACAAAAGCCTAGATTGAAATAGTTAGTTTAAACAGGTGAATCTGTTTAACTTAATCCTAAACACACATCAAGTTCTCTTGTGTCAGCCACAGTACTCACAGAGCCACAAATCACCTGTTACTTAAAGGGGACCTATCATGCAAAATGCACTTTGTGATGTCTTTTATACATAAATATGTGTCCCCGGTGTTCCAGGGAACTCACAAAGTGTCAGAAAACACAACCCTCTCTCTTTTCCTCCATACCCAAATCTCTAAAAACGGGGCTGCAACGGATTTGATACGGGTGGATTTTTTATTTGCACCTTTTTGACGTAATGTAGGTGCACTCCGCCTGATTGGTCAACTCTCCACCAATCAGGGGAATGAGAGGTTGGCCCATGTTGACTCTCCACTCGTAATCACAGCAAGCATGATAACATGACGCTCGTGCCGGGGCCGTGTCACGCCCCCCTCTTCCGCATGGGGGCGTGGTCAGCTGAATCAGACCATGCAAAGACAGAGCTGGAGTGAGGCAAAATGAGGCATGGCTAAAATGCATGATGTTTCGTATTTTGAAAATTAAAACGTATTAATATACCTTATATATATATATATACCTTATATATTATTTAAATATAGCATGCTAGGTCCCCTTTAAGCTTTCTTATCTTAACCATAAATCTTTGGTCTAAGAACAAATCATGCATTCTTGCCTAAACCTTGCCAAATGTGGACCTGGTTTAAAAAGTAGTACAGTAGCTGTGTCCTAGTTCTAAGCTTTGTTGTTGGGTTTATAGAAAACTACTTTTTTTTTTTAAAGATGAGGAAAAATGAACCCTGCACTATTTGATTCAAGTGATCAGAACTACAAGGTGGCCCCCATTTTCAAAACCTGGTATAACCAATTACACGCCGTTAATAAATATCAAATAAAATGAAAACAAGGGCAATGTCTGAAATAAATGGTCTAATTCAAAATCAATACATCATTTGTGACACAATCACATCAATACACTTTATTCATTAGTGTTCCTAAGCCCGTATTGATTGCTTGAAATCTGATTAAGGCCAGAACTTATTTAATAAAAGGAAACATGTCTGACATGTGTTTTGAAACTGAACGGTTACCGCTGAAAAATGTTTTTCTGGTGTTTCTCTGCCAGCCTAATGTCAAAATGTTTCAGATTTCTAAACAAGACTTAGCAAAGCAAAATCTTGTTATCCCTCCACTCATCTGTTTCCTCTTATGCTGCGGTGATGTTACATTAATGGTTTGTGAAATCAATTCAAGCCAGGAGCTTTTATGTCTTGTAAATAACATTTGATTGGCTTGAATATTTTTGTTATTACTGCTGCATGTACAAATGAAAGATTTCTCACACTAAAAGTTTATATGGTGTTCATGTTCCACATTGAAGTGGGTTGGTGTGTTTGATGAAAGACAGATAAAATTGTTGCTCTTTTGGTTTAAAACAGTATGTGTGCTTGAAAACCCACTCACTCACCATGACAGTTGAAGCCAAACTCCTTGTGGCATTTCTTAGAGCAACCGTCCCCATCCAGAAGATTAGTGTCGTCACAATCTTCTGTCCTACAATGAGAAAATTATCATTAACATCACTATCATTATCAAGACCTTAATTTCCCATGCAGTATACATTTACAATGTGTAATTGGTCATGTTAACATTAAGTGCACAAACCCCTGGATGAGGCCGTCTCCACAGTAGGATTGCCCGTGGGTGTAGAGGAGAGATGGGGACGGGTCGCTGAGGAGACCTTCTGCTTCCACTTGGATTGTGTAGTGGTACCTGACTCCCTGCCTTACAGAGCTAGAGAGAAGAGGAGAGGAGGAAGACAGAAGAATATTAGAGAGGAGAAGAGACGGGAGAGGAGAGGAAGGGAGGAAGAGAAACAAAGTAATGAGAAGGTTAGAGAGTTTTGAATAGGAGAGGAGAGAAAGAAGAGGAGAAAATAGGACGAATTGATGAGAAGATAAGACAGGAGATAAGAGGAGGGGAGGAAATAAAAGGGAGTGGATAGAAAGAAAGAAAGAAAGAAGAAAAGAGAAAAGAAAAGTGGGTAGGGGAGGAAGAGGAGAAGAGAAAGGAAAGCAAGAGAAGAGAGGAAAGCAAATGGTTTTGTGATTCCTTGAAATTGTACAAAAATATTGGCACTCTAAAATTAGAAAACAGAATTCCAGAGTTTGTTATGTTCTTTCGAGGAGTTTTTAGGCAAGGTTTGTATCGGTCCTCAAAAGAATATAATCTTCACAGGCTTGATCGATACCAATGACTCATTCACAAACAACGTAAGTAAGAACTAATGTGGTTATTGGTGCCAATGTAGTGCATCAGGATCTAATTATGTTGTGTTCTCTTACTTTGTGCTATGTAGAGAGAGAACATTGTATTTGCTGTATGTCCCAGTCCCCTCTAAAAAAATCGATTCTGCATTAATCTGATAGATTCTGCAAGTTTTCAGTGTGTAACCTTGTATCCCATGACCTTAAAGCCCCCGGGCAGGAAGTGTGTTTTACAATACTTTGGCTGCAGTGTCTGGACTATTGATCTGTTTGTTGGCTGTGTCTATAAAAAGAGAATCCTCCCTATTTCTTCCAGCATAGATCTCCTACGTCGTCTAGTGTGAAAATGTAAACAGGAGAATAAGAAATTATTCATTACCTGAGGTCTGGTCTATTTCCAAAGCAATGTCCTTTATTAATTATGGATCAGAGAAGGAAGCTTGAAAACACCATCCACCCCTATCCATCTATAATGGGCTGTATCCTGCAACCTTATTCCTCCTCGCTGCCGGTTTAGGTAATCTTTTCCCCTTTCCCTTGTTGCACTCTGCACCTCCTACCTACATGCCTAATTCCCTATTGAACTAGTAAAATTAATTAACAAAAATCATTGGGCAATTTTTTATTTATTTTTTGAATGACGGCATAGGAAATGTCCAATAAAATCTACATATGTTAAAAAATGTGTTTAAACTGCACAGCGACATATGATCATTACATTAAACACTCGATAGCCGTTGTTTAAAGTATAACAACCAATATGTAATTGTCTGGAAAGGTTTTTTATTTTATACGGTCTCTATAAACGACCACTTTTGCTGGCAGGCTTGTTGCAAGTGTTAATAATGGCACACACTTTGGGAATGACTATCCTGTAAAGGCAATCATATCACTGTTGTTGTATATACAATGAGTCAGAATAATAATGAAAAGACAGAGCTATAGAGAGTTGTGATATTAGCGTTGCATTCGAGTGTTCACCCGACATTCATGCGACACTCTAGCAGATAAATAGTGTTTGTATGGGTCTGTATCTTTATTTAGACTTTCTGGTATAAACTACAATATTATATGTCTCGCCCAACTTTCTTTTTTATCATCCCACCCTCCCTTATTCACGCTACCTTATTTTCTAAACTCATTGCTCCCAGACTCTCTCTTCTCCTAACATCAACCCCTCTCTGCCCTCCTCAGTCCCACATAACTCAAATCCCACAGGTTCTTACATCTTTTTGCACTTAGACACAGCTTGTGTAACACAGGAGATGTGTTCCCTGAAAAATAAACTGTTGTTGAGGCTGCATCCACCTCCAACGTCTGCCTTGCTCTGCAGAATAGCAACAGCTTCTTAGAAAATCAGTGCCATTTGAAACTTTTGAAATCAGCCCCAGATGATCTGCAATCAAGTGACACAACTGTCATAAACTTGAAACTCTTTGGTTAGAATTTGAAAGAAAATCCTGGCTTGGGGCTTTACATTTGGACAACACACAGGACACTGTACAAACGTTTTCAACTTGGTCCTGAAACCTCAGCATGCTTTTGATTGAGTATATGCTTGTTGAAACAGATTTGGATCAGTAGCCACAGCTCGACATCCACACGTTGGAAACATTTGTGTTCTGAGCTTTTCAAACAGAAACAGACCCAAACACTTTTGAAAGACAGATAACTGTGGATTAGCAGATCGGAGGACCAAGTCGAAGAGGTATGCTGCTGAAACTTAAACTCCAAGTTGCCCCTAAAAAAACGTTATTTTCCTCTGAGGCTGCTGATGTCTGACAAGGCAGCGTGTGTTTATTTGTGTAGGTGTGTTAGTGAATTAAAGATTTTTCCTCGAAGTACACCTGTCAACGTTGGAACCTACCTGTCGGTGAACGTCTGCTGTGTCTGAGGCGGGGGGGATTTGCTGGCGAAGGGCGGCTGCCGCTGAATCCTGTAAACCAGGGGTTGGCAGCCGGCGCACAGAGGGCTGCCGGGGCCTGAAGACAACATGGTGGCGTCGATCTCCATCTTCTCGTCAAAGGTGCAGAGTTTTATGGCGGCAACGGCAGCATTGTTGGTGTCGAGGCGCAACGTGAGGGGCATGTCGCAAAAGACGTGCTGCGGTCCGAGATTGATGCTTTTCCCCGTGTCCGTTATCAGCTCTATGTTGGCTATAGCTGGGTTATCTGTGACAAGGAAATACAGATATATGAGCTAAAGACGTATGTCAGCTGTTATTTCTGGCATTTTGAACTTCATTGTCGATCTCGGATTGGGTTTTAACTGGAGGCCAGAATATTTGGGTTTTACTTTTGTATTCACAGTCAATGGAAAATGTATTTCTCACATGGTTGAATATCTATGCACAATGAACAACTTTCTTAGATCATTCTGACTGGCCAAAAACAAATGTCCGGCATGGCCTCAGGTACACTGCTGTAGATATAAAATCTGAATCCAATTTAGTTTAGATTGCCAATATCACAAGTTCACATTTATTTCAAGGGGATTTAAAGTCTGTTCAGATGAAAAACATATGCATTACATTACATTACATTACAACAACGACAATCCAAATAGCTAAAATAATAATGTGAACGTATAAATAAATGAATGATCCAGGAGGTTGCCAAAAGCTTCCCAGTGCTGCCCAAAACAAATGTACGTGGATATCAGTAAGGACCACGGCAACAGGCGATTCATGATCCAGATGTAACATTTAATACTGACGAAGAAAACTACTGAGAAAGTACAACTAAAGACTGGTTCTAGGCAAGCATGTGCCAGCCCTAACTATAAGCTTTATCACTTAGAAAAGCCTTAATCCTTAAGAGTTACAGAGTGACACTTACTTGATGAAATGTAGGTGACCCAAAGGGTGAGTGCGTGTGGGACGATTGGGTGGAGGAACCGTAGTGTGAGGGTGCAGCCCTCAGTGTCGGGACACGGCGAGGTCACATTTGTGTCATAAAGGCTGAGCTCAGGACTCCAGGCCTGGAGGCTGGGGTCACAGGGCTGCTCCACATCGGGCGGGCCTGGGGTTTAATGACATTGCACAGACGTACGTATTGGTAATCATGTAGGGGAGGCGTGTGGTGCAGTGGATTGTGCGTTGGTGTTCGAATCAGGGGGTCACAGGTTCAAACCCCACTACAGTCAGCATGTCGTTGTGTCCCTGGGCAAGACACTTCACCCTAAATTGCTCCTGTGGGGATTGCCCACAGTATTCAGTATGTAAGTTGCTTTGGATAAAAGCGTCTAACAAGTGACATGTAATGTAATGTAAATTACAGCAAAAAAACATCAATTATTTGGTCCACGCAATAACCTTGCCTTGTAGGGTCTGATTTAACAAATACCAGAGCAATGCTTTTACCAGCACACTTATTCTCATTAGTAAAAAGAGAGAGAGAGTTTTCCAGTTAAGAAAGAAAGAATAATTCTTCCTTATTTCAAACATGAAAAAAAGCTAGTACTAACACCATGACGCAAGGCAAAATGACGTGTTAATGGTTACAGTGTTAGTGATTAGCACAATGGGATCAAATTAGGTCAATTTACGTTATTTTCAGCTCTGCCCCAAAGAGCCCAATAAAATCAGGAGGTTACTGAGGTGTTAGACATTTCACACCCACTGTGATTAGCCATGTGTAGAAATAACACTAGATCGCTAAACTGACAGAAAGACAAAGACAGCCAGGTAAAAACAGCCTTAAAAATGCACCAGTACTGGCCCAAAAATACTGTCCCATAGACTTACATTGGGAAAAAGATGTCTTGCCCTATAGCCCTTCTTAAATAAATCCTTACGTCCTAAAAGTTGTAGCATGCACTAAAAGCCAAATCCAGACTTGTTTTCCCACCTCTGTTCATGTGAATAAATGGAGTCTGAGCGGCTGGGAGGCGCGGTAAAAGGAAACGCAAGGGATTTGTCTCTGGGCCACATTGAGCGCCAAGGTTTTCATTTAATGTTATACTTAGCGGGAGTTTTCGTTTAATTTTATACTCGGTAGTCAAACTTTGGGGCTTGATGTGCCACGGAGCAACTTTTTAAAGCAATTAACAAGTTGCCACCTCATGCGCTGTATCCAGTTCTCTTTATATGTCCATGACTTCCATCGTCTTCTAACAGTAGGCTTAGAATTGTGATATTAGATTTTCATTACCCCTATACAGGCAGAGACGTTGAAGACCTATCTTTCATCCCTGTCTTTACCCCCAGCAAATTGAAATTCAGTGAACATTGTGCTGCACCTACTTAAAAGTATCGCGTTTTGAGTAATAAGCTACTAGATTCAGCACATAAACTAATGTAATCCTTCTCAACGGGCTGAAAACGCAAACAAGTCGAGATTGTGGCAAAGGCAACATTTTCAGGAAATGTAAAAGGACAATGTCAACAATTCTAGCCAACAGTTTGTTGCCATTATACTTGTGTTGTTGTGTTGCCAGCCATGATATCCGCATAGAATTTGTCCAATTTCCCCCCCTCACTTTGTCTACCCATCTCCGTTGGCTGACAAAGTGACCCCCGCGCATCATGTGGGAAAAAGTGAAAAGGAAGCCAGCAGACTGGCTGTCTCCTCAGCTGTGTGCATACCACTGTTTAGAGTAAGACTGTAATTGACTCTTTATCATCATTATGATCCCGCAGCGAAAGAGAGTGAGCCGTAATCCCCCCCGTTTCTCCTCGCCGCTTGTTTTCAAAGCATAAATTCCTGCAGAGGATTTCCACATATTTGGGTAGAGTTTCCACGGAAGAGAAAGGGAGTGTTATTGTGTTCGCGAGGTATTTCTTTCTCTCTTACTGTATATCTCTTTCTTTCTCTTTTTTTTTATTGTTTGCTTCCTTTTGTTCCTTTTTTCTTTCTTGTCTCTTTTCCCCTCACCCTACATGCCAAAGCAAACCGGGCTTCTGCAGAGATTATGATTGGAATAACAAGGACCATGTGCTTACACGAAGCGTAATGTTTCAAAGTGCAGCGCTGCGAGATACAACTTTTTGGGCTTTTTTGTTTATGACGGAGGCTTAATGTCTGAACAGCACCCAAACATTGGCAGTTGACGTTGGTTAATAATCCTTGTTCTCGCTTTGGCTAAAACAAGACAGAGACAGAGAGAGGTCTGTAGCAGAGTGCAATTATCATTTAATGATTTTCTGCTTTTTCCTCTTCCAGGAGCCATTAGCCTTGCACGCACCTGAAATTTACAGGGCAGAGATGTGTGTATGTGTGTGTGGAGAGGGGGGGGGGGGGGGGGGGGGGGTTTGGATGGGGGGGGGTTGATCTGCTTTGTGGAAACAAGAGACAGAAGCGGAACTCAACGACACAGACTCAAACATGAAACCGCCACTACAAAAAAGTATTGATCGGGAAGAGTTTATCAGGCGAAGCGCATACAAATAATCTATGATCGAGTAAATGATTACTAAAGAAACACCCTCCACTCTCAGTGTTGATATTTAGTTGTGGCTTCACATGCAGCCTGTATGGATGTTGCAATAAGAAAAAAAAATCACTATTCTGAACTGTATTCTTTTTTTTTGTTGGTTAAAGATATAAATATTCACCCTATTTTTTTGGGCCAGATTAGCCTTTATTGGAGATGACAGTGTTGATATGTGTATATGGTTCCAGGCCAGATTCAAACCTGGCTCCTCCACACAGGAACTGAGTCCCGATACATTCACCATTTTTTTTAACAAACACACAGTTTTTGTTTTCTTTACTGACCGACTGCTTCCTCGGGGGTCCAGTAGCCTGACGTGTCACAGATGCGTGGTGATGTAGCCTCCGAGGCATATTGGTGCAAAACGCCGTCTTTCTCACAGTCTCCGCAGTTGATTCCAGACACATGGAATGAGGAGCTGGGTCAAAAGAAAAAAGAGTTGCGTGCGATATTATATCATGTTTTTTTTAAGAACAGACCTATAATTATGTTGGACCAACTTGCCTCTTTTTTTTTTTTACTCCAGATGGATATAAATATAAATACAAAATTGTGTATTTTTACACTTTGTGCTTAAAGGTCCAATGTCATGGCCATTTCTACTGATCATAATTCCATTGTTGAGGTCTACTAGAATAGATTTATATTGTGCAATTTTCCAAACTCACATTGATTTCTCATACAGCATCTCTGTATAGTATGTGTAAACAGCTTGTTGGAGCTCCTGCCCCCCCCGCCCTATGAGGCCACTGTGCTCTGATTGGTCAGCTCGCCCACTATGTTCTGATGAGTCCACCACCGTTACAGCAGAACATCAGTGATTATGTGTTACAATGGCGTTAGCAACCAGAAAATGACACCAGTAATGACAAACAGATGAGAATGCTGCGTGGGGTCTGGGTGCCGTGTTGGCGGGACGTTGCGAGGCTCGCTGCTGCGAGGAGCGGACAGTGTGAGCTGGGTTCATTTCCTGCTTGCTGCGTGGGGTCTGCGAGACAGCGAGACATCGCGAATGGATGCGGGAAGGCGGGGGTGCTGAGGGGGCTAACGAGGCTCCACTAGCACCCGCACACCCCCCACACACACCCCCCAAACGCGGCGCACCTACAGTGTAACGGCCCGTCCACACAGCGGCGTGCGTTGAAGCTTGCCGGCGGGGGGGGGCTGACACTCGACCAACAACCAATCACATGAATCTCCCGCCCCGGACACACAAGCATGCGGTTTGATTGGCTAGAGCTTGTACTGGCATATGATTCGATAGGCTGGCGCTTCCGCCGAAGCTTCAAAAGTTGAACATTGCTCAACTTTTGCAGCCAGCAACGCGAGCAAAGCTACGCTTCGCTCCCACAATGCAGTTTGGCGAAGCGTTACGTCACCCCATTCAAAGTGAATGGGCAGAAGCGTTGAAGCTTCAACGCACGCCGCTGTGTGGACGGGCCGTAAGCGCACCACAGTTTCGCGCTGCAAGGCTCCACTAGCACCCCCCGTGCGCGTCACAGTTTCGCCGCTGAGAGAGTGTGTGTGTGTGTGAGGAGCTCCACTGATTGGTCCAATGGGTCCATTTGGGTATGGTCACGTCACTGTACCCAGGAAGAAAAAGAGAAATCTCCAACGAGGCGTTCTGGGGCAGCATAGACCGGTCTTTTCTGTGTTAGAGTTTTACTTGCTACAGGGTGTACTTTGAGGGTTTGTGACTTTGCAGACCGTTTACATGCATAAAAACCTTCATAACACACGAGGGGACGGGTAATAACCGGAAAAGCATGACATGGGACCTTTAAGAACCCATGCAGTCATACTCGTACAGTACCTCTGGTAGAGCATTCCCCTCAAAGGTGGCAACCAATAGATGGAGACAGAATCTGGACTCTGGTCTGTCACTATGGGGGCCAGAGGGATGGGAGACGGCTGCTGGTCCATTAGCCACTTCTGGTAGACCAAATCCAGATAACAGTGCATTCGGGCCACTTGGTTGGGGGTGAAATGGTTGGTGCAGTTGTCATCTGATGTGGTGAAATAAAAAAAATCAGTGTTTATAATTTTAAACACTAACCTCCATTTAACCTAATTTCTAATCACTCAAATGTTTAGCTTACTGGCAGATATTGAAGAAAATAGGTTCTCGGTGAAATCACAAGCAAAATAATGACTGTAAATATCAATGTTGCTCTTATTATCGTATAAAGCAAGCACAATTAGCCAACCTAGTCCTTGCAAAACCCATTTAAAAACGAAATGTAGTTTACACAGTAGTTGTACTTCCTGCTTGTGTGGCTGTGTCATTCAAATGTCAAGAGGTACATAACTTTTCCATTAGAAGACTTGTGACAGACTGTAGTAACCAAGAACCTCCTTTTGTCTTGAATAGAAAAAGCCCTGGTTCTAATTATGCATGGATGTTATACAGGATGTCTATACCATGTCCTCTATCATCACTACAGTGTACATTCTTCATGTAATGTAAATAACTTGTTCTCTGGTTCATTGGTTATTTCAACATGTCTAAAAGCATAGCTACAAGTAAGGAGAGATGTTTTCATCACTGTACCTGTGTAACTCATGTAGTTGCTATAAGGTGTGTTGTGGTACATGGTGACTCCGCAGGAATCATTGACGGTTCCGGGATCATGGCAGGCTTTTGATTTGGGTGTTGGTGCAGTGTCAGCACACAGATCTCCTGTTTCCATGGATGGGGTGGTCTCCTGCAAGGGCATAAGACAGAAATACAAGCAAATGATCACAGGAGAGTGAAAACCCCTATCCAAGGAGGCATGTCTAAGCCTAAAAGAGAACGGCAAACCTATAATCTAGTTTGCTTAATTTAACCCTGGAGACACCTTCTGTAGCTGGAACTAGCACAGATGCTGCTGGCTCTGCATCAGCCTAACATTATCAGAGGCTGTTGTGAGCAGTTTGCCAGGAGTCTGTTTGTCTATCTGGGGACAGATTTGCAATAGTGTCGCAACCTAGCAAGATGCAGTCACGAAACTTTGCCAATGTGTAGTTGAGACCCAAATGGCCAGTATTGCAAAATGGCTGGTTCCGAAAAGGGGGATTGGATTGGTGGGCGGAGTAGTGGTTAAAATGTGGTGTTAATTTGGCAATTCGTCATGGTTTTTAGTTGTTTTTTATTATTATCACTGTGTTTTCAGATAATTATTCTTATAAATATTATATATTTTACTACACTACTTATTTGTTCTATTTTGTATTCATTGTTTTAACATTTATTTATTGTTTTTCTGAGAATAAATATTACAACGACTGAAGAAGGACACATTCCCATATAAACTAGAAAAATAATTTATATATAAACTGTATGATACAGAATTATGAACAAGAGGAGAACATTTATCAGTCCTACCTGACATGGGTCATCACAAGAGTCCCGCTCGCTCACCCCCTTGAAAACATGGTAAAGTCCAAATATGTGGCCCATCTCATGAATCATGGTGTTCTGGTGGCCCATGGTACCAAAGTAGGACGGGCTCAGAACCATCCCACCTGAGGACAGAAGATAATATTTAAAGTGTGTGTCATAATACAATTATATCTTGAACTGTTTGTCTTACAAGCTGATTTTGGTCTCTGACTCATAATAAGAGTCATGGTAAATATATCTCTGGTGACATGTTAGTGAAGTTTTGCAAGCATTCACAAGTTGCAAATCTAAAACTGCCATTCAAGACTGTAACCCCTTATTCCTCCACGTTGATGGGATGTAATGATTTGGAAAATTGTCCTTCAGCAGGTGAACCATTTCAGTGCCCTTTGGCACGACAATCAATAGGAGGAAATCCCCTGGTATGGTTACTGTTGTATGTCTAAAAACACTAAACCATGTTCAGATCCACTAACCGTTTACGATTGTTTTTTAATGAGATTTCAGAAGCACCCAACAAAATAACTGATCGCAAACAAATGTGTTATTGCTGTGAAAATCTAGAGCTGTGAAGCTATTTAACTCGTGTTTTACGCTCTGCTACGGAATTTCCAAAAGAGAAACAGACCTCCATAGTAAAACGACTAAGCACTGTGATATTTAAAACCAATTAGGAATAAAGTAAAACTTTACTACTCTAAACCAAAAACAGGAAACAGGATACGGTAAGGTGGCTACAGCTGGATGCGGGCCAGTTTTGCCAGCTTTGAATATAGAGGAATACCCTGCAGTGCAGAAACCTTGTATTCACAATTTTTCCTCGTTTCGCTAATAACTGACACCTCACTACGCTGTCTTTAGAATACAGACATAGTTTCATGGCCTTGGAGCTAACCCAATGCAACAGAAAAACACACCAAAATATACAACGAAATTCCACAGCCACTAAAGATGTGATTGGGGGAAAAATCATAAAAACTAAATCACTGTAAAACAATCGAGAAAGGTGCATACAATTATAAACATTGAATATACAAACATTGTTACCAATGTTACCAACTACTTGAATGCATGAGTTGCATTTACACAGCTAAAGCAGTGTAAATGGTAGGTGGGAAGGCTGGATACATACAGTATACGGATCAAAATGACTAGGATTCTGCTCAAATTCTGTTAACCAATTTCAATAAAGTGTGGTACTAAGTAAGTCCATGCAACATGGACAAAAAATGTTTTGGTGTTGATGTGGTAACAGGATTTGTAAACTTTGTTGCTTTATGGAGTCCAGTCCACAAGGTAGGCTTCATTCTAAATTACAAATATTGTGTACCATACACCGTACCATATACAGTCATTTATGTATCTAATGTTATAATGTTATTCCATTGTGCAATGAGTTTGAGATCAGAGCAGCCATGCAGCCTCTAATTGGTCAACAGAAACTAGAGGCTGAATTGGAAGTGGACAGCTCACAACAACAAACTTGTTTTTTTGCTCATTTGCATTGTTAAATAAAGAATAACTCCATTCTGTAGGCAAAACAAGTTTCCTAAGAATGATGATAATCGAAGAATCAAGAGCAGACATGACAGTTATTGGGATTATGATTAGGAACAGAGTGTTCAGTGAAGACGTTGAACAATGAAGACATTAAATACGAAGACACTAAACAACAGGGCCTCCGGAGATGACTTGTCATCCAGTAACTTGGTTTTAAACAGGGACAGATGCTGGGCAACTGTACCAAATGTCTTGTGGGACACATTCAGTATCAGGACTCAAACTCTATATTTTGAAAATATAAAATCTACTCTACTACTGTACTACTATTAAGCTGGTATCATCAAAGTATCTCTATTAAAATAAATAGCTATCTAAGCCCATTTATCTACACAACATGTATTATTGTATTGGGTAATAATAAAGTCAAAGATATGCTATTTATTTAGCTTACAATTCACATACTCGGTATGCATTTTCTATTATACTTGACAGCCAGTTAATATGGATCCAATTTGCCATATAACAGCTGTACTTGTTAAGGATGCAGGGATTCACAAGTTGTTGAAAATGCTTAAAGTGGAAGCATTTCACAGTTGGTTACAGGATCATATAATTTTTTCCAGTGAAAGACTTTCTTGATGTGATAAATACTTCATCTGGAGGTACATCCTACCCATGTGTCTCTTACTTTTGAATCAACTCACTGCTTTGTGCTTGCACAAGCAGGAAACAAAGTTCAAAAATAAATAGAGAACAGCTGGCAAGTGGGCATGGGTGGCAACAATAATACAGAGCCAATGCTAGTCAAGTCCATTTTATATATATAGGCCACTATCACAAATGTGCCTTAGGGGCATTACATTATGTACAGCATAGGACACCCTCTATCCTTTTTGACAGGCTTTGGATATGGAAAAACACTCCCAAAAAAAAACTTAACTAGCCCACACTGACGTTTGTTTGTTTGGTTGTTGTTTGGGTTGATTAGCCTTTTCCAGTGGAAAGGACCTAATAATTGGAGGAGGAAAAAGGCAATGTGCCGGGAAAATCTCTGCCAGCCCCAATTGCTCTCCCCATTTCGTTTTTGAAATCGCTAAAGCAGGCAACAAAGAATGGAGGGCATGGGAAAAGATCAAGGGATGGATATGAAGAGTAATAGGCAGGGAAAGAGAAACTGAATAAAAGCAAGAGGGAAACTGTGTCAAATCCAGTAGAGGAGAAAAGGGCAAAACAAGTTGTAAACATAATACAACAGAACAATTCAAATGGTAATAAAGACAAAAGCAAGGAATTTTGAAGATATGACAGATATTGAACAGTATTTTGATGTCATATTACTCACCTTGGTGGGTTAGAGACTCTTTTGCCCATGGCCAGGTTGCAGCTCCTGCCAGCTCTTCACGCACTGAGTTGCTGGCAAAGAATACATTGAGGTTGTCAGTGCCGCTCAGGTGTAGGGCCTCCTTTAGCTCTTTTACACTCATATAGGCCCTGCAGAAGCAAAAAAAGAGAGAAAACATGAAAAAATTAGATATATTCAATAAGCATTCATCAAAGCACTTTAAATTAAGCTGTAAAACCTTGTAAAGTGTGGTGTTATATCTACAGGATTAAACTACAAACAGTCATTAATCTCAAACTAACATTATGCTACCATGTTTGCGTTATTATTACTAAAATAAACAATAAATCAACAAATCATAGTTCATTTTTTTTCTCCAGAGTTAGCTTAGAACGTTTCCAAACGAGAGAGGACACCTGAGGTGTTTCGTGCAGTTGTTGCCGTAACTAAGTTTACCAATTAACTAACATTTTCGGTCACTCTTTTCAGTCTCGCATAGTTAGCTTTCCCAAAGACAACAGTTTTTATTTTCTGTTACAGCCACAAAGACATGTCCTACTCACACATGTGTTCACTTATGTTGCCTGATTAGACCTCTTTTCAGGACACTGTAGGCATCATATACTGTGATTGATTAGCTTCTCATGTTAGTTTTGTTGCTGAACCTTAGATGCTTTATGGTTTATAGTTGGGTCCTTTAATTTAAACCACAAGTTCAAGTAGACTACAGTACTGTACAGGCTACAATTTGTTTGGCAGCTTTGGAGTTAAGACTCTGTTAAGCTAAATATCTAGCATAGGAGACATGTTAGCTATTATGGCTAGGCTATACCAAATGCTACTGCATGCAAAGAGATAAAAAACTTAAAATCTATCCAAAATGATTATTCCCCAAAATATTTCTTTCTTTAAGCATGTGAAAAAGTATTTCTGCTCACATAGTATTGTAAGAGTGAATTTAAGAACATGTAATTGTGTCGTCCTTAGAAGACGACAGTTTGCTTCAATCCATCAACATCTCCCTCTGCCCTCTATGTACCTTTCAAATCATAATTGTTTGAATTGGTCAGGGTACTTCAAACCACTACCCCCCTGCTGCCCCCTACCCCCTACCTCTTTCCCTCTCTGACTGTGATAAATTACCCGGGAGGCACTTTGATGTGTGAAGCCGACTTTGTTTTTGCCTGGCTGCAGTGATGTCACATGTCATTTTTCTCCTTTTGCTTTTATAGCTGGAAAGCTTTTGCTCCCATCACCATTAAGCCTACTGAGTCAGAGAGCCCTGCAGTGGGGTCTCACCGGCTGCCCAAAGTACGCATGCCAGACACTAGGCTTTTAGCTGAGCCTCCTATGGCTTTTTTGGAGCACTACAACTGCTTCATCAAAAAGCCTTTAATCTGGCTCTCAGTGTTTGGGACTGAGTGTATGCTTTATGTACAGGGTAAAAAAAATCAACGGTGCCAAGACGTCCAGTGGTGCATCAATATAGCGCTGGGTCATGTCAGTTCATACTTAATACATATTGTTAAATGTATGAATCATACATAATTTTGTTTGTAAAGTCTCTCAGTCTTTCATCTTGCACCGGCAAAGCTGTGGTTTTAAGTGTTTTTCAATTATTATAATGTAATGGATTAGTCTCTCAGCTTTTTTTGTTGATCAAATTCAGCTGTGGCGCTTACTTTGTTAAAATTACAAAGCCATACTTCAATGTTGACCTAAGTCACTTAAAGTGTATCCTGATGATTTTCTGAAAAATAGGTTAAGGTTTATGCTTTTGATCAAGCTCAGCTTTAGGGCTACATTTAATAATATTACTCTTTTCTTTGTTTTTTTTCCATCAAAATATAATTCATAGAATTACTCATTAAACACTTTAGCTTTGGCTTAGTGCTGCTTATACTGTTCCAACAGCCTGAAGGAAACGCAGGTGAGCTTGTGACTGAAAATCTGAGCTTTCAGCTGGGAAAAATATAGATGGATGAAATTAGGAAAAAGTATCCCAATTATCCTATACATTACATTCAATGTACCATTAAGTGAAGTACTCTGCCTCTAAATTGGTCCAAAGTTGTTACTCGACAGCCCAGAGTCCTGCATGTGTGTAATCCTCCCCCTAAAGCAATCCTTCCCTGAGTGCATGTGTTTTATACTGTAAATAGACATGTGTTTTCTCAGGCACTTTGCCTGAATAAATGAGGTTTAAGATTTAAGATGCTTCAGGGAAACCCTGCTCTCAATACATTACTAAAGCATTGAGGTTAGCTGAGGCTGCGTGCAGTATCCATCAACTTGGGCTGTGCTATTACAAGTGACAGAAAGCTGACCACTAAAGAGTTGACTCTTCAACTTCTGAGACTCAGAGGACGCCTCAGTGGATGTCTAACCTGGCAAAAAATCAATGGCTCTACATCATTTAGGTGAGCCCAAAACCAAAGTTATGATTTACCAAAATTAACATTTGTGGGCAATTCAAACACTGTGTAAATCAACAGCAGTGTAAGCATTAGCACTGTCACCATGTTAAGCTGTCTTTTACTTTCAAACCTCAAGAATCAGAACACAGACTCTAAAATAAACAGCAGTCAAACCTTTTGATATATAATACACTTAACTTCAATACATACTGTGCACTGCAATGTTACATGTTTAAATAGAGAAAACAAAAGCATCTACAATCTAAACAGTTCCTCATAAGGGTTTGATGAATGCAGTGCTAGAGGAAAACACAAGAACTCACAGGTAATATATAACCAGTGCAGGTTTCTTTAGTGCAGCAGTGTACTAGCGCATACTGAAAACCAGTCGAACCAGCCTTTAAGTGTACAATTTGTATACCTTTTCCTGAAACCAACCCTTTGTGTTACAAATGATAGCCACAATTGGTGGAGAGTTAACAGTAAAGTTAGCAGCTCTTTCATGATTTGTTTATACCTTAGCAACCCATATTTCGTATATAGCCATCAAATGCACATTTAAAAACTTTTAACAGCGTTCTTCATTTAAAACTAATCAGCTGGAAACACTAAAAAGTTAGCTGGAGATGTTTAACCAACTTATGGAACAAATGCTAGCTTAATAAATTAGCTAGCTACAGCTGATTAAATCTGCTAGCGTCAGTTGTCATGCCAATCTGTTGTTGTCTACCCTTTATCTGAAATCAAAAGCCCCTTGTTTAAAAACTTACAAAGAATGTTGATGGTAAATGTGACACCAAAAATGTATGGTACATTTCTTGCCTAAACTGTCATGCAAGAACAGAAAGCTTGACATGCATAGCATTTCCCAAATGACAAAAAAAGGTAAATAATGATCCTTTCTATAATGAATTATGTTCTGGGAAACATTGCAGTTATGTTTTTATTAGTGAATAAAACATGACCACAATAAAACTTGAGATTCACATTCACGGTAACTGTCAAACAATGTTAGAAAAAGATTGTTCTTTCTGGGGAATTGCCTGGACCTCTTTGCACACAAATGCACTGTCCAGGTTTTACAAATCCAAACTGTTAGCAAATACTCAACATGTGTCTCAGCATTAATGAGCGTAATGTCCCCTGCCACCCAGTCTCCACCCTTGCCTCTCTTTCTTTTTGTTCGCTTTTCCTTCCCAGCCCTTCTTGTAATGCCAGAATTATTAGTGTACCTGGCCATAGCTATATAGAACTGGCTCCTAACAACAGTTTGTGTTGTGACAGCAACTGGCTTGAAAAACCTCTGGCCTTGTACTGGCCAGCAGCAGCTGCACACGTATAGGGTCCCACAATCGGAATACCTGGCCAAGAGCTCAGAGAAAAGAGGGAGGTTGGATATCAAAAACCCAGATCCAGAACATAAAAATTGTCCAGTGCTCCGTAAATGCCAGCAAAATGTCATCCTCACATTAATTGTCTCCCTGTCTGAGAAAGTTGCGATCCAGACCCCCACACACACATGCATGCAGGCATGTCGAAACACTCTCACACATAAGGATTTCCAACAAGCTGGGGTCAGGACCTTTCCAGAAGACCTACACTACTGTAAGTCCACTGAGCCCAGATTTACTACACTCTGGTCTCCTGTGTATTGGCTGCTCATGTTGTTTTTAGTAGGAGGTCAGGGGCTTATAGACAGGAACTCTGGCAAGATTCACTGAAGCAGTAACATCACTGCTTAGAAGTGAAAAACACTGTAACTTTTGGAGCTTTGCTTTTGAAAATCTGAAAAGCAGAGCCCTTATTTATGGAAGTCTCTCATGCAAAAAGATTCTGCATGAAACCAGATCAAATCCAGAGCCATGATTTATAAAAGTGTGCTCACATCAAAATCAACACATTACATCGATCTCTCCAGTTCCCTGTCATATATCAAACTAAAACGGATTCCAGTTATTACGCAAAGGTAAGTGTGGTGGATACATTTTCATTAGTTTTTTTCTGAATATTCTTTGCAGTAACCATCAAAGTAAATCTAGAATAAATCACGGAGCATTTTATATAATTCAGGCCAAGGACCAGACCGACGTTTTGTGCAAAACAACAGAGTAGAGTGCTGTCTGCTGTCCAATATTTTTCATTAGTGTCCATCTCCTCTCTGTGGGTTACCGAGCCCAGGCTGAGCCGAGGGTACATCTGACCACAACATGTACCGAACCTATTTTTCTCCTGTCTGCCTCACTGGGTCTATCCCACTAACCTTGTGAGAAGATAAGACATACATTAGAGACCACACAGATGCAAGCCAACTTTTTGTTTTAACTTTTACCTAACTGAAGCCTTTGTCCTCCAGGGAGAGTCAACAGAGCACCAGATTATTTTCCAGCAACAGCCTGTTTCGCACTCACAAAGCTGCTCAAATCTGGAAGCTGCACAGTCCTACTGCTGCCCTTTTAGAGCTGTCCAGTATAACTTGTCAGTTGAAGGTTAAGTGCTTTGCTCAATGGCACCTTGTGTTTTGGCTAAGGATGGTGGTAAAAGCTATGAACTTCAGATTACTTTAATTATATAAGCCTTTGATCTTCTGTTCAAAAGCATGCTTAGCCATCTTTGGGCTGATGCATACGTCAGCAAAAAGTACAAACAGACATAACGGATTGTAGCGATTTGTTTAGGACTGGGGCCCAGGCCCGGACACACCAAGCCGATTTTGGCCGTCGATGGGCGTCAGGCCGACGATGAGCGTCGACACGCCCTACTCAGATTGGTGTGTCCCGCACCGTCGTGTCTTTTCAGCCGTGCCGACACCTTTTCGTCCGAAAACCCACCGACTCAACATGTCGAATCGGTGGGCAGTCGGCCAAAGGCTGTCGGCAAAAGAAATCACTCTGATTGGCTGTTCAGCTAGCGAATCAGTGCATGAGAAGCGAAACGGAAGTGAGGGACCCAAACAAACTATTAAGAAGGCAAATCTGAGATTTCATTTAACTCCAGCTCTCGACACAGGTTCGGGAAAGCCCCATGAGCTTCTCGCTGTAGAGTGAAAATGGAACGCACACGCTATTTGTTGTTTGTTTATATCACGCAGTCTGTTCTTCTTCTCTCGGTGTATCACGCAGTCTGTCTTCCGGTTGTTGCCTCTTTTGAATGACGAATACACACTACCGCCGCCTGCTGGTAAGGAGAGTTATTGCCACTCACGCATGCGCAGTTCGTACTCGTCTCCTTGTTATTTTCTCAGGGAGAAATAACACAGGAATGTAGCATTTGGTTATACTACCATACTACTTAATGGAGGAAAATAGATATCTGCAGGAACTGTGACATCTATGATACGTAAATCTACCGGCAGTGTGGATAAATTAGAAGCTAATCTTCAATTTCCCATACAATAATATAATTGTGTTTCCACAAGTTCACTTTTGTAAAACCCAACAGTCATTTATATACAGTTTAAGTTTGGAATGGTTACTTGACTTGGACTTGGGTATTGGTTAACCAAGTTCCTGATTGACAGAATGAAATACCAATAACCTTCTGTTGGTATTATTTATGAATAAGACAGTAGGTATTTCCTCATCTTAAATCAAATGTTCCCAAGGTCATGACCTCTCCCGAAGGCAACGCTTGAGCATATATCAAGTTTTGTGTGTCCTTTATTCATAGCTCAGCAACCCTAACCATCAGAGTCAGTCATCAAATTGTGATGAAATTACTTTACAACAAAGGTTTTCTCATATTTGTTAATAATAAACATGATTTGAAGCTAAAGGAATTGGGTTGAATAAGGAATAAATATCCAATTTGTGATTTTAAATTAGTGTTATGCAGATAGAAAATGTTTATCTTCGCTTAAATTGAAACGTTGGGATTTGGATTATGACAAAAGAAGTCGTTATCCTTTAAAAAAGCTACTAGTTTAAAAAACATGAATACATCCTTGCGTTAAGCTGTCACACTCTGTCAACTCTGGACACCAAGCGCAAAATCGTTTAAAAAATAGCTCTCGCTCCCATGTTCTGTTTCCCAGTGGCCAAGTGTAAAGCTTGTGGTTACAATTTGGATTAAGAACGGGGTCTTTAAGCGCCTGGGCCGACGACTTCATGGCGAGACTTCATGCATGCTATTTGGAACTCTGCATGAGCCTGTCTGTCAGACCAAATAGAAGACAGCAGGCTCCCGCTCTAGTTGTTTAGTAAAAATAAGTGTGTACTTTGGCCTCTTCACCCGCCATCCCCACTTCACAGAGCCCTGTTTAAAACCACTGGGGAAAGTGAGAGTACCAATTTGTAGATGTAGCATGTTGAGCTGTTCATTGCAAATCCCTGCTGAAGCACAATTTAGCGTGCTGAAGCAGATATTCACCTCATGGGGAGAAATGAGTGGCCGTTTATGCTCTCCTTGCCTCTGGAAAAACATGTTCTCCTGACTGGCTGATATACGTATCCCCCTGGTGCTTTCACCACTCTGTCAATCTTACATTGTAGCCCTTTACACTTTTCTCCTGTCTTAATATACATTGATACATATCAATGGACCGGTCAGTTTACTGTATATTCAAAAAAAATGTATGGGACATGCAACAACATACTTCTGGAAACAATTTACTTAAAATCCTCTAAGACAGTAATGTCAGATTTCCTTTAGCTTAGAACATATTTTTTGGTTGTCCATTGGCAAACTTTGTGGATATTACCTGATACTTGTTTGGTACCAACGCAGTCGAGGTTCCAAGTGAGCTGTGCGGATAGTAATAACACTGCAGACCGTTCAGTGGTCAGAGAGAATAAAAACTGAAATCATAACTTGGACAACAAGGGACATTGTGTGCAAATCAACAATTGCTTTATAGCCAAGCTACAGTCAATAGCGACCGCACATTTTGTTTATACAGTCAACCTAAATTTGACTAAATGGAGGGGGTACTATCTGCATGCAAAAAGGAAGTTGAGAAAAGTTGATAGCAAAAGTAAATTGAGCCAAGTCGTACAATGTAGAGTAAAATTTGGCATAATAAGACCCTGTCAACTAATATTTATATTCCCTTTATGTACAAATATAACACTGTGACACATCTGCAGAAAGAGTTAAGTTTCATTCGAAGTAATTTAAAGGTCCCCTATTATACTGTTTTTCATCAATATATTATAGGTCTCAGATATATACAAAACATGTCTCTGAAGTGTTTGGCTCAAATAGCAAACAGATCATTGTAGCATCCCATAATCCCCTCTGTTTCAGCCCTGTTTCAAAAGTGCTGATTCTCTGTCTGTTACTTTAGATGAAAATAAGGAGCCACTCCCCACGCCCCTCTGGGAGATATTTGGTTAAAAAGAACACAATGGTGCTCTAGGAGGAGATTCAGTGATAAGGTGGGGGGGGGGGGGATTACCTTGGTTGGTTATTGGCTAATGGTTACACAAGCCAAAAAAACATTATGACATCATAAAGTGGCCAAAATCTGATCAGCTCATTTTTAGACAGGTTTTTATATAAATGGATCAGGACAAAAAGAGTGAATTTTTTTTCCTGAAACTTTCAGAATCTCTTTACACAGAGGGGACACATGTTTATGTATAACAGACATGAAGAAGTCAATTTTGCATAATAGGTGACCTTTAACAGAAACCAAAAAGAAAAAACTACACGTTAGAGCATTTGGAACCTCACCTGTCAGGGGACTCGGGATCGAAGCAGGTCTTGAGGACGTCAGTGACCCCCGGGTCACAGCAGTCTCCATCATCGTAGTCATAGTGTATACTGTTGCACTCCATGTTACAAACTCCATCCTGTCTCTTCCAGTTGTAGCAGAGTCCCAATCTAAGGCAGTCCCCTCCGTCATGGCCTGTCCTCGGGTGGTCGCACTCAGGGTCACATTTGCGGTTCCCAATCTTCCCAATCCGACAGTTGCTGAGGATAAACCGCTCTCTGAAGCTGGAGTTTCTGACAGTGTGCACACTCAGATCCAGGGTGATGTTGTAAGGGCGGAATGCCTCAGTTAGAGCCAGGTGCTGGAGCTGGATCTGGGCTTCGGACACGGTGGGATTTCCGCCAGAGTCATTGCAGAGGTTGACGATCTGGTAGCGAACTTGCTTGTTAGCACGGAGCAGCCAGTTGTTGTTATAGCCGGAGATGATGTCGGTGTTGTCGCAGGGTGTCAGGCCACAGGGTGACGGCAGGAACGGGGATACAAGTTCTTGTTCAGGGACAGGAGTGGTGATGATTGCTGGATGGAGGCCAACTTTGTTAGGAGTCCATAGCTGGTCCGCCTCAAAGTAAGAAGTAAAATAAATACATTTTATTACTAAAACCAGACCAGTTTTAATATGGAACAACTAAACATGGAACAAGTTTGAGAGGAAAATGATTTTTTGCAAAAAAAGAGATATAGTTGATTACATTAGTGAAGTCAGCCCACATTGCCACCAATGGCTCGCTTTTATCAGTTTGAAGTGGCCGCTTTAGCAGGTCCTCATGAGAGCGGTCATAGCCCCACAACACCACACCCCCTATGTGGCCCCTGAAGCTGTTTCCCTGATCCGATTGGTTACTGCCGAGGAATAGGGTTCTGCATGTCTTCATGTAAGGACTGTAGAGATTCCCCGACTGATGACTGCTCTCTCCCACCTGAAAGGACAAGCAGGGGAGAAATGACAGCCAAACAATTCAAAAGGGGCAGAAAATAAATGTCTCTCCCTTGCATTGTTACAAACATAATACCATGAGTTATTTTCTCTATTCCTTTAATGCTCCGATTGGTTAACACTACAACAGCCTGCTATTAATAAGGCGAGCTATCCAAAAAACAACTACATTGCCAAGATGATTCAAACACTGTATTTGTTACAAAAAAATGAAATTATTGATCAATTGAGAATGGCCAAATTAGAAGCTAATATAGTCTCTTGCTCTGTCCTATTTACATTTTTCTGAAACTGGCATGAAATAAATTGGATGATGAATAAATAAGCATTTAAGAAAATAAGGTAATCTTGACCTCAGAAATGTTTGACAAAATAATCCAAACTAAAGATCTGCATACTAGTTTTTTCTAGGCTTTCAACCACGTAACTATGTCTTCATGAGTTTGAGTTTGCTCAGTTGTCATGGAGACTGATCTGTTGAAAAGCAAACTAAGTAGCTGTTCTCTATACATCTATGTCACGTTTAAGCATAAAGACGATTATGTAGCTTGGGAAACAAAATAAAGACCATGTGATGTTGGTGAAAGACCCAGAGAAATCTAGTAGGTGGACCTTGGGCTTGGATTGTGATGTCAATATACCATCATGGTATTTCAGTGATCGTTGAGTTGAAACTTAAGAGGTAAATGACCAAAATGTGAGCCAAAGTTCGACCACCAAAACACTCAAATCACACACCTTAGCTCCATCAACATACAGGGTCATGTTGTGGCCGTTGTAAGTAGCCATCAGGTGAGTCCAGGCGTTGGCTCGGTAACGCTGGTGGCTTAAGACAGTGGTGGATTTTAAAGCTCGGTCTGTGCGAAGCGTGAAGTAAAACCGTGCGTCTTTGGCACTGGCAGGTTCCACAGTGCGGACACCTACTGACCAGCCCTTCTCACTTAGTGAATGGGAACAGTTGTCAAATACACCTATGGGAAAGGGGGAAAGTAAAATATATTATAATATATATTATTTAATAAGAATACCACTAAAACAATTAAATAAAGCAATTATTATCTGGCAGGGTCCAAGGACTAATTCACAATGAGCTCATAGCCTTTATGAAAACACATAAATAAACACACAAACAAGCAATCTTTCCAAGTGTTTCCTGAGGACTTGGGACCCCAGAGTAGGAGAGGCTGAGACATACAGAGAATAGACAGAGCCAGATATAGTAAGAGAGAACAGAGAGGGAAGGGAGGACGGAGGTATTTCTCTCAGCCAGGGCAAGGCCCTTATGTTTTCATTTGCTGTTGCAACAGACACACACAGATCCACATCTGCTCCCCAGATGTGTTTCACTGGGACAGCGTGGGGTCAGGGAACCCCTTCACCCTCCTTAATGCTCTACTGTATGAGCATGTGTATATGTTTACATGACTATGTGTGCGCAAGTGTGAGAAGTGGGAAAACTAAAGCAAAATATCCTTTCCGAAGTGAGCCAGGATCATGGTTAAGCAATTCATTCAGTTAAAGAAAGCTGTCGTTGGGAGGCTAAACAGTAGCTGGGCCAAGTTAATTAGATTACATTGTACTACCAAATGTAATCAAACAAATACATGTATACCAATCTATCCATACATACTCAGAAACATTGAGCACAATACATATAATATATAAGGATAAACTTAAAATGTTGCGCCAATTGTATTAGCCATTTGAAAACGTCTTTGTTCATCTTAACTAGCTAACTGAATGAAGAATTGTTTCTTATTCAGTGCAAATTAAGCCAATATGTTATTTAAATGTGTACATTCATTAAGTAATAATAATTTACCAATAATTTTAACTTACTTCTATTTGGGTCACAGACGAGCAAGGGTACCAACGTTTAAAATCGACTTATCACGCAACATCACTAATCCACGGTAACTCACGAAATGCTAAAGGTTAAAAATATTGGACTAAGTCATTAATAAACCATCAATCATCCAATGGTGACAAATTCACAAATGCAGTTACATACACTTCTTGGTGATACGTGTCTCACAATTTAATTTCCTTGGAAATCTGTTGAAGTTTGGCACAAACCAGGAGGAGGGCGTTGTTTGAATGAAACAAAATTGAGCTAAAGTTTTCTGTGTTTCATGCAACAGCAGATGGTCGTGGGGAAACTGCCAAAAAAGTGACAACACTGTGTTTGAAAGAGGAAACATCAAGGTTATGGGAAAATGTGGTGTTTAGGTTGTGAGACATTTGCAATACCACAAATATTAGTTTGAGGATACTATTCATCTCTCTCCTGGTCTCCATTCGGAACTAATGTTTTAAAGCTGCATTACATTTTTGGGGGGGCCAGTTAGGGGCAGCGGAAATAGCAGAAAACACAATATTAAAATAAAATGTCTTTCTAAAACTGTTATTGCAAATATGTCAGCAAACAATTGGCTATTTACACCTTAAGCAGTCTGGAAGCAACATTAGCATTCACTTGGCGCCATGTTTCTGGCAATGCAAGTCCAATATTTACTCTGATTCCGTTCCCAACAGGGGAGGGAAACCTCTGGCTGTTAAGCTGCTCCGCTATGAGCATGGCGCTAATATTTCTGCAGTTTGGCGCTTGGTGGCGGTATCAGAGATTTTATTTTCTTTCCTTGAAACAAGGTTGATGAAAGTTATAGAGAAAACCTCTTAACAATTTCAAGGCCAGAAAACCAAAACAATGGGCTTAAAGGCAAATATTTTGTAAAGCTAAAAAAACTCCAGAGTTAAGCGATCATTTTCTGAGGTTGGTCACTACCAGGAAGCCCTCAGTAAAATATATTATATTTTAACAATAACTGTATTTTAATGCATGAAATGCATTTGAATTCTCAAGTTTTCTACATTTAGGCTTGTAGTTGTCAAATGTTTTAACCTTTATCAACATTTGAAAAACCAATCCTTTTTTAAGACTATTTACTTTCTCAGCATGTGTCGCCCCATCACAACAAGGGCCTTCATTTTAACCAGTTTTCGAATAATATAATTTAAGACATTAGCATAAATGTTGGCCAAAATAAAGTACATTAATCAATACATAGTACTGAGGAAATTCATTAATATCATTGTTTCTCAAGCACTCTGGGCACTGTAACATATACAATAACATGACAAAAAAAGAATGCAATGTACAAACAACAAGACAACAAGTGACCTTTAGAAGTCTAACCAATATCAATGTCATGTCTAGCAGAAACAATAGGAGTTTGTTTTTCACTGTATTTGTCAGATTCCTTCAGAACACTACAAAGAGAAAGGCCCATGCCACAGAATTCCACCCTCACATAAGGAAGCAATGAGGGGGAAAAAGTAGTTGAGTAATGGAGTGGGATCTTTGATCAGAGTAAATGTGAGCCGACGTAACAGTTTGGGGTCTCCCTCACTATCTTGACAGCTGTGGTGCTGCACCGTTGCGCTTTTATCCTCTTCAATTTGTTGATGTAGGTGTTGTCCTGTCAAATGTGCAGCTTTTCAAATGTGACATTCACTTTTAATGTTGAAAAACAGTGATTTCCAGTTTTCTTACATATCGAGTCTGAGTGAAGAATAAAAATGTAATTGTATGTTATGATAAAAACTGGTTTAAAAATAATGTTATGTCATCAGATAACTCACTAGATTCATGTGGAAGTTTTTTTTGTTTATTGTTCTAATAAAGGATAACCATTTGGAGCATGGGTCTGTGTTCAATTGAAAGTATAAGCCTTTTTGTACACAATTAAATACAATTGGGTTTTTTTCAGCAAAGAGTAAAAGAAGTCAATGACTATTTCCCAGATACCAACATGACCCTATAAAGTCTTGATTTGTCCCTGTTAGATTCCTAAACCCAAACACATTGAATTGACAATCATCAACAAAAGTAATTATACAAAACTGAGCAAATCCTCTTTTGCTTGATAAAATTACTAAAACATGTAACTGATTATCAACATTTTTTATTATTTTTTTGTTAATCAACCAAGCCATGTTCTTCTAAGTGTTTCAGCCCTCATAATGTAATAATTTTTTCCCGGATTTCAGTCACCATGTTGGCAGTAAACACCAAACAGAGTAAACCCTGGTTGAACTCTGTTTGACCTTTCTGGTGAAAAGTAGGCTCATTTTTTCTTGGAAGCCATTTAACACTAACGTCACACAGCACAAGTGATTGCTGTTAAAAAAGAAAACCCAAATGTTATTAGGGTTAGTAGATATAGTATAGCTGTCAAAAGTTATTTGCAATAACATACAGCACCATTAAGTGTCAGAATATAATCTAGGATACTTGAGAACTGGGAAAGAACAAGCAGACAAGGAGAAAAAAGTTCTGATACTGATCAGTATAGTTCTCAGATTGGGAAAGTGTTCTTGGAGAAAAATAAATGAATATATCTCCCAAATTCTGTCATGGGGCATATATCCCCAACACAGTGTGCGGTCATGAGACTCTGCTTACATCTTCCAGGGGGGAACTTTAGTAAGAAGCCAGATATGAGTTTTACTAACACAGAGAAGTTTTAAGATATTTTAAGTAGTAAATCCAGAGTGTGAACACATCCAGTAAAAGTAAACATCTTACTTTTCAAACCTTAGTTATTAGTTTTCGTAGTATCAAATATATTACAAGGCAAATGTGCCAAAGTACCAAAAGAAAAGTGTAATTTTTTTGTAGAATGTTCCCTCACAGTGACTACTAAAAGGATGTATTTTGGGACTAATTTTACTGTTGCCTTGTATGTTTAAGGATGTTTAAAGTTCTGCTAATTTTAACTATTGCTTACTTAAACATGTCATCTTTCAGTTTAGGGGAGACATACCAAATAGAGATACTTGTTATTCACTGGACTAAAAGGGTAGGTAAAATTGTAATATGGAAAGTAACTAAAGCTGTCAGAGTAATAAACTACAACATTTAATATTGGCTTATGTGATGTAGTGGAGAATAGGTATACAATTGCATACAATTGAGATATGCCTATACAAGTAAGATAAGCCTACAAGTACCTTGAATGTGTAGAATATTTAAGTACAGTGGGTCTATTTGAGTACTTTGGTGCTACTTGTACATTCCACATCAGTTCGTGTCTATCATGCAGCTCATGCTCAGTTTTCACCCACCTGCTATGACTGCAGGGTTGCTCTGCCCTCCCTCAGGCTTCACCCACAGCTCCAGGCTGAACTTGGCCCTCGGCAGCTCCACCCCTGCAGCCGGTTTCACCTTCAGCTGCTCCCTGCGTCCACTGAAGTACAGGGCAGTCATCCAGGAAGGGGGCACCCTTGGCAAGGGACTCCCCCAGGGAAGGGAACTCCCGACAGGCATGTTCGCGGGCTGTTCCTCCTCCACCACTTCCCCGGAGTAGTCCTCGGTACTATCCTCAATGTTACCGGTGGAGGACTGCTGGTCTCCATCTTCCTGCTGCAGCCTGTAAAGTACCAGGAGACCCCTGGAATCTGTTGAGCTGTCAGGGAAAACTTTCTCCCAGCTGGAGTTACCGTCTTCCTCGTACGGAGACGCGCCGCCGAGGCTGCGAGTGACCCTCGAGCGAGTGCTGCGGGAGGGCTTCGTGTGGCCCGAGGAGGACACGGTTTTCCCGGGGTCTTTAAGGAGAGGCTTTCCGGGCTGCTGCGTGGTGCTTTCACTGACATCATTTGTCTTTCGCTTGTCGTTTGTGTGGCTGTTCTCAAAGTGCCGTCCGGTAACCGTATCATATCCGTCCCCAGCACTCTCCGCCACATCCTCCCCCGCGGCAGCGACCCGGTGGACCCCGGTGTCAAACCTGCTGCACTCTCCCTCACAAACCAAAGGAGCGCTCTTAACACTGTACGGCTCTCTCCGGCTCGTGTGTGTCCTCGGACGGACCGCTGGAGGGCGGTGTTGGGACGGGGAGAGGGAGCGGGGTTGCCGCAGGGACCTCCAGACGCCGGACGAGGTGCAGGGTTCACCTGCTAGCCTGGAGAGCTCACTGTCTGCCCGCCGGGCCATGCTGCGCTTGTACCAGCTCAGTGCATCGGAGCGAACCGGGCTGAGCAGCCACGTGTTAGTGATGAAAACAAGGAATATAGCCAGTAGTCTGATGAACAACATTGTGTCAGGTTAGGAACAGGTTTTTGTCGTTGTTTTATTGAAGACAAATTGGGGGGGAAAAAACGTTTTAGCTCTTAAAAAGTCAGCCTCTGGTTTCCAGGTCAGCAGCAAGAGGTCTCACGCCAATTCGCCAAACTGTGGTTATTCGATTTGTTTGTGTATATTTACTGAGTAATAAAGAAACATCTGTTTAGGCTACCGAATTAGAAAATGTATTTATTATGGTAAACAAATTATAAAAATAATCAAATGTAAAATAAATCAGTGCATTCGAAATGAATCAATTAAAGAAAGAGGTTGTCACATTCTTGAACATATTGGATATTGAGGTTCTTTGTATATGTTTTGTATTGATTTTGAATAAAGCAGACGTTTAACAGCTGAAGATCTGATTATTTTCTCTGATTCTGAGTTCATCCAAATCCTTTCTTCACGCAGCTGCAGCACAGTTATGCACTTTGCACGAGCCTTCTTTACATCTGTGTATTCAGCAAAATATCTGTAGCGTGTTTAAGTTTCTGTTTAATTCTAGAAAAAAAAAATTAATTTATAAAACTCCTTTCTGCGTTTCAGAACAATTATGTTTAAACGTCAGGCTGATTTCAAATCTGAAATAAACAGAAACAGAATTGTTTTTTTTATAACCTAAGAGGGCAGATTTCAATTCCAGGAATAAATCAGGTGAAATCGGATCATTTCAATCCACACTGACTTTGAATAAAGCCTCTTTTTTACCTGACCACAGCGGGATCATTCAGTGCGTCCTGATCCAAAATATGGCTGCAAGGTGAATCAGAATAATGAAAAAAGAAAAGTCACTCCAAACTCAGTGCAAAGTGCCAGTCCTTAACTAGCTACCATACTTGTTGAGCAGAAGCTTTTTCCTATAATTTCTGAAAGAGGGGACACTAATATTAGTCCATTAAATCATAGCTCGGCGTCTGCGCGTCAGCTCCTCTTGGTTTTTGTTGTGCGTCTGTGTGCGCCTCAGAGTGACTTGCTGCTCCTCTGCATCGGTCCGTGCAGTAGTAGTAATATCCTCCTCCATTCACTCCTCCATCTCTCTCTCCCTCTTCCCCTCTCTCTCTCTTTCTCTCTCTCTCTCTCTCTCTCTCTCTTCTCTCTCTCTCTCTCTCTCTCTCTCTCTCTCCCTCATTCTCTCGAGTCTAAAGGTTTTTTTTATTATCAGGGAGCCCCTGCCCGCCCTGACATCACCGGTAGGGGAAGTGCGGTGGAGGTGGTGGAGGGAGGAGAGGGTTGTGAGGGGGGGGGCTCACACTTGTGTTTTACAAGGGAAATCCTCTCCTCTTTCCCCTGCCCAGTCCTGTGCTGAACATCCCTCTTGTTGCATCGGGGCAACACAGGAAGGAGGCTATACACTTTATGTATATTATTCTTGTCCTGATCTCATCCATCCATCCATCCACCTCTAGTGAATGTTTCCTTACTTCAGTAAAAGTAGCAGCACATGAACGTAAACACATTCTTAAAGTAACTTCCATTTAAAATGTTATCAACAGCAACCTGCAGTGGCAAGTTTTAACGAAGAAACCTACAATTTTGAGGTACTAGGAATATTGCACTTTTTTAACTTAAATTCACAAATAGCAGCTTTGGTTGCTTTGCACATGCAGAGTCTGCATGCATAACTAGGATGTATACTATATCCACTGCTAGGATTAAATTAAACAGAATAAAATATAGCTAAATTAAGTTCCAACTAAACCAACTACTATTAAACCACTATGATATATTTCTGGTTTGTCATTTACAGTGGAGGACTTTTACTTGTAATGAATTATTTTTAAATTGCAGTATGCACTTTTACCTATACTTTTAACTTTGAATACTTCCTAAAATTGGTAAAATACTGTTAAGCATAAACATAATAGTGTAAGTTATGTACACAACAAAAGTAAAGGTAAACAACATAATATATTGTGGTTTTAAAAAAATATTTTTTTTTCAATGGTTCTTTAATGTATCTGTGTATCTGTTTGGAGATATTGGGGATAATACCTTGTCATAGTTCATTATTGCTTTTAAGTATAAAATATTAATGTATAATATAGTAAATGTCTGTGAAAAGAATTTCCTCTAAAATGTGGTAAATAAGTCTTACTTTAAAAAAAAAAAAAACATAGAACAGTGCTCAACTAAATGTTCTAAGTTACTTTCCACCACTGTGTCATGTCTTCTTAATGGGAGGCTCTACTGTCAATCTGGCAACAGATGAATGAAGGTGGATGTGGCTGACACTCTCTCACACACACACTCTCTCACTCTCTCACACACACACACACACACACACACACACACACACACACACACACACACACACACACACACATTCCCTCTAAAGTAAAGGAGGTGAGATTTGAGTAACCCCTCTTCCCTCTCCCCCTTTTCCACCCCTGTTTCTCTTTTTCTCTTCCTTTTTCTCCCGCCCCTCTTCTCTTGATCTAACCCTCTCACTCACTCATGCTCCGGCACCCTTCAGTGGTACAACACTGACAGGCACAACATCTGTCTCGCACATGAAAAGGTTTTTTGCAAGCTTTTCTATCGTCAAAATATGCTACCGGTTTATGTCGTACTGTTCTGCTCAAGTTGACTGAAAACAGGGTGAGGAAGCATCGGCTGAGGGGAGGGGATAAAAACAGGGGAGATGTCAGGATAACTATGGAGGGATTTTAGACATTAATGGCAAAACTAAAGGTAAAAATACCACAGATTATATGCAACTCGTTTAGTAGCTTTAAACAAAAGTTGCATTCTCTTACGGAAATTAAAAAATGTTCTTCATGTTCTCAGTAGCATTTAACCAATATGTTCTCCCTTGCTGTAGAAGGCTGAGATAAGTGGTTAAAAGCTCCCAAAATAAGATATGATACGATAATATGAAATACGATACGATACTACGAAATGTGATACAATATAATACGATGCAATAAGATGCAATAATACTTTATTGTCAGATCAAGTCTGACATTTTTCATTTGCAACATCAGCAAGGACAAATATTTAAGACAAGATACAATGAATACATTTAACAAATTAGTAGCCCTTGAGGTACTTTTTATTGTCTTCTGTCAAACTAACTCTCACAATCAGTAACAGTCTGTTCACCATTTTCTATTGGATTTTTTGAGAGAAATACTATATTTCTCTATTAAGTCCTGTTTATACAGCAGAAGAGGCAACGCTGTATAGAGCACTTTATAAGAGAATCTAACTTCAGTAGTTGTGTGCACTAATTTGCTACCATTCTAGTATCATCCACTTTTTCACGTGGTAAAAAAAAGTGCATTTTACTGAAAAAGTTGCAGAACGCCATCATTGTCTGTCTTTTTGTCTCTTCAAGCCAAAAAGTCTGTTTTGTAACAGATCATATATGGATTAATATTTGGACTCATGAACAATAACATGCAAATGGGTAAAAAAATTGCTTTTGGCAATGTGTGCAGGCCCTCCTAACTCAAAAGACAGGTGCACTTACTGTGAGGTTTCCAGACACTGCAAACAAAATCTATACTCATATTGAAGGGGCTTTAAAACTTTATAGCTTTAATATGCAATCGGCTGTTTGTAGACTTATGCCACTTGAAGATTTTTTAAGTGTCCTTTTGCGAGTTTAATTAAACAATTGTGTGGATGTTGATGTCAAATATAATTTACGTATTTTATCTTGATGCACTCACTCTTTATTTAAGAGATAATTAAGAAAGAAAGTGACCACTATGGCAGCTGTTGTGGTTCCACACCTTTTAAATGCTGCCCCTTCTTCATCCCCAGACCGCACTATTTTTGTCAGACTCAATTTGCAAACAGAGGCCTGGCTCTAGAATGGAGATGGAGATGGAGGAGGCCGCTGGCAGTAATGGCAGGGGCCCCCGAAGGGGCAAAAACGGTTCCTAAAGAGTGGGAGGCAGGAATTCCACAATCCTAGCCTGCCTGACTGAGAGGGATCTGCCTGCTAAACATTCAGCTTTTTCTGCTGGCCAAGTGCCCTTTGAAATCCAGCTGCAACTGTGTTGGAAAAAAAAAAACGAAACAAGAGAAAAAGGAGGGGTGGGTTTTAGAGAAAGCAACAAAAAAGGGAGGGAAAGGGAGGATGAAGGAGAAGAGAAAGAGAGGAAGAGAGCGATGTGCATAGTGTGTGTGTGTGTGTGTGTGTGTGTGTGTGTGTGTGTGTGTGTGTGTGTGTGTGTGTGTGTGTGTGTGTGTGAGTGTGTGTGTGAGTGTGTGTGTGGTGTGTGGTGTGTGTGTCTGAGAGAGACTCTGAATGAGCGTGCTCCACCGGGGCCTCACCCCCCGCTGTAAGAGACCTCCACAGATTATCCCTCATCTGAGCTTGTCGGTCTTGACCCCACCGAACCTGAGGCCCGCTCTCTGTCTTCCCCTCTCTGTTTCACACACACATTTTCCCCACTCACTCAATCACTCACTTACACACACACACTCTTTCCTCCACACACCCTCATTATTTTCTCGGTGTCACTCACTATTTCTCTTTTTTTACGTCTCTGCCACTCACTAACCTTCCAACGCACCAACATTGCCGTCCATCCACCACAACCACCACACACACACACACACATTCCCCAAACACGCGCGCACACACACACACAACCTGGTACCTCATGCAAAAGAGGGGGACCCAATGGGATAAAATCCAGGCTGATGTGCAGGACAAATGAGGAGGGGAAGAAAGAAGAAAAGGGGGAAAGAAAGACGGAAAGCTTTTCACCACCACTGGTATAAAATAGAAAGGGGGGAGCGAGAGGGCTTGAGGGGGACAAATGCAACACGATGTACATACAGTACTGCAGGTGTTTGGCTCAAAGGGTCTTAATCAGAGTCCGTTGTTGCATGGGGTAACTCAGGTGTTCAAATCATAAACTATTACTGATATTTCTGTCCGACTTTATAGACACACTTATTATTATATATTTATTTTTTTATTTTAAATCTTACCAATCAATCTGCATTGTGTTATCCTTCTTAAACAGTTTGTTATCCTTTATACAGAAAGATCATTTAAAAAAACAAAGTATGGTGGACAATGTTCTCAGATCTTTTAGGCTACTTAAGTAGCAATACAAGTCCTGCATTCAAATAATACTTAATTATAGGTTCAAAAGTATTAGTATCAACATACAAGAAGTAAAAGTACTTATTCACGACAACAGACTATTGTAGATGCATATATATTATATTGGATTATAAATATGAATGGATTATTTCGTGTATTGTTCTTCCGTCAATGGATCAATAAGGTAATGTTTTAACTTGAAAAAAGGTTTGATAATTTTTATTAGTTATATTTTGAATCATAAATATAAATCTTCAAAGTAATTTAAGGTATTGAATGAATGGAATACACAACATCATTTCAAATGAATTAGGATGAAGTAGAAGTGGAACAGTGCAGAACATTGAAATACTAAAGAAAAGTACAATTGTACTTAAATTGAGTAAATGTATACATTTACTTTCCAGTACAAAAAAAACATTTCCCAAATTACAGTGTTAGCTTTTTTGAAGTATATGATTTTTATTGTAATGTATTTTAATGTATTTAATCCAATAAGACCAAAATCTGCTCAAATATAGAGTATTACTGATACATGTAGACTCATACTTCTTTTATATTGACCAACACAGAGAGAAAAATGCTACTGTACATGGTGGTCCTTTTTAGGGAAATTAATCTACTTTTCAATGTATCCAGTAATTTTCCCCTTGCTAAAAAACCTTATACACATCCTAACTGAGCTTCATAATGATACATGTAAACTCCTTCTGCAAACAAAAACATGGGAAAATCCATGTTGTGCGTGCCTACATGGAGGACCCCTTATTTGTCCACGTGGAGGTAAAATTGGAAAAGCAAGTAGCAGGCTGGATAAACTGTGAGTGTGAATAAGTGAGGGCTCCTTAGGTTTTATTTGCGGAGCTGCAGGTGGATACTTGGATGACACTACACTATTTCTTGGCTTGGTTGCTGGCTGCACTTTATGGAAGTGACCTACCTGCTTGTTTTTGATGTAACTGCAAAATCCTCACTCTGAAGTATGACATTAATTCCAATAAAGCTACAGACTTGTAAAGCTCAAGCACAATATTCTGGTGTTTTTCTGTTGATCTTTTCAGTTTGCTGATATATTGGCCTTTTATGAACATGCAAGATAATTAAAGTAGGATACATTTTTGATCAAATAACAAATAAGTACAGCTCTTTACAGTTTCTTTATGCCATTTTCTTTTCCATTCTGGTTTTCAGCTGAGAATTACAGTTTAATGACAATCCGTTATTTAGCATACTGTACATAGCCAACACCAGAAACTGTACATAATTTGTTTTCAATCCAAAACTATTTTTGCTAATCATGTCAATGCTTCCCTACTTTAAATTATTTTGTAGATACTACTTTTTTTAAATGTTTGTTTGTGTAGGCCTACTCAATATTAGGGTAGGCTATTCTCATCTCTGAATCGGATGCAGATGTTAATGAAAGACCAAGACAGAGAGTCCATTAATGCTCAATATTTCATTATTCAGTTTTGTTGCATCAATAAGTATGAACAAATATACCAAAGAACCACAAACTACTGCATCACAAAACTATTGGAGTAACTTTAAATCACATTTTAAATAGCCACATTAACTGCAGCGGTGTTCATTAAGTAGGCCTACGCTATTTAGATTTCTATCATCGCAGTTCAACTCCCTGTCGCTAGAGGGAGGTAGTTGAAAGCCGGGAGCTCACCGGGTACCTGGGGAAATAATCGAGGAAACTCAAGAGATTCCTCTCCGTAGCTAACACTAGCTAGCCGGCTAATCTCCTGAACAACGCAGTTAGGTTGTTTTTTGGCCGTTTCAATGCCTATGTCTTCTGTCCTTTATATTTCAGTGAGTTTCTAATAGGCCGTCAGTGTCAAAAGTGAGGCACACACGGAGGGACAAGTTTAAAATACGCTGGATGTTTGGCCAGTGTTGCTTTCTCCCAGGATGCTAGCACATAAGCAAGCCAACTAGCTAGCCAACCTGCTAAGGTAGCCAAATAGCAGCACTGTCCGGATGCTTTGAAGAGCAACGCAGCGGATTTTGGGGAGTTTCTAGTCGGCCTCGCATGATGTCAGGCAACCGGCCACAGCAGAGCCCCGGTGGGGCGAGCTCAGTGCCCAGCACGAGCAGCAGCAGTAGCACGGGTAACTCAAACAGTAGCGGTGGGAGCAACGCCGTCACAAGTAATGGGAACAATTCTGCAAATGTTGTGCCCTCCCGGACCCTACCAGCAGCCACCGAGGGCGGCTTGGCGGTGCCAACTTTGGCCGCCGTACCCTCGTCTCGGGGCGGCTTTGCTTCCCTGAGCAGACCCTCTGCGTCTTCAGGCAGCCGAAAGAAATCCCACCACCAAGCACCCCTCTACAACGGCCTCTTGAATTCATACGAAGATAAAAGCAACGATTTTGTCTGGTTAGTTTTCGCAACGACTTTTTTCAGAACGTGTTCTTTTTCATTATATGCAGTTGTGTTTTTAATTGTCACTGTAAGTGTTTAAATAGTTTGAAAGCTAAACTTTGACATACACTTAACTTTTTCTGTACTTTTTTTCCAGCCCAATTTGCTTCGAGATGATAGAAGAGGCACACATGACAAAATGTGGGCACAGTTTTTGGTAAGTTGTCAGGTGTAGATGAGGCAGTGTGGGATACAGGTGTCCCAGTTTGTTCTAGAATAATGACACACCCGTTGGGCTATTAAAACGCACAGCAGAGCAACATGTAAAACAAATAACAAATGTGTTATTTGCAACAAAAATTAAAA
Organism: Dissostichus eleginoides; assembly: GCA_031216635.1. Lineage (NCBI taxonomy): Eukaryota > Metazoa > Chordata > Actinopteri > Perciformes > Nototheniidae > Dissostichus > Dissostichus eleginoides. The sequence continues at coordinate 21,982,419 of CM062276.1, forward strand.
TGCAACAACTATATTCTTCGTCCCCTGTCCACCAGTTTAGCCAACACCTAAAAAACTTCAACCTCATAAAAACTAAAATATGTTTGGTTTATAGTTTCCAACTTCAACAAACCAAGAATCTTTGCATCATTGGGAGAAGACACTTGCTTTTACTTTTGTAATGTTCTTAGCAAGATTCTGAAAAAAAACACTTTGGCAGACAGAGTGACAATCAATCAGGAAATTAAACATAAAAGTCTAACAATAGAAAGAAAAAACATGGACAAAAGCAACATGAGAATAGAGAAGCCGAACTTATTGGGATGGCACAGTTTTATACTGGCATTTCAACACTTGTATAGCTGAATTGTATATAACTAATAACTCATACCTTTGCATGGTATTCCCACATATCATCATTTTGTTATTTCTCCCTTCTGCAGTTTCAAGTGTATCCGCCAGAGTCTGGAGGACAGCAATAGATGTCCCAAGTGTAATTATATTGTCGATAACGTTGATCAGCTTTACCCAAACTTTCTTGGTAGGTATTTTGAGTAAGAAAGTGGATGTTTGTTTGTTTGTTTGTTTGTCTTAACACGGTTTTGCTTGGGTTCATCCTGCTTTCATTGATCAGTAAACAATTCAATAATGCAAGAGCTGTTATAGAGTTCACATTTACATGTCGAGTCACACTTAGCATATGCATTATAGAGCTGTATATATATATATATATATACAACTGTTTTTGAGTACCTAGCCTTCCTAACTCTTTCCTTCCCCCCCATCCCAACCACCTGCTCCACCCCATGTCCACTTCTTTCAGTAAATGAACTGATTCTTAAACAGAAACAGAGGTCGGAAGAGAAGAGACTAAAACTAGATCATCCTGTAAGTACAAAACACACACACCACTTAGTTTTTTTGTCTACCTGTGAATCCCGTTAAACTCCTGCACACTATTTTACTCAAGTTTTTTTAGAAAGCATGTAACTGATCGGTGTGTCTGACTACAGAATGGGTCTCGGTGGCAGGTGTTCCAGGACGTTTTGAGTCCTGACCAGGAGAACTTGGACCTGGCAAACGTCAACCTGATGCTGGAGCTCCTAGTCCAGAAAAAGAAGCAGCTGGAGGCGGTGAGTAAAAGTTTAACAGGCATCAGAAATGTGGTTTATTTTTCTTTGGTGCCAAATGTTCTTGCATTCTGAATCTGTTTTTGGCTGCTAATAATAAACGTAGTACTGGAAAATACTTCCCAGTAGGATTTGTAACTTCAAGGGAGTAGGATACAAAGTCACTTGCCAAATGCAATATCCACACAGAGTTGTGGTAGTTAACAATGCATGACAGATAAGTCTGACCACGATGAAGAGACTACATGATTCTGTCAAATCGATGCTTTTTGATAAGCAGGTTAGCACCGTAGTCAAATCCTGCTTTTTTAAAATAAGACTATTGGCCAAAACCAAGTCCTATTTATCTTTTAAAGACCTAGAAAGGGTCATTAACGCCTTTGTAACCTCAAGACTGGATTACTGCAACGCTCTGTATGTGGGTATGGACCAGGCCTCAATTAGACGCCTGCAGCTACTGCAGAACGCAGCTGCACGTCTTCTGACTGGCCACAAAAAGCGTGACCACATCACCCCAATTCTGGCCTCACTGCACTGGCTTCCAATTCGGTTCCGAATTGATTTTAAAATCCTTTTATTTGTTTTCAAAGCCCTAAATGGGCTGGCTCCGGCTTATATAGCAGAACTCCTCCAGCGCTACACCCCAGCCAGAGCTTTAAGGTCTGCTGACCAGCTGCTGCTGATAGTGCCCAAGACCAGGCTCAAAACCCGAGGTCACCGAGCCTTCGCAGCAGCTGGCCCCAGGCTCTGGAACACTCTGGCCCTCCATGTGAGGTCGGCCCAGACACTAGGGGTTTTTAAATCTACACTAAAGACACACTTCTTCTCCCTGGCCTTCTAGTCAGAGCGGAGTATGACACCTGACTATTCCCTGTGTTTTTTATATATCTGTTGTAATTTATTGTCTTTTATTGTGATTGTAGTAATGTGTTTTTATTACATGTACAGCACTTTGGCTCGACCAAATCGCTTTTAAATGTGCTTTATAAATAAAAATAAACCTTGATGCTAATTGGTTACACTGAAAAATGGGCAGCACAATGAACCCAGGGTATCTGCAAGTGAAAGTCTGAAAAAGCATTGATCTCAGTTCTCTCCTTCCTGCCTTAGAGGGAATTAAAACCAGAGACTGTATATAAGACCATTGTTTTGTGGATTACCATTTGAAAGCCTTGAGTTTGGCATTTGTCAGTCGCCATCTTGGTTTTTTAAGCCCAAAGTGACGAGATGGGAGGAGATGGGGCTGGGTACTGTTTGCACAGCTAGCCTGCTTAGCATCTGTAATTAACGTTAACTGTGATAATTATTCAGATAAACAATAAGAGCAGGAGATATCCATATTTGAGAGACTGACAACAGCATGCTTGCATGAAATTACTTTAACGAACATGGATAACAATTGCGACTTTCAAAATAGTCTGTGATTATAATTTTTTATCAATCAAGTAATTGATTAGTCAACTAAACATTGTAGTATAAATAAACATTATACAAGTAAAAACAATAAACATGTCAAGGGAACAACTGTATTGGTCAATGGTCTGGCAACCAAAAATGTTTTTAAAATTCTATTTTCTGCAGCTCTACTTGTTTTACTATCACTTTTTTTACTATGCGATATCATGTATCCTCTCCGTCTCTTCACTAGGAATCCCAAGCCGCTCAGAGACAGATCCTTATGGAGTTCCTCAAAGAAGCCAGGAGAAACAAGAGAGAAGTACTTTAGTTTTAATATACTTATATTATACTGCTGTGATGAAATGAACCTGAAAGCTTTTCACATGCAGCCATATTTATCTGTGTTTCTGGCTCTGTCAACAGCAACTTGAGCAACTGCAGAAAGAGCTCAACTTTCTCGAGGAGGACATTAAACGTGTTGAGGTAAGCAGAGAATCTATAACTGGCATTCATAGTAAATGGAAAGGTAGAGATTGTGCACATGTGTTTAGGAAATCATATTATATTAGGAAATGGCAACAACAGGGGCTTTTCCATCAGCAGCTGAAAAAGAAAAACATGTTTTTTTGTGTCATTTTTCCCAGGAAATGAGCGGCCTGTACTGTCCAATGATGGAGGCGGAGTGTACGGTGCCTAATGTGGAGGCTCCATCACCAGCACCCAGGTACAGCTGGATTTATATACAAATGCTATCAGTACAAGAAAGGATTCGTCATCACAAACAAACACATTCAGCTTTATGTTCAGTACAATAGAAAAACCCAATGTCAGCCCACATGGTTCTTTTTGATGATGCTGTTTTTTCTGTATTATTTGAATCATTGGAGACCATCCAATGTCTTTTTTTTTACATTTGGTTAGTATCTATGTTTATATTTTCAAGCCGGTGGTTAGAATCTAATGTGTATATATTTAAAATGTGGTTAATGTCCATTTTTATATATTTTTGGGCAGTTGCTTAGTATATTTGTTTTATATTTTTTGGCAGTTGCTAAGTATAATTTTTTAACTCTTGGTTAAGACTCCCTTTTTTATTTTGTAGCAGTTGGTTGATATTCAATGTTTGTTTTTTGGTCGTCTGTTATAGTGTATTCTAACTTACACCCACAGTATATTACAGCATATTTTATAGTGTTTTTTACAGATACTCTATAGACATGTATATCTTTCTATTGTTAAACACATCTAATTTCATCTCTTTATCTAATTCCTGTATAACCCTACAGAGCCTGTACAACCCTTTGTTTGTTTCTCGAGTAGCTGCAGCAGTATTATTGAGGCACCAGACTACAGCCAGCCTCCAGGATTTGGTGGAACAACCCAGGTGAGTGAGAGAAACACTCATGCTGTTTGGATAGTGGCTTTTAAATCCATTAGAAACCCTCGTTTGATATTTATGTCTGTTATCATCATTATTTTTGTTGGATTTAGACTCGCTTGGAATCTGTTAAGGCAACTACAAGGACCATTTTATTACGCGTTGATTTTGGCGGCCCCTTGACAAAATGCTTCTGGTTTTACCGGAATGAAGACTGCATTTCCCATGAGCACTACCGCCTCTTTAAGCAATGATTTCATCCGCATGGCCAATACCTTTGTTTGTTTTGGAAGCATTGAAAGAAAAACACAACTCTTGCTCTCTCTTTTATTCCAAAAGCTGTCAGTTGCCTGATTTATGTTGCTTGTAATCAGATAAAGCTTTGCTGTGGTTATTTTTCTTGACAAACAAAGCTATTGTAAGCTTCATTTAACTGGCAACAGCCAAGACGTTAGCTAGCTTTGTTCTAGCCACCAACATAACTATATCTTGATGTAAAACCCTGTCTCAAAAAGTATATTTTGAATTACAAAGTCATATCACACCACAGTCTATGTGGAAAAGTGACAATTCAGGATTGTCTTTTTATATTCTTTTAAATCCCACAATCCTTCCCATCTGCTGAAAGACCGAACAAGGTTGATACTTGTTTGGGCCTTTTTTGTTCCTTCTGTCAATTATTTAGTCATTTTATTTGCTGATCCTGCCCCTGTATTAGCCATAACCACTAAATATAATATAACAAACTTCATTATTTGAAGAGAAATCTCCTCTGGCTAACGTATGACTAACTACCACACGTAACCGGTATAAATGCATTCGTAGGCTCATCTCGTAAATGCTCAGTCAAATTATGGATGAGTTTCAACAGAATAAATGTCAGAATGACTTTGACTCAACTGTACTCTTAAACACTTGAAATTGTTTTTACCAGGGCAAGAGACAGACCTGGTACAACAGCACCTTGGCGTCACGGAGGAAGAGGCTGACTGCTCATTTTGAGGATCTGGAACAGTGCTACTTCTCCAACAAAATGTCACGCATCACAGGTAAATGTCCGTTAGTAGGGGGGGGGGGAAAACCAGAGTGAAGCTTCAGTTCTTAAAGGATGAGTGGGCAGTGCCTTAAGTAGCTTTTTGCTAAATTGAAGACCACATTTGCCACAAACATGTCTTCTGGCTGTCACAGAGTGAGTGTTTGTAACGTAAACAAATCACGAAATGCGGTCACACAATACAAAAATTGCATTATTTTTGGTCAATATATCACACATGTGACATTCATCTCCTCTAGAAATTCAGATTTAGTTATATTGATCCTCTTTTTTCTATAGCATAGAGTACTTAGGTCATGTAGCCATTGCTCTTATGGAACAGTTTTTTAATAATGTGTGTTCAGATGAAGGCAGGAACCTGAACCAGCTGGATGACTTCATGGAGTGCCTGTCAAAGTTCACCCGCTACAACTCTGTGCGGCCGCTCGCCACCCTCTCGTACGCCAGTGACCTGTACAACGGCTCCAGTATTGTCTCCAGGTACAAGAAATGCATAAAATGACCTTGAATACAGGTCTGACGCACTTTGTGGCCTTGATCTTTGAAGGCTCAATGTGTGATATTAGAGTTGTTATGCTGTTTTTTTACCCATCCTAACAAGTTTTCTATCCTGTGTTTCAGTATTGAGTTTGACCGTGACTGTGACTACTTTGCCATCGCCGGTGTGACCAAGAAGATCAAGGTGTTTGAGTACGGCACAGTGATCCAGGACGCCGTGGACATCCACTACCCTGTTAATGAAATGACCTGCAATTCCAAAATCAGGTAGGGGAAATAAATGTCCTACAATGTTTTAGATGTTCTGGTTGTAAACACATATTGCAAATATGGTGTTATTTTCCATTCGACGATGTCAAAGAGTTGTATTTCAATAATAACCCATAGAAGGAAAAGAATGTCCCTATATTTTTGTTTAATATTGTGATCAAATCACATCAGTTTAAGTATTTTCTATTTATAGATAATGTTCATTTACTCCGACAGAACAACTGAAACCATTATCTATGGTCTCTTCAAAGCTATTAGACTTCCTTTTGGACAAGAATTGTAATTTTACATTGCAGAACACTGGTCTACTGATTTGATCATTTGTTTGGTTAATCCGACAACACAAACAGGCTCTCAAATGTACTGTTTTTCAATATGTCATATTTTTATTTTACGGTGGGCTTTAAGGGGATAAGATTAATGTTGTTTTACTTCATTGACAGACTGATGCAAGCCCACTTAAAATATCCAAATCACCTAAAAACCAAGGCCCTAGTCTAAAGAAATATTAAATGGAGCACTTATTAAGAAGGTGACAAGTTGTGAGCTTACATCTTAAAGTGAAAGTAATCCCGACCTTGTTTGGTTGTAGCTGTATCAGCTGGAGCAGCTATCACAAGAACCTTCTGGCCAGCAGTGACTATGAGGGGACTGTGATCCTGTGGGACGGGTTCACAGGCCAGAGGTCCAAAGTCTACCAGGTATGATAATGATATCATATAGATTTCCTTTGTTTGTGATCTGTTTCCAATCTGTCATGTCCCATGTATAAGGTTTCTTTCTCTTGTTCTCCAGGAACATGAAAAAAGGTGTTGGAGTGTCGACTTTAATCTGATGGACCCAAAGCTGTTAGCCTCCGGTTCTGATGATGCTAAAGGTAACCGAGAAATGCTTTTTTCTGACAGTTTTCAAGACTTAAATCTTCCAGGTCATGGTGAATTGTTTTTGTTTGTTCTTGTGTTTCAGTGAAGTTATGGTCGACCAATCTTGACAACTCTGTGGCCAGCATCGAGGCCAAGGCCAACGTCTGCTGTGTGAAGTTCAGTCCGACCTCCAGGTATCATCTGGCCTTCGGCTGCGCAGGTGAGATCAGGATCGATTTCTCTAGAACTGGATTTGAACAGCATTGAGCAGAATTGACCCTAGATGGTTTAAAAAAGTATCTTCTTTTTGTTTTTCTTCTTGTTTCTGTGATTCTTCTTTTTGTTCTTCTTGTTTTTCTCCATATTCTTCTTGTTCTCTATGTGAAGACAAAGGTTTTTGTTCGTGATCTTTTTCCTCCTTTTTCTTCTTCTTCCTCATCTTTTTTTGTATTCTTCTCCTTCTTCTTGATCTTGTTTTTCTTCTTATTGTTCTTTTTCTTGTGAATTATTGTAATACATTTCTGTCTAACATAGACATCACAAACATGTTTTGTAAATATTCCCTTTAAAAGCCTGCAGCATATTTTATAAGCAGGTTACAGTATCTGGTCAGACTCCAATGAGTGCAGTTTATCTGTTTATTTCACACTTTAAAAGTCCATAGGGGGGAACAAGAAGATGAGAATTACTCGTGCTTAAAATCCCAGGCAAAAACATTCTCATAGATCATTGTGATTTATTATTATCGTTGCACTCTTACCTCATTCACACCAACGCAACTCCGGTTCAAGCTCCGTGCTAGAGCTTTTCAGGTTCAGAACCGGTTCTTCGGTTTAGCTCCGGCTCTTTTCACACGCTCAGAGCCCGACTGGTGCTGCGTCATTGCGTCCTCGTTTGCGTCATGACGTAACCGTTTGCGTGCCTGCTTCATAAAGCCAAACCGCGCGGAAACCCCTCACAGCTCACACCGACAACAACAACAATGGCCGATTGTGTTGAAGCGCTACTCGTTTTGGTTTTGGTAAAAACCAGCGGTTGCCATCTCTTTCTGCAATTGTTGGAGAATTGCTTTGGACCGCGTGCTCCCCTCCAGCTTCCTCTGTACCTCTTCGGAAGACCAGATTCCCAGTAGGTAGCTGGTCTCTTCAGTGGACCACTGCTGCTTGTTAAGTTTCTCCATCGTTGTGTACAAACTGGATAAAACGCGGGCTTTTTGTTGTTGTTCGGGAGTTGATCCCGCCCCTGCCCCCGCCTCGACGTAAGCGTGACGTATGCGGTGCTTTTGCTCTAGCCGGAGAATTTTTTGGTGCTTGAAACGAACCGGATTCCGGAGCTAAGAGGCTGCTCCGCTGCGGTGTGAACAGGAAAACCCGGTGCTTTTCAAGCTCCAGCTCCGAACCGGCCCTGAAACACCGTTGGTGTGAATGAGGTATCTGACAGGGTGCACACACCTCACATAGTCAGCAGTCCGTCCTCGTGGACCACGATATTTATGTTGTGGTTTCACACACACAGGTGGTCCAGTCTAACAACTTGATCTGCTGTTTCTCCCAAGGGATTAATAAGAATCTGAACAATTATTTTGTGCACCAAAACAACCTTTCAAGTACCTAACCTTGGATAAAATAGCAAACTGCGTTTTATCGAGCGGTGAATTGCCCTGGCTTATATACTCCATTCCGTTTGTCTCCAAGGTCCAAGTCCACCGAGCCCCTCCTTGACCTTGAAGGTGTTGGTTGAGCGCCTGGAGTAAAGCTAGAACACTGGAGTAAAAGCCAGTTGGCATAGTGTTTCTTTTTTAAAACAGAGCTTGTATGAACCACAAACTGTCAGTCTTTTCAGTGTGAGAAAAAGTTTTTAGAGAGTACTTGTCCATGGACAAGTGAGTTTGGCAATTTACTTGTCCGAATACATTTTTCACTTGTCCAGAATGGACAAAAATTGTTCTTCGCCATCATATTTTACATTTTCCCACGGTTTTTACGACACCGCTAACGTAAGTGAGCGGTAAGATTTTACTGCATCACACATAGGGTTGGGTATCGTTTGGATTTTAACGATTCCGGTTCTGCTTTTCGATTCCGGTTATTTTCGGTTCTCGATTCCGGTTCTTTGAGAGGGTAAAAATAATGACAAACTGGGAGAAAAATATATTTATGAAAACATTAAGTCAAATCTGTATTCCTATTTACAAATCACTTCATACTGTTTAATTTCTTACGGTTATTGAATACAATTATATAAAAATAATCTCTGCATTGTTTGGTAGCAATAAATGAGGGCGAAAAACGTCACTTGTCCACCGGACAAGTCAATTGAAAGATCTACTTGTCCGATATTGTAAATAACACGTCCCGGACGTTGGGACGTGTGCTTTCTCGCACACTGCTTTTACAACATCGTTTCACCTTGGCTGCCTGTCTTGGTTGTTATGGGATATGCATGACGCGTAGTCTCGCACCTCACAAAACAACCGGAGATAAAAGTAAAGTGCTGCATTCTAAATCCTATTTAAAGGTCCCATGTCATGGCCATTTCTACTGTTCATAATTCTATTGGTGAGGTCTACTAAAATAGATTTATATTGTGCAATTTTCCAAACTCACATTGGTTTCTCATACAGCATCTCTGTATAGTATGTGTATTCACTCTCTGTCCTAAACGGCTTGTTGGAGCTCCTGCCCCCCCCTCCCTGTGAGCCCAGTGTGCTCTGATTGGTCGGGACGTTGCGAGGCTCGTTGCTGCTTGCGAGGAGCAGACAGGCTTCCGTGTCGGCGATACAGCAAAACAAGCGAAACTCATCCTGAGCACACACAAACACTCACAGCCGAAGTAAAAACAATAAGTGTGCTTGATATTGAGTAAGAAAACAAACAGTCGTGGTAGATACCTTGTTTGTTTTAAACATCATAAATACACAAACAACAATGAATACTTACAGGTTGTGTACTCGAATCTCCCGCTGGTCCAAACAAAGTAGGAACAGCATCGTTCTTCAGTGCCCTACGCTGTACATATCCGGCATGAATCGCTGAAAGGTTTGGGAAGCTTTGTTTCGTGAAAGGCTGGCAGAGGGTGTGGCCTCTGGGTATCCCCACGTCAGAGTACCCAGGAAGAAAACATTGGAAAATGAGAAATCTCCAACGAGGCGTTTTGGGGAGGTCTTTTCTGTGTTAGAGTTTTACTCCCTACAGGGTGTACTTTGAGGGTTTTTGACTCTGCAGACCGTTTACATGCATAAAAACCTTCATAACACACAAGGGGACGGGTAATAACCGGAAAAGCATGACATGGGACCTTTAAGAAGAGGGCTTACTTTATTAATCCCCAAATAGAAGATTCAGTTTTTCCACTGTTTTTGTTATACAGCTACAATTGAAGTACTCAGTATTCATCAAGCACCACAAGAAAAGTACAACGTATAGCAGTTATGTCGCACATTTCAAAATCACTTATATGAAATTACTGGATTATGATTAGCGATGAATTAATGTGTTTATCTCCAATCCAATCTACTTTATTTTCTATAGCACATAGTAAAAACAGAGGGTTTACCAAAGTGCTTCACAGCAAACATAACATTATAATAAAATATAATATTACAATAATAGATAAAAGGCACACATAAGAATAGATAAAAGGCCCACATAAGAATTAATACAAGGTACACAAAGGCTATGGACAGACAGTAAAAGCATACAAATCGATAAAACATAGCTCAAACTGACTCGAAAGCGAGGGAAAAGAGGTGGGTCTTTAGGCGGGACTTAAAAGTTTGGAGGGTGGGCGACAATTTGACATGGGGGGGCAGGTCGTTCCAGAGCCTGGGGGCTACCGCTGAGAAGGCTCGGTCTCCCCTGGTCTCTTTCTTGGTTTTAGGGACTACTAGCAGCAGCTGATCAGCCGACCTCAAAGCCCTTGAGGGGGTGTACACCTTTAGGAGGTCGGAGATGTACTGAGGGGCCAGCCCATTAAGCGATTTAAAAACTAACAATAAAATCTTGAAATGAACTCTAAAATGGACAGGAAGCCAGTGGAGGGAAGCCAGAATTGGTGTGATGTGCTCATGCTTGCGTGTTCCTGTAAGCAGCCGAGCCGCAGCGTTTTGTACCAGCTGCAGGCGTGCCAGCGAGGTCTTGTTTAGGCCGGCATAAAGTGCATTACAGTAATCTAGACGTGTAGAAACAAAGGCATGAATTACACGCTCAAAGTCTAAAAAGGATAAAACCGGTTTAATTTTGGACAGGAGCCTCAGGTGATAAAAACTGGACTCAACCACAGAGTTTATCTGTTTATCTAATTTAAAAGCACTGTCTATTTTGACGCCCAGATTTGTGACCATGGGTTTTCCGCTGGTAATGGTGGATTTGATTTTACTTCCTTTGTAAATTGCTGCCGGATGAATTAACCTATAATTATGTCACACTTGTATTGGCTAAACATTTGTATTGGAACTTAAGCTGTCAAATCAATGTAGTTCAGTTAAAAGTATGATATTGACGTCCAAAACGAAGTGGAGTAGAAAATAAAGGTTGTACAAAAAGAAAATACTTACTGAATGCACCCCTTTTTGTTTTTCCGCTCCCAGACCACTGTGTCCACTACTACGATCTACGCAACACTAAGCAGCCAATCATGGTGTTCAAAGGCCACAGGAAGGCGGTGTCTTACGCTAAGTTCGTCAACGGAGAGGAAATTGTTTCTGCGTAAGTCACTCTAGCCTATTTGTAGTAGTATTGTGCTAAAAGCCTATGTGTGTATGTATAAAACAGCTAGTATTTATTTATTTTTCATTCCAATGTATTTTTCTTCTGCAAAGATACTCTTGTGCCATCTAGTATTTATATATTGAGTCTATGTACCCACCAGTGTTGTTAAACTATACCTGTGTCCTTGACATAACTGAGACAAAGACGAGACTTCGACCAGGTCATTAAACCCTGACTGTCGAGAAAAGTCGAGTCAAATTTACCTTGGAATATAAAAACGAGTTTCTTTATGTCCATTGACGAATAAGGAGACAAGATATTATTGTTGTCTATAATGGACTGTTTTTGTTAATCAATATAATGAATACAGATACAGCAGACAGGAGTAACTTATATAATTAATTAAAGTTATTAAAACTGAACAAAGCCTAGTGCTAAACGATCTATTTCTGCTGCTGCCGTGCATTATGAGTGCTAAAATGAATGACAACAGTGTGGCTTAGGAAAAACAAGGTGATATTTGGCTAGTTTCCTTGACTGAAATGATATAAAATGGTTTACTTGACTAATATAAGATTAGAGAAGCCAAGACTAAACAAATACTTCATAAAAGATTAGCTGACAAAATGAACCCTTCTACCACATTACATGCATTGTTGACAAAAATCTAAATCAGAACCACAATACTTCATTCATCCTGAGGAAAATGTGGGTTTGGGACTGAGCATTTTTATCAGGTCATGTTACAAAGTGCCCTACATTTGCATTGAGTCATCGTGTATTTACACCCTTTAATCAACAGTTCAACAGACAGTCAGCTGAAGCTGTGGAACGTCAACAAACCTCACTGCCTGCGCTCCTTCAAGGGTCACATCAACGAGAAGAACTTCGTAGGCCTGGCCTCCAACGGAGACTATGTTGCCTGTGGTAAGAAAAATAAAAGCCTATACTGACCATGTTGTTAAGCAAAGCAAGGCACATGTATTTATATTAGGGATGTGCATCTCCATCATTGAGGCCGATGTGATGCGCATCTCGATACGTTGCCAACGATACGATACATTAACGATACATTTGAAGCATCAGGCGATACGATTCACCCCTGTTGCGATTACATTGCATTTAGCTGACGCTTTTATCCAAAAGAAGATACAAACTTGAAGAAAACAGAATCATATAAGTACATCAGGTTTCATAGAGCCAAAACATTTCAAGTGCTACTCAACTGGCTTTAGATAAGCCAGTCCTTTGTTAGTATATAAGTGCTTTGTTAGTAATTTATTGCTCGAAGTGGAGTCGAAAGAGATGAGTTTTCAGTCTGCGCCGGAAGATGTGCAAGCTTTCTGCTGTCCTGATGTCAATGGGGAGCTCATTCCACCATTTTGGAGCCAGGATAGCAAACCGACGTGTTTTTGCTGATGGGAACTTGGGTCCCCCTCGCAGTGCGGGTGCAGCGAGCCGTTTGGCTGATGCAGAGCGGAGTGCACGTGCTGGGGTGTGTGGTTTAACCATGTCCTGGATGTAGGAAGGGCCAGATCCATTCACAGCATGGTACGCAAGTACCAGTGTCTTGAAGTGGATTCTAGCAGTTACTGGAAGCCAGTGAAGTGAGCGGAGGAGCGGTGTGGTGTGGGAGAATTTAGGAAGGTTGAAGACCAGACGAGCCGCTGCATTCTGGATGAGCTGCAGAGGTCGGATGGCACATGCAGGTAGACCAGCCAGGAGGGAGTTGCAGTAGTCTATAGGCGTGAGACGACGAGAGCCTGGACCAGAAGCTGCGTCGCTTTCTGGGTCAGGAGGGGACGTATCCTCCTGATGTTGTAAAGAGTGTATCTGCAGCAGCGGGTTGTTGCAGCGATGTTTGCAGTGAAGGACAGGTTGTTATCTAGGGTCACTCCCAGATTCCTTGCAGTCTGAGTCGGGGAAACAACAGAGGTGCCGATGTTGATTGTTAGGTCAAGAGTGGGACAATCTTTTCCCGGAAGAAAAAGCAGTTCAGTCTTGTCAAGGTTGAGCTTGAGGTGGTGAGCAGACATCCACTGAGAGATGTCAGCTAGACAAGCAGAGATGCGTGCGACGACCTGGGTCTCTGAGCGGGGAAAGGACAGAATTAATTGGGTGTCGTCAGCGTAGCAGTGGTATGAAAAACCATGCGGGCTAATGACCGATCCGAGCAAGTTTGTGTACAGAGAGAAGAGGAGGGGACCAAGACAGAGCCCTGAGGGACCCCTGTAGTTAATTGACAAGGGTCGGACTCGGACCCTCTCCAAGTTACCCTGTAGGGCGGTCTTTGAGGTATGAGGTGAGGAGGGAAAGTGCAGAGCCTGAAACTCCAAGTTCTTGGAGAGAGCGAAGGAGGATCTGATGGTTCACCGTGTCGAATGCAGCAGACAGGTCCAAAAGGATGATGACAGAGGAGAGGGAGGCTGCTTTAGCAGTGTGCAGTTCCTCAGAGACAGCGAGGAGGGCAGTTTTCTGTGGAAGAAGGTTGTTCTGATGGAGATAACTGGAGAGTTGGTTAAAGACAGCGCGTTCAAGTGTTTTAGACAGGAACGGGAGGAGAGAGACAGGCCTGTAGTTTATAACATCGGACGGGTTGAGAGTTGGTTTCTTTAGGAGAGGGTTTACTCTTACCTCCTTGAGACTGTTTGGAAAGTGACCAGAAGTTAGAGAAGTGTTGATGAAACGGTAGAATATCAGGAGAGATAGTCTGAAGGAAGTTTGAGGGGATAGGGTCCGGGGGACAGGTGGTGAATCTTAACATCCCTAATTTATATGGCACATTTTGACAGTAAGTGCTTTACATATAACATTAAGACAGTGCAAAAGAAACACATTATATAATATTTAAAAAGCTAAAATTATACATGTTAGAACAAGCTTAAATACAGTAAGAAAATACAATAAATACAAGAATCAAACTTGCAATGTAAGATATTAAGTCATTTGCTTTAAAAAAATAAATAAAAAGGCATCAATAAAAAAGAGATGAATAAATGAATGTATTTGTGATGCAGCATTTCCTTGATATTTGCTCAGCCATGAAGCGGCATTACTGCAAGAAAAACACAACTCTAGGACCAAATCTGAAAGTTTTGAATATGTATTACTCTTGGCCATGTTAGCAACCTGTGACAAAACTAAAAATGATATAAAAACAATCACAATGTAACCTTTTTATTTATTTGTGTGTACAGGCAGTGAAAACAACTCCCTGTACCTGTACTACAAAGGCCTTTCCAAGACACTGTTAACATTCAAGTTTGACACGGTGAAGAGCGTTCTGGACAAAGACAAGAAGGAAGACGACACCAATGAGTTTGTCAGTGCTGTCTGCTGGAGAGCTCTGCCCGACGGAGTGAGTTCACCTCATTACTCTGTTCTTTTTACATATTCTGTTCTAGAAGAAAGATTGCTGTCAGCTCTTCCTGAACAGATCACGTTAATGGAAATCTCTTGTGGTGTCAACACATTTTGTTTGTTTTTGTTTGATGTTGTCCTGTAAGTGAATAAATATCCATGAGTAACTGATAAGGTTTTAACAATGATGCTTTCTTTTTTAGGAGTCAAATGTACTGATTGCTGCAAACAGTCAAGGAACCATCAAGGTTTGTGTTTTGAAATATACATAAATCATGCTTTTAACTACAGTCCAACTTTATCGTCGGGCGATTTTAATCAAAAACTCATGCCTAGTTAGAGATCCATCAGTAAATTCACAGAAAACTAGCTACTTTTTTGATAATAATAACTGATCTGCATGACTGAAACAAATACCACAAGGAAGGTGTTAGTGTTTTTCTTTCAAATCACAGAGCCGAGATTAACATTAAGACAAGAATTAAGACAAAAAATCAGAAAACGTCTATTTTTTTTTCCTGTTCAGTTTTTTTCCCACGTAATTCTGTAACTCAAATCATCCTGAAATTCTGATTATTTTTCTAAATGTGCAACTTTAAATATTTCAGTTTTTTCTCACACATTTGCCATTGTAGTACTGGTGTTTCTCTGATTATAACCTCTCCTCCACTGGTTCTATATTTATTATTATTTATTTATTTTACCTATAATGGTTGTAATTTGCAGTGGAAAATGATGTATTTTAAAGTTTCACCATGTGCTACATGTCCAGTCTATGTAGTATACGGATAAGACATCTTTCAGCAGTGTGTCTTAACCTAGTCTGTCTATAAATGGACTTCCATATGGCACATTCATTGTTGCCTACAAAAGCAAGGACTGCGTTCATCTTGCTTTCCAGTAACAGTGAGCTACAGATAACAAAACAGCTATATCTTCTCTCCTCACAGGTGCTGGAGCTCGTCTGAAGGCCCACCATGTCTCCAGTGTGATAGAACTCCCATGAGCCTCTCTTCGTTGGGCAGTGGATCAGTCTGATTCAGGGCAGACCAAGGCTGCCTCGGAGAGCTGAAATAAACTGAACCTGTCTTATTTTAATGAGCTACAGCAGAAAGACTTTGGAAGGATACATCGGTATAGCAGGAGAAGATGTGCTGTCATTTCACAGCCCAGAGACGAGGACCCGGCCGAGGCACGCAACGGAACAAGAGACTTCAGACAGCATTTTTGTTTCTTTTCAGTAAAGTTATATTGACTAAAATACAACGCCTCCTTATGGTTTTAGGTCAATTTAAAACGTGTACCTTTTTAATCAAGCTATTGCTCTCAAGGGTACATCCAGCCAAATGCTACTAGTGTGATGCATTTCCCCTTTTAAAGGCCAAAGCACAAGACAAGAGGACATGCAAGAATGATGTCTCAACATGAAGCTTTTAAACCCTCTCCCGCCCTCATTGTTTGTCAACCGCCTGTTTCTTTCCCCTTTTATGTGTAGTTTTTGTGTTTTTCAGATTGGAAGAAACCAGTTTTAATAAATATAACTTGAATTTCATTCGGTCAAGCATATCGTCAGTTCCTTTTCTGGCATTGGAGTGCAGAATGTGAGGTATTGTACAGAAGTCAAGGAAGACCAATTGTTTATGTTGCTATTGACACAACCTGTTTGATCACAGTGAAACTCGTATAACTTAAGGCATTGACCTGCAGTGCTACATCAAACTGGATTATTTTCCACGTATGTCAGCTGTTTGTTGCTTGTTGAAAATGAGAACCTCGCAGTATCTGATTTTGTTCTATTTTTAATGTAGCAATGGAATTACTGTTCGCGTACTGTAGGGTTGAAACATCTGCATTTTAATGCAAATTGCTGTCAGTTTCTGTTAATGGGTGATCCATGTTGACAACATTGACAGAGAGGATTTGGTAAACACCGCCAATACCTACCTATTTTATGATAATTGAGTGAGAGGTGTTTTGTATTTGTATAACTGAATAAATTATTTCAAAACAATACTGTTGCGTTCGGTCATTTTTATTTGGCTTTAAAGCATTCTTGAGATGGGATGTTTTGATCTTGTGTGTAAAAATAATACATTACATCTTCTTTCTCCATCTCTTAAAAAAAAACTGTTATGGCAAGACGTTTTCTATTCCAGCTCCCTTAATCCGGAAAAGTCTGGCTGTAAAATCAAGTTAAACGATGAAAACAAAGGAATAGGTGTACTGACAGAAACAGGGTGACTTAGCAAAGTTAAATTCAATTGTGTACTCTAATCATCCTCCATCCTTTTGGGGCCCGGCATGCTTTGTATAAATCCTCCCAAATAGACAAGGGGAAAGGGGTTTGTGACAGTAGTAGGTGTCATAAATGTGTTTTGTTGTATACTTTGCTGGCTTTAGGGCACTTTCCCATTTAAGCACGATTGCTATTGATTTGATTAGGTTTATAATCTTTTGAATAAACTATTTTGATTACCGATATGTGATCATTTTATAAAAAAAACAACATATATTTGACAATTTACAACAATGTTTGGAGCTGTGAGGAGCTGTTGGCTGTATGAGAGGGCCCAGTCTCATACAAAACATGACTAGCATACCCCAAGTATGACTTCTGGGTTTGCTAATTAAGATGAAGGTTAAGAAGATTCATTTGTCCACTCTGTTTATATGTTTTTTGTATACATAGTAAACACACAGTACAAATACCCAGTCTGTCAAGTGCCAGGAGGCAATTAGGGTTCCGGTGCCTTGCTCAAGCGCACCTTGGCAGTGCCCCGGACTTGAACCGGTGACCCTCCGGTTACACACTGAGCTACTGCGGCTTTGATTTTAGGTTCATAGGTTTTATTGTCATAATGTACAATAGCTACAGTGTGGTTAGGGCAACATCATAAGTCCCATTAAGCTCCTTTATCAATGCAACATATATGACAAATAGAAACAGAACAGAAATAAAATAGAAATGTGAGAATGAGATTGTTGCAAGTGACTAATGTGTAGGTATGTGAGGTTGAGTATCTATTTTCTGGCGGGAATGGGCTCTTCACAAATACAACTGAAAACAAAACAAAACGGAACTACTGTTTTCAGAGTAGCGGCGGAATGTTTTAACAGACGGACTACGGACAACTAGCTATTTAGCGGCCGTTGGAAACAAAACCAGACTCCACTCAAAGCAATTTCTCATGTTATCGAGCGAAGCCTTGGCTGTATTCAGTTAAATACCTAGCTAAACCACATTTCAGATTGAACTGTTTTCATCCAGAGGATTTAGACTTTCGTGGTGAAGATGGGAGTACCGAAATTTTACCGATGGATTTCAGAGCGATATCCCTGCCTCAGTGAAGTTGTCAAGGAACATCAGGTAGGAAACCTCGTTAGCTTCGCAAGCCACTGTTGCTCATAGCCGCAGCGTTAGCTTAGCTAGCTGTTCGCTATCAGCAAAGTACACCGTCAGTGGGCCGTGGAACTTTTATTCCACGTACGTTAGCTCACCAATGTTTTTGCCCGGCCACTTCTGACTGACTCTTACATTTGATACCATACAACATATTGATAGTCAAATTGGCGTCATACCAAATTCCAACACTTACTCGCTTACCATTGTATATGTTCTACGTGTACACATTTACCAGTGCAAAATACATTTTTAGTAAACATGTTACCACCGACTTGTTTAGGTCTTTGTTGAGCTTTTGAAAAACAATAAACCCCTCACAGTCAGATAGGCTAACCAACTTTATGCTAACTAAATGTAGCTAGTTATTTGGTTTACATACACTTTGTTTCACGTTGTCTAGAAGGTGTTTAAAATGCAATACATATATGGCCACGTTTTATGTGATATTATGATTGAATTACCAAGTTATTTAATCTACTTTAGCGGCACTGGAATCTACTTTAGTGACCTAATTCCCTGTGTCGTAAGGCAGATAGGGTTTCAGTGTTTGAGCAGCAGTTCCATCAGTCATCCTCATTGCGTAAGCCAGCTCTGAAATGTGTGTTAAAACAATATAAAGGACGATTAATGCTAGCATCTTTATATTGGATGACAATGGATAATTGGATTTCTGGGAATCATCTGTTAATGATTTCAAAAACATAAAATACATATTCTCCTTTTGATTGTATTTCATTAGATCAATTGTACTTTATTGATCCAAAATTGACAATTTTTTGTAACGGCATAAGCATTTTTACAAGGCATTGCACATGGACAACAATACAATAAAAATAAACTGTAAATGCAGACGTAACAGCAGTAGAAACTGAAACATTTTGAGTTATCCCTTATACTTATGCTTAACATTTTCCCTTTTTCCAAATTAAATGTACCTGAAAATAAAGCCAAACAAACTACAATATCTTTGTTGCCAACAGATGTTTTCTACGATTCAAGAAATATAATTTTCTTTTTAATATTGGTCACTTTATAGGAATATATTTGTATAATATCAAAAGTTTATGCTCAGTTTTGTTTCTTTCTCTCCTCAGATTCCAGAGTTTGACAATCTCTATCTGGATATGAATGGGATTATCCACCAATGTTCCCACCCGAACGATGAGGATGTCCACTTTCGCATTTCCGAGGAGAAGATTTTTGCCGACATCTTCCATTACCTGGAGGTGCTGTTCAGGATCATCAAGCCCCGCAAGGTGTTCTTCATGGCGGTGGACGGTGTGGCACCAAGGGCGAAGATGAACCAGCAGAGAGGACGGAGATTCAGGTAGAGATGGATGAGAAGAAACATACATGGAGAATCTCCTTTTCTCCTGTGGTTGTGTTTAGGCTGACACGCAGAATGGGTCGACTAAGGTCATCTGACCTTACACGACCTGAAATCAATGCAGCTGACTTTGTTATGCTATGGGGAAAACATTCTCCTGTTATAACTACAGAATTTAATTACTTTTATAATTTTTTGGCATGGGATGTTTTTCCCTTAGTATTAACACACTTCTAACCGTGGTACATTTTTTATTTTCGGTTTGTCTTATCTTATTTTTTATTATATATAATTTTTTGACTGAGTGTGTAAGGGTGTGGATACCATTTTGTTCAACATTTAAAGATGCTACGTAAAAAATAAAAATACAGAGTAAAGAAAGAGAATCCTAGGTCTGCACCTTGATTTTGTGTGTAAATAACAGCACGTTTTCTTAATGTTATGTTTTGTATACATTCACTGTTATAGTTCTTTGTCTGATGTACTGCATAATAAGGGAGAATGAAGCTCAAACAGAACTGAAATGCAACATTGGCTTAGTAAACATTTAGACTGTGAGTTTGACCTTCTCTCTTTTATATGTGTGTCTGTGTGTCTAGGTCTGCCAAAGAAGCAGAGGACAAGATCAAAAAAGCTCTGGAAAAGGGAGAGGTGCTTCCCACAGAGGCTCGCTTCGACTCCAACTGTATCACTCCTGGTAGGCATGCCCCTCAGTTTGACACTCGATAAACGTCACACAGTTAAATTGAGCTGTAGCAGGACATGTAAAGATACCTCTTCTCTTCAGGGTAGGGAGATATTTGAGTACTTATCAATCCACATTCATATTTAAATTGAAAAGTGAAAGGGTGTCTTCATATTTTCATGGTCAATCTGACAATTAGCCAGAAATCTATGTTCTGAGAGTCCCTCTGACTTCTGATCACTTCCCCGGGAGAAATCCTTGGCGCCTTCAAAACTTTGGCTGAATAATAATAGATAATACCACAACAAGAAAATGCAATGCAACCACTGGCACAATTAATCAATTATTCATACATATTTTGGACAACGCTAACATGTCAGAGGTATCTGTTCTGAGAGCTTGTCAGCCGCTCTCTCTAACCACGCATCCTTCTTCCAGGCACCGACTTCATGGCCAGACTCCAGGAGCAGCTCAAGTATTTTGTCCACAACAAGCTGTCCACCGACAAGCTGTGGCAGAACGTCAACGTCTACCTGTCGGGTCACGAGGTACAGCAACAGCTGTTTTCACACTTTTCAGACTCTGTGATTCGACCACTGCTTCAATAAGTGATTGTCTACATACTTTACCATCAGCAGCCATAGTACCTTAAACTGTAATTCAGCATCAATATCTTATTAATACTCATACACCAGTGATTTTACAGGTTATATACCTTAATACAATGTAAACATGTGTACTCTCATTTATTATGTTATATTAATATCTTATGGCTATTTATCTGATCTTTTATTGGACATTTTAACTTTTAATGTTTATATAGGTATTTTTTATTTTACTTTAACTTATGTTTACAAACACATTTTATTCTATCTTATTTAATCTTTTATTTGACAGTTTTACTTTAACTTCTTATGATGATTGTCATATATTTTATTTAAATTGTTTTACTTTGTTATTGCACATTCTTACTTTAACCTCTTATGTTTAGATACATACTTTTATTTTAATTGTATTTAATTGTATACAAAAATCAAGCAACTCTCCCAAAACAAAATTTTCCCTGGAATAAATAAAGTTTTTTTGATTCTAATATTTAGCTTTTCTCCCCCTTACAGACTCCAGGCGAGGGCGAGCATAAGATCATGGAGTTTATTCGCTCTGAGAACAGAAAGCCAAGTCACAACCCCAACACCCGGCACTGCCTGTACGGCCTGGATGCTGACCTGGTACGGTTTCTGTGCCCTTGGATGAAGATATTGTCCCTCCTCTTACCATTTGTTTGATACTCACACTGTCCTGCTCATCTGTGTTTTAGATCATGTTGGGTTTGACCAGCCACGAGCCAAACTTCTCCCTGCTCAGAGAAGAGGTCCGCTTTGGAGGAAAGAAAAACCAGAAAAGGTTCACTTCCTTCCTCATTTTTGAATAGTTGTTTATTTGTTTACATATTTTTACTTTAACATCTAATGTCTATACGAGTATTCTATATTTTTCTTTTATTTATACATATTTTAAATTTAATTCTAAAATGCTGCACCGTCACCAAAACCAATTTCCCCCCGGGATAAATAAAGTACTCACATTTTTATTTCATGTTTTTTCTAGTGGTGTGTTATCTACATGTCAGTTCTGTCACACTCTGAACGCTTCTCTCTTCCTCTCCTGTAGGATAACGGCTCCAGAGGAGACTACCTTTCATTTGCTTCACTTGTCTCTGATGAGGGAATACATCGATTATGAGTTTTCTGGGCTCAGGGTGAGACACGTACACACACACACACACACACACACTGGCCCACACACACAGTTTCCCTCATGGAAAAATCCCACTCTAATTCTGCAAACAAATGCACAGGGCAGGTTTTAAAATACATTTTAGTGTGGCTTTATCATATTATCTGTGCTCTATATTCTGATGATGTTTCTGTGTGTTTTTTTACAGAGTCACCTCGGTTCTAAGTATGACCTTGAGCGAATAATAGACGACTGGATTCTAATGGGCTTCCTAGTGGGGAACGATTTCATCCCTCACCTCCCAAATCTTCACATCAGTCATGATGCTTTGCCGCTGCTGTACAGGACCTACATCTGTGCTCTGCCCACCATAGGGGGTGAGACACACACACACACACACACACACACACACACACACACACACACACACACATACACACATACACACAGTCATTACATCGTTTGCTTTTCTTGGAAAGATTTGATGTTGGATGTAAATATCGAGCAATATCAGAAGTTTCTCGTGCTCTAGATGTGTTTTATTTTTTATTGTGTGGGTAGTTACTTTACTTTACTAGAATATATAAGATTTTTGCGAATGTGATGTATATCATAGATACGAATATCCTGTTTTCTACCTCAGGCTATCTCAACGAGAACGGCCACCTGCACCTCCGAAACTTTGAGAAATACTTGGAGAAGCTCGCTGAGGTGAGACAACAAAAGCTGATTCACTTATGATACTTAGTTTTCGACAATACTTTATTTATTGTACTAGTAACTGTTATGTTATTATCGTTGTGTTTTATTTTACATTTAAAACTTCTATGAAGGTTTGCAAAATGAGCTTTGAATATCTGATGTCATCCCCCTAAAAAAATGTGTAAAATATATCTATTTGTTGATATTTATATGTATGGTGTTCCGGCCTGCACTGTGGGCGGTGTGTGACGAGCTTGAGAGCCGTTTTTTGACCAGAGTTTTTTTGACCGAAACTTAAAAACACTCAATTCAAATTCAAAATGCTTGGATCACACACGTCTTGAACAATCCTACGCATCCACTGCTGGAATACAGTTCTACAAATAGCATGATATGTATGATAATTATTTTATGTATAGGTGTAGCCTCATCTTTATCTGCGCTGGAATATTGGGTTAAACACAACGAGTAGGCATGCAACACAAAGAGTAAAAACGATTTGGTATATGATTGCATTTATTTGAAAAAACACCCAAAAATATAGTTTAAATATGTAGCTAACTTTCTCTCCTCCTTTTTTCTCTAGTTCGATCGAGAACATTTCAATGAGGTCTTCGTGGACTTGAAGTGGTTTGAGAGTAAAGTTGCTAACAAGTATCTGAACGAGGCGGCCGGTAAGGCAGCAGAAGAGGAAGCTGCCAGCAGAGACAACGACAAGAATCAGGTCTGCTTATGTCCAAATATTTTTCGTTATATATATCTATACACTATCTAGCATTAAACCCAATATTTTCTTAATTGCAAAGTGTTTATATTCTTGTAATTAATAACGTGTTTTTTGTTCAGGATTCGGTCTCATCCGGAAGGCTGATCGGAGAAGGAAAAGGAGGCGACGATGAGGAAGAGGAGGATGATATGTTTGAAACAGAGTTCAGACAGTACAAGCGCACGTACTATATGACCAAGATGGAAGTGGATGTGGTGTCAGAGTGAGTGCACACAAATACAGGGCATAGAACAACAATCAATGCTGTTTCCTGTAATGGTTTGCACACTACCTGATTTAATAAACCAGAAGTTATTTGGAATTGGTATCGTAACACTGTCTCAGTTTTAAAAAATATTTTTGGCAGGTACTTTTTTTTAGTGTTTTCCTCCGTAGCTGGTCTGCTTTTACATATTTCATGCCCTACATCAATCTTTAGTTCTTATGTCACCCTAACATCTGTTTGTATTCTCATCTGCAGTGATTTTCTGGCCAACCAGGCTAAGTGTTATGTGGAAGGTATCCAGTGGATTCTTCACTACTATTACCACGGGGTTCAGTCCTGGAGCTGGTGAGCTTCTTCTCTTAATTCACTTCTACTCTTTTTTTTCCCCTTCCTGTGGTCTGAGGAGAAGTCTGATAAATGTATTGAATGATCTTGAAAAATGTGGAATTATCGGATAATATCTCAGACTGTTCCTATGATTCTGTATAGAAACTAAATCTACACTCTTTCACAACCATGCCTTTAATTCGATACACAAATAAGAAAAATTGAATGTTATGAGTAATTTAGCACTTTAAAACGAACGTCTACAAATGTTGCCGACATGATATAAGACACACAAAATAATGGCAACATATTTCCCTTACTCGCCTTCCTTACATCTCGTCTCTTTAAATTATCTTTATTGAAATCAGTGTTTTAATACGGTGTGCATGTCCCTTCAGGTACTACCCCTTCCACTACGCTCCCTTCCTGTCGGACATCAGGAAGATAGCCGGGTTGAAGTTGACCTTTGACTTTGGGAGACCCTTCATGCCCTTCCAGCAGCTGCTGGCCGTCCTGCCTGCTGCCAGCATGGAGCTGCTGCCTGAGAGTTACAGGGTAACACACTCCTATCCAAGCAAACACTCTCACACACATACAACAGTTAGTATGCACAGAATATTTACAGTGAGTTAATCTGATTGGTTTTCACTTTGTACAAGTATACTAAAACTTAGTATTAAGTACCATTTTAGAAGACCAATCTGACTTCAGAACAGTACATCACCTCCGAGTGATCAGAAAAAGTTTACTAGACACACAATTAAATTGAACAGTTGTGTTATTTTAGAGAAAATATCAAGATATATTTAAAATATTCTGATACATAGCATTTAAATATTGTGATGTTATTTTTAAGGCATATTGCCCAGCTCTAAGGGGTAAAAATACACAGTATATCTTTTTAAATATTTATGTTTCTTATTGGCATTATTTACTTGTTATCTTTCTTTCTCTTCTTCCCACTGTAAAAATATAAACATTTTAGGGATTCTATATCATATGTACAATAATATTAAGTCCTGCACTCTCGGAATAACTTAAAAACACATATATATGCAAGATCAAACATAAAATGTAAAAAAGATAATGAATTGTTTTTGATGTTTCAGCACCTGATGAGCAGTGAAAACTCGCCCATCATTGAGTACTACCCTGTTGACTTCAAAACGGACCTCAACGGCAAGCAGCAGGAGTGGGAGGCTGTGGTCCTGATCCCCTTCATAGATGAGGTACACACACACACACACACACACACACGCGCACACAGGGAGGAAAAACTCCTACATTTATTAAAAAGCGTACTCATTTGTGTTTTTATTGAACAGAGGTGCTTACTGGGAGCCATGGAGCCCTATAACGACAAGATGACGAAAGCGGAGAAGGACAGGAACTGTCACACAGATTGTGCCGTTTACTCGCACGACTCTGAGGTCGACTTCCCCTTAAACTCCAGCCTGCCGCAGCTCTTCCCCGACATCATGCACTGCAAAGTCAGGTGGGTACACACGCACACACATTATATCATATATATGATAAAATGTTCTTATGTCTATATAAATATTTATATATTCATGTTACCTTTTAATTGCACATTCTTACTTAAACTTCTATTATTATTTTTCTGTTTTAATGCGGCAACTGTCACAAAAGCTAAATCAAGGATTCTGTTTCTGAATAATGACAAACAATAATAATAAGCTCTATTTATAGCACACTTTTTATACGAATGATGCAGTTCAAAGTCCTTTACAAAAATAAATACAATTACACCTCACTAAAAAAAAGACAATTAAATGAAACAAATGTTATTTAAAATGTTCACAGAGAACACATTTCACGTTTGTTTGTTACAGGAAATCAAACATCCCTATGGATGCTTGGTATGTTCCGCTGGACCACGTCAGCAGACGCCTCGACCGCTCAGCTCTGTACTTCTGCGGCTTCCCCACCCTGCAACACATCAAACACAAGGTGTGTGTGTGTGTGTGCAGATACAGTATATTCATGTTTAATACCTGTGGATTTGTAGAATCTTTACACCTTTATAGAAAAGAAAGGAATGACGTATTGTTGTAGCCTGACCCGGAAGTTAGCAGCATGTTAATAGCTTGTTATCATTTATAGTTGAATATTAAGAAATGGTCTCTCTTTCTTTGACTCTCTCACCCCTCTAACTTTTGTCTTCCTGTCTCTCTTGTCGATGGCTCACTTTTAGTTTTTCAAGAAGAAGAGTGGAGTGATGGTGTTCCAGCAGAGCAGCCGAGGGGAGAACATGATACTGGAGATCCTGCACACCGAGGAAAGAGAGGCGGTAAGCTATTAAAAAAAAAAAAAGTACAATACAATTAGTAGAATACCAGGCACACAAATGTCTAATAGTTTAAAAATAATTAAGTGATGTCTTTTTGGACAGATGTAGCTTTATAATGGAATACATGTATTGCTAGTGATTGCCAAAGGTGCATGACTAAGAAATGCAATGAAGCCGGCTTCCTCTGGTCGAAGAATGGGATACAAAAAGTGTTTTGTATTGTCATCATGACCTTCTCGTGTCTGCACTATGTAGGTGTAATATGTAGGAGAACAGGGTTCTGATTTAGGCATTTTTAATAAATACTAAAACACCCCAATATAATATTTAGTTTTTCTGCTAGTTACTTTTGCTCGTACTCTTTTAAACACTGTATATAAACTTTCCACTGAAACCTACTGACCCCTGTTTCGTTTCTGTTTGTTCCTCTTTAGTTATGTGATGCTGTATCTGCAAAGGTTCTTGGGAAGTCTGTGTTTGTCAACTGGCCGCATCTAGAGGAAGCACGCATCATCGCAGTGTCAGATGGAGACGTCAAGTAAGATTTAGTACTGTGCTGAATGTCTCAAATATGTATGTATTTATTTAATTTATCACCATTTTCACAATCAGGCCAATTCTTCACATGGATACATCATTAACAACATAGTTAGAATGTAGGAATGGCATGTGTTTTAGGAGGAAAGCATTTATCAGCCAAAAACTTAAATCAAATGATTATGTTGATGGAAAAGACACATCCTGTGATAACTAGTTACAAGCTGAATTACCTAATGTAGCAGGCATGTGAGTTTTCTCAAAGGGAGTTTGAATAATACAAGTATGACAACAACAACACACATTTTAGCCATTTTGAAGAGCACACCTAAAAATAAGTACTATTTTAAGTGCACGCTCTTAACTTGAATAGATATTTTTTAGTTGGGCCTTGTTATCTGGTTAGAATATGCTTTAGTGCTGCCCCCGTCCACAGTATTACATTGCTAAGTTTCTGTTTCTTGTAACTGGTTGTGTTTCCTCTCCCCTTTAGCATGCTGAGAGTTCTGTAGTAAGAAGAGTCAAGCTCTGACACGTGAAATCTCTCCCTCTGTTTTGCAGGTTCTGTCTAGAGGAACCGCCTGGTGTCCAGAGACTGTACGACAGGCCCTCCACCCCCCCTCCCTCTAAAGTCAACTGCATGTCTGACAAGGAGCAGAAGGACTGGGTGAAGGACGTGCAGGGACTCACTGAACAGTAAGGCACAGTGAACAACAAACACTTTAGAATTAATAGACAATGCACAACCGTTTTAATCATAATCATTTTTTTGTATTTATCCTGTTGCCGCATTTTAGAATGAAATAAATAAAAGCTAAACAAATATATAAACAATAGCTAGACTGTGCAATGAAAAGAAACAATTACATAAAGATATTATGGAAACTAACAATGTATACCAGCCTGATTTGCACCATGACTCGACACTGCAAGGATTATTCTTCCACATTGCAAAGCCACGTCACCTTTGTAGCTTCCAGGACAGCCCATACAGATGCGTTGAATATGTCTTGGCACTCAAATTTTATCTGATCACTTGAAAATATTACTGTAAATCACCTTAAAGATCTTATTTGAGAAATACCATGGATCTGGACGTTGCCTAGGTGGTTAAGATATTTCTAAACGTCTCCAAGGCTTAAACCAAACAGCATCATAGACCGTCAAAGACCTATCCATCCCTAAATTATGATAAAGTGTGGCCTCCTCTCTTCTTGTCCAAAACCTCTCTTAAAATGTGTTTTCTTTGTCCCAGTTTCAATAAGAGGAAAGGCATCATAGTGAACGAGACATCGGTGGTTTTGTACGGCCAGACGCTGGCGGGAAGGAAATACGTCCCAAAGCCAACGGGGTGGTGGAGCTGGAGAAGCAGTGGGCCAAGCAGGTCCTCCCCTTCGCCTTCCAGACCGTGGTTAAGGTACATGCAGAAACATACAAGAAAAGAATACACAGATCATATTTGAAAGATAGCCAGGGTGAGATTTGAAGCTGAGATGTGGTGTTTCCCAGCAGGGAGACAAGACTGCAGAAAGATCTGCCTGAGCTGAGGAGTGCAGACAAGCAGATTTCACTTTCAAATAAATAAAATGAGAAAAAGTGTGTGTCATGTGAGCAGTGATTTGCACAAGCATATTTAATGTAGGGACATGGTAGAAGAATTGAGATTGACATTGTCATCTTATTAAGTGATAATGCTGAATACTCTTGCTTTCTCCCTCATATTCCTCATTTGCGTTTTTCTCCTCAGGACATCGAGGCCTTTTGCTCGTCTGAGAGCTGCTTCAGGAGCCTAGACGAGCTTTTCCCTCCAGCAACAAATGTCTTCATGGTGGGGAACCCTTACTACGGAGCCATGGGCGAGGTATGTGATCACTTCTCAGCTTCAGTCAGTAGAGAGAGTACGTCCTCTCTCTGATAATGATGTGATACTCCAATCGTATAGCTTTTAATCTTGCAACATGTTCTTTTGGTAATGTAAATTATTTTTGGAAGGCAACAATGTCTCCTCCTGAATCAAAATGCAACAATGTCTCCTCCTGAATCACGCCATCTCTTTTATTACTTTAATTTAATTGTATTTGTTATTTTATTTTTATTCAAAAAAGGAAAGAAAAATACATTTTGATACTTCAGATAAAATATTTTGTAAATATCAAATAGTTTTGATTGCCTTCTTATTCCTAATGTTTTTAATAGTGCTAATATATTGTTTAAATTCTTGATAGAAATTTGTAAAATTTGGTTTGGAGTCGGCCCATTTCTTTTTATGGATGTGAAATTTCCCTAAAAATACAATCAACTGCACAGAAAAGGCAAGATCTGCATCCATACGATCATCCCTGATGTACATAAGAATGTCTTTGTCCTGGAGTTGAACCTTTTGTCCCGTCTTTCTTCTAATAAAACATTCTACATCATACCACAATATTCTACAATACACATTCATAAAATAAATGGCCAATAGTTTACTTCTTGTAGATTACAAAATGTACAGGAATATTCAATATCAAGTCCCAAATCTCTTTTATTACTTGCTCAACAGGTGCAGGACTCTAGTGATGTCATCAACGAAGGCCGTGTACGAGTGGTCTTCAACGTGCCGCACGAACCACAGCTGGAGCCCTTAATACAGAATCAGCATGTAAGAAACACATTCACTCTTGCAAAGCCAAAGAAATGAGATATAGTGTCAAGAATACTTTCCTCACGTGTGTACTGTTGTATTCTGTAGAAGTACTGTGTGAAGTACAGTCCCGGATACATTCTGGCTTCTCGTCTCGGCATCACCAGCTACCTCGTTTCCCGCTTCTCGGGAAGCATCTTCATTGGCCGAGGCTCTAAGAGGAAGTAAGTGGAGAAATGGACCATACACAGTAGTTTTCACACGTTTCACTATTCTGATATTTCAATTTTCTTTCTTGAAAATATGTTTAGAATTGAAACTCCAATGGCCTGCTTATCTCTGAAAATAAAAATCCTAGCAGCCCATTCCATCACCCACTCCTGCTGTTTACTTCTTTAAAAACTCTGTATTTAAAAGTAGATTTGTTCTATTGAGGAGAACTTTCTCTCTCTTTCTGTGCACCAATATCTTTCTACTTCCTTGTTTGCAGTCCCTGTGGCGAGCAGAAAGCAAACGTTGGCCTGAACCTGAAGTTCAACAAGAAGAACGAGGAGGTTCCTGGGTACACCAAGAAGACGGAGAAGGAGTGGCTCTACTCTAATGCTGTGGAGGAACTGCTGGCCGAATACCTGGACAGGTAAAAAAACATGAAAACAAATCCTGTGTGAGAAAAAGAATACTGTTCCATCCCTATTCATCTATCACCATGCTGCCGTTACATTAATCCTCCATTCTTCAGTTGTGTTAGAAACTCTGAAAAACTCATATCGATTGGAAATGTGTTTTAAAAAGTACATGATTTCTTAAAACATGCCGGCAGGTTTCAAAGGAATTTCGGTACAGATCTAGATTAAAGGTCACCTATGCTTTTTGGGGGTTTTCCCTTTCCTGTAGTGTGTTATGCACTTATGGTGTTATGGTGTGCAAACAATCCCAAAGATCCCTCCAGAGGGAGTGTTAAAAATAGCATATGTTTAAAATAAAAGGAAATTGTAGTGTGACTCAAACTGTTACATTTTTGTACTATTTCATACTTTTCATTGTTGTTTTTTGTGTCTTTCTAGATTTTCTGAGGTATTCAACTTGGTGTCCAGGAACAGTCATGATGACGTTTTCTATGAAGACGACATCTGGTCTGGAGAGGACCACAATGGGTAAATGCACATGCACACACACATGCACATACAGAGTACTTGAGGAAAAGCCCAAATATTTGTCTGCCCTGTCAGATGGAAAACTGAGAAATGGCAGCCTGTATCAGCTGAGGAGCATTTCCTCTTGCGTTACTTCTGCTAAACTGTTCACCCCAGTCACAGTTTGACCAAACCTCGTGAATGAATTGGATTGATGGAGTATTTACTGATAATCTCCTATATCTATGGACACAGGGCGGAGAAGGTCTCTGAAATCACCTCATGGCTGAAAAGTCACCCAGTGAGCTCCATCAGCAGGTCGTCATGTGACCTGCAGGTGCTGGACTCAGCCATTGTGGAGAGGATCGAGGAGGCGGCGGAGAAAGCCAAGGTGACTCTCACACACACACTCACACTCATACTCACACACTCTTCCTACAGTTACTGTATCAGAAGCTCTCTTTGTGAACTCACACACTCTTCCTCTCTTCCTCTCTCTCACCGTCCCGCTCTCAGGTGAAGAAGAGCACCAAGAAAGTCAGAGTGACAGTCAAGCCTCATCTGCTCTTCAGGGTGAGTGTATTTTGTCTGAATGTGTCATTATTCAAAGGCATATGTGCTTATTGCTCAATTTCCTAGGAACATGCTGTTAAAAATGCACATGTAGCTTTTAGCTTTATTTAGCATCTGAAAATGGCAAAGGCAATTTTATGACATATTATATGAAGAAAGTTGTGAATATAAATGCCAGTTGGTATTGTATTGAACATATGAATGTGTTTGTGTGTAGCCCATGGAGCAACACCAGGGTGTGGTGCCGGACCCTGACTCAGAGTACCGCCTGTTTGACCGCATCATCAACACCAGGGAGGGCTTCTCCGTCCCCCTGGGATGCAGAGGGACCATCATCGGCATTCAAGGAGGTGAGGACACACTGTCATTTCTTTCATGCTACTCATGTTATTGTTTCTTTCACCTCGCTATCAACAAAAGGCGGGCATTGCTCGATTTAATCCTGTAAACAAACCACCAAAATGGGAAGGAAATGACACCGATAAAGACATTTTGCCCCAGGTTAATAAAGTCAGACCACACCGTTGTTATCGAGTACATTGGGCATTTTACAAGAAAGGAGCTGTGCTGTGCCCGATGGGGTCATCAAACGACATCATTGTAGTCCGACTGATATGAGATTTTGCTCCAATTACTGCAGTCTTCATCAACCTTATAAGGCACTTGTATAAGGCCAAGTCTATTGTTGGCTGTGATAAATATTGAGATCTTGACTTGTGTTAGGGTACAGATACTTTAGTAGTAGCATAGTAAATAATAGTAGCATTTGTAGTTGACTTTAAAAACATGCTTATTATAAATGGATAAACAGGTTTTATTTTTGCAACACAATACATTGAAGTCTTTGACATAATGTCAACACTGTAACTTCTTCACATTCTGTAAATAATGTTGGTTCATTTATTTAAGCTAAAACTCTGGTCATATGTTACACATTTCACCTTTTTAAGGGCATCCTGCATGTCCATAATATAAAGGAGAGAATATACATATAAACTATAATACTCAAAGTTTATGTTGTGACTGTCTTCCAGCGGAGCGTGAGGCCGAGGTTCTCTACGAGGTGCTTTTTGACGATGAGTTTGCTGGAGGTCTCAACATCAGGTAATCACAGAATCTAATTGTAAAATATATAGTAAGTAAAAGCCTCCCACTCCTCACCAGAATGATTTAAGAGCGAACATGTGAGTGCTGACGGTTGAATGATCCTGTGTCCTCAGGACTAAGTCTCCCCGTGGTTACCGCCTCCCCCCCTGCGCCCTCATCAACCTCACCCACGGAGTGAGGGTGGATCAAAGCTGCCACAAGCTCACCGCCATCGTCAAACCTCAGCCCGCCGCAGCCGCTAACTTCAACTCCCAACGCCAGGGGTCCAGCCTCAACCACTCCCCCCGGTCCCCCTTCACCCCCACACAGGTAAAGATAAGATAAGAATTATTTTATTAATCACACATTTTAGATTTTTTCTCATTTCAGCAGCATAAAGAAAAACAAGGCATTGCACATAATTAGAAATTAAAAAGAGTAGAAAATAAACAATTTAAAAGTATAAACATTTCAGAAATAAAACAGAACTAGAGAGTAGAAAATTGACCGTGAAGATAAATATCTGTAAACTGACTGACAAATAAAACACTATTGAAGAAACAATTTACAGCTAACACAATATAAAAGTAGGATACTATTTACATTAAGTTATGATGGAACCAAACATTAATTCCAGAAAGTCCCAAAATGAAAGATTTTGACAGGAAATAAAAGCTGTTATTGTAAAACTTCCACATCCGTCTTCTTCCCTTTCACTCAAACTCTTCTCTGTATTCCATGTCTCCTCTCATGCAGCATAACAGTAAACACGGCGTGGTGAAAGCTGCCTCCCAGGGCAACAGGAACTCTCCCTCCCAAGGTCTCGGGCAGAAACAACAAGCCAAGGTAAGCAGAGTGTACCTGGACATGTGTTAGTGAAGCCCTCTCTCAACTTATCAGGCGCTTTAACCACGTATTCTTACACATTTTGCATCTTTGTGTCTGTCTCTCTTCTTCTTCAGGAGTACAACAATGTGTGGCAGTCTCTGCAGAACTCTGCTGGCCCTCCTCTACAGCCTCCTGCTCACTGGCACAATGTACGTCTGTGTGGGAAAGTGTGTGTTCGGGCGCTTTTTAAAATGTCATTGATTGGAAAAGTCGAGTGTGGCACCTTGGGGCTCTTGAACCTTTTGTACGTTATTTTACACTAAAGTTTCCATATGGGGAATAGCACATAGGGTAAGGCACAGCTCTCAAAGACGAAAATGAAAAAATATGTTGATACTTAAGATGCATCACCACAGGTAACCTTTACATTAAACACTGGAGAGGTTAACTGTGTTCAAATCACAAAACATATTCAAGAGTTGCAGTTTCACATGCAAAATACAACGGAGCTAATAAATGGCAAAGTATTTATGGTATGATAAGTCTTTGAAACAGACTAATATTGAAGTTACGGTATCTTAAAGCTAGAATTTTGACTAATAAAACAACATTGTGTGTTTCCAACTCTAGGAAGGACTTAACCAACAGGGGAAGAACCAGCACGCTAACAAAGCTGTAAGTACACAAATGCTCAGAACACACATGCATGCTCTCCCAGCATGCAACACTGCAAGATACCGGGTCATCAGCAGGAGAGCAGGATTTTTACAAATGATCCTAAAAGCAGTTTATTTATCTGAGCAGGGACGTGTGAAAGAATATATAAGTGTATCAGTAATAATAACATATAAAGGAAGCTTTGGGACTAGGGAAAGATCAACAGATGGTTATTTATTTGTAAACTGTTCTTCTCATTGCTTTTTTGTTGCTATATTTATACTTTTGTGAATATGTGGTTTAAATATTGTGTGTACTTTACAGGCCCCAGTTGGTGGCATCAGACTGTTGAAGAAAAATGAAGACGTCAACTCCCTTTTCCCCCCCCAGAACACAGCCAATAAGGTACATGCACGAACACACACACTTTTAATCTCCTTTTCCCATTTTGTATCTATTATATTTTTGAGCTGTAAGAAACAAAGGCTTCTGTGTCCTTACATATTCCTCTCGCTTAGTCTACCACTGAGTTCGAGGACCTGATAGCCAGCCTGCAGATCTCCA
Source organism: Dissostichus eleginoides (assembly GCA_031216635.1). NCBI lineage: Eukaryota > Metazoa > Chordata > Actinopteri > Perciformes > Nototheniidae > Dissostichus > Dissostichus eleginoides. The sequence goes on from CM062276.1 coordinate 22,016,543, forward strand.
AGGGCAACCAGCAAACTCCACCGCCGCCTGCTCCCCAACAAGTACCCACCAGCCAATCAGATGGCCCGCTGTCCCCTCAGTCCTTTGCAATGGTGAGTGTTACTGAAAAAGGTTTCTTAAGGCGAGACACGGCAGGCAAAAACATCGTTTTTCATGCACTGGTCAATTTTGAGATTTTGTGCTATTTTGATTCCATAACATGTTTTTCTTTTAGGCTTTTGGAAGGAAAACGTACAAAATACACATTTAGGTGTTTATTTTACTATAGTTTGTCTATTTGCGTCGGTAGATTTCTTCTAAATTCACCAAAAGCTAGCATTCTAACGTAAAATAAAGTACTTTGACCGCTGTTTGCACTATGTAATCAGAGATATCGTTGGAAAGCTCCCTCTCTCCTGCACAATCTCATCGGATCCAAATATGGTCATTTCCTTTGTATCAGCAACCAATCGTGAAAGTACAAAGGGGTCTTAAACCAAGAAACGAAATCTCATTGGCTGGTGTCAATTTCTGACAACGTGATTCGTTCAGATGTGTCACGTGGTGTGCTAAAACACTTCTTGGTTAGCTTTCCGCTGCAAATTTAAATCTCTAAATGGCAAAAGAAAGGCGAAAAAAACGTTCACAGAGAAGACGACAACAATTGCCACTTGCACGAAGCAAAGTTATCCAAAAAACAAATGATCCCACACACGAAATACCTTCACGGAGTGCGTCGAGGCGCAATCTGTCATCCAAAGAACAGGAGGGTTTAGCTAGCGCCTCACAGCAATCTTTAAAGGTCGTTTTCTCAAAATGAGTTTTTTTCTCCTACTCTGAGCCCGAAATGTCCACTTCAGTAGCACGTACATACACCAAACCTTCCAGTTATATTCCTATCAATATTATGAAGGCTTTTACAGAAGCGTTTATTCATATATCATTCATAGCCTGAATTATATAACATTTTATACCATTTGATGTGGATTTCAATCTGATTTGATGGTAAATGTTGTGGATTAAAGCAATAAAGCAGCCTCTTTATAGATCTGTAGATCAACAGCAGCAAGCTTTGACCTGCATTTGATACAGTTTAACACTCGGAAAATCATGTAAGGAGTCATTCAAATTGTGAATCTTACTCTTTTACATTTTTTTTCTTAATATGGAATCAATAATGGTTCAAATATTTAGTATTTTGGTTGGAGACTTGATGAGATCTTTCTTTTATACCCCTTTAAAACGTATGTGGCCATAAGTTGTTTTCCTTTTCCATCATTATTTTTAGATTGGAATAGTCTTAATCATTTTTTACATGTATTGTGTTCCTTTCTTTTATTTCAATCCAGCCATTCTTTGCTAGGACTGGTCAGGATAACTAAACTGGGTCTGTGTGTTCTCTCATGTTGCAGAAGGGAACCCTGATGCTGAAGGAGATGCTGAAGATTGACGGCGCTGGAACAGGAAGTCCCCCCCCTCAGGAGGCCGCCGGGGGCCAGCAGCAGAACAGGAGAAGGTCCAACAAGAAACTGGGTACAAAACCGTCGCTATACCACAATATTTTTTTTTTCGTTTTTGTTACAATAATGAACAGACAAACAATATGAGAGCAGACAGGGTCATCCTGGGTCAAAATAAATGCTTACTATGTTGTAGAAACTATTATACATAATATACATACATACAATACGTACTTGCACACACACATCTATACAATCGTACACATGTATCTCCTTAGATGCTCCAACAGTATGTGCATACGTGTATACATATGTAGGCATGTAGGGCTAACAAAGGCAGGGTTACATCACAATATCAGGGTCTTTGTGCCACTTTGTCCTTTATTGACCTTTTTAAATGTGTTTTCTCCTTTTCATCCAATGTTCACTCCCTCCAGCAGCCAATATGACCTCCCCCCACGGTGACGGCCCTGTTTTACCCCCTCCAAATCTCTCCAACGCCGTTCTGAACAGTAAGGTGTCGGAGCTGGCGTGCATCTGTGTGGGGTTAGGGATGGCCCCGCCCGATTTCAGCTTCATAAGCAACAGACAGGTAACTCAGCGTTTTGAAACACACATGGAATTCATGTTTGAATGTTTTTGGTCTCATGCTTTACTGCATATTACACACCTTCACCTACACCAATGAACTCCAGAAGTAGCTGGCATCATCACGAGAGGGAGCTGTGTTTATTTTATTATATTTTATCTGACGAAACATACTCGAAGACAGATTAAACTGCACCAATAGGTAACATTTTGGATTTGAAGCCAAGATGAAAGCTTTAAACTGCTGAGCTAAAAACAATGTGCGTTCTCTTAGACTCACTATGTTCCGGGGGTGGCTGCTAAGTGAAGTGTGACACCTAGTACTATCGTTTCTGTATTCTCATTTGGTCTGTTGTTTTGCTAAATATCAAAGCGTAATACCTGCCCAACCATTATAAATATATGGCAGATATATGGCACCCTAGTCTACAGGAGTGTGTCTGTTTGTGTTGCACTAACTTTGTCCTCTCTCCCCAGACTGTAGTGTGTCAGGTGAAGCTGTCCAATGGGCTCATGGTTCACGGTCCCCAGTGCCAATCGGAAAATGATGCCAAGGAAAAAGCTGCCTTCTTTGCCCTCCAGAGACTGGTACATCACACACACACACACACACACACCACACACACACACACACACACACACACACACACACACACACACACACACACACACACACACACACACACCAGGGTTCCCGCGGGGTCTTAAAAAGTCTTAAATTTGATAATCTGAATTTAAGGCCTTAAAAAGGTCTTAAATATGACCAAAAAAATAAGAAAGGTCTTAAATATGATTTAGAAGGTCTTAAAAATGATCGGATTTGAAAGGTACTTCTGTGTAGCGATCGCGTCTAAATGTGTTTTGGGGGAAATGTCCGGGCTGCAAAGTAACCAGCACGGTAAGAGCCTTTCAGTTCCCCCCAACAATTTGTATTGAAATAAATCAACATGGAACCAGTAATCACTAACTGTGTTTCCGCCGGCCCCTTATTGGAGAACACCCAGCCAGTAACCTAGCAACCAAGCTTCAGCTAGCGGCAGTCAGAAACTCATGTATCTTCAAATCTACTTACAAATAAATATGGGGAAGTGTAAGTTCAACCGTATTTGGTTGGAAAAGAAATCGAATTTAGTGCTTGGTTGAAACCAGTGGAGGGGAACGTGTTTGAAGCCCGCTGCACCTTTTGCAAAATAAATTAGCGTTTATTTTGCTAATGTAGCGTTAGCTAGTGTAGCTGCTCTCGCAACAACACCGGGGGACCTCCGGGCGACGTTTGGGTCTACGTCAACCCTAAAAGCGGAGGTGCTGTAGACGCTAAATACCGTAGTTAAACACCAAAAATACAACAGCAACGATGACAGATTGTAGCCAAGGCAGCAGAGCTCTGACTATAGCTCTTCTCACTCTCTCTCTCACACACACACACACACACACACACACACACACACACACACACACACACACACTAGGGCCGCTCGATTATGGCAAAAATCATAATCACGATTATTTTGGTCAATAATTGATATCACGATGAAAACATCCATTTATTGAACTTTAAAACAAATAATAATTTGAACAGTATCTTTTTAACTGTTGATTACCCTGAACGTATAATTCAACTGAAAAACCAATACAAAAATTAATTAAATAAATGAAACATTTAAATAAATAATATCAAAATAATAAATACCAATAAACAAGATCAACAAATATTTTGGAGCGCACTTCCACAAGCTACTAAACATATATAAATATGATAAATAAAAATAAATTAGACTAAAATGAATTAGATCAAATATGTTGCAGTGCACTGTCACAACCTAGCTAAATAATCGTTTTCTTCGATTGTGTTGTTTTCGTAATTGGCAGGCCAAAATCGTAATTGCGATTAAAATACGATTAATTGCACAGCCCTAACACACACACACACACACACTTTTGTCTAACACGCTAACAGTTCTGTACTGTTATGCTGTTATGTTCAGTCATTGTTCTTATGTTGAACATGAATACATTTACTTTGTAAGTAATTATGGGACGTATTTCTTCTTTCATAGCAATTTTCCTTCATACTTTCTTGCCGTGAAATAGGTCTTAAATTCTATTCAAAGTGGTCTTAAAAAGTCTTAAATTTGAGTTGGCAAAACCTGCAGGAACCCTGACACACACACACACACACACACACACACACACACACACACACACAAGGGTTTAAATGTGCTTGCAGTAGTTAGTTGGATGCAGTAGCCATTTTATTTTCGCAGGATCTGGGAAGTCCAGTTATTCCAGTGGCAATTATTTTCCTCTTATATCGTTTAACACATTGCAATGGGAACGTGCATTTGATTTGTCACAGCAGCATGTAGCCAGATGATGTATTAAGTTTAAGTTGAGCTGTGTTCAACATTTTTGGTGGTTAACCCTGTGTTTTATTGGTATTTACCATACAAGAGAAAAACAAGTAATTTATGTCTACTTAGAGCATTTGGTAAACTCATCACTTGCTATCCAAACTGTAAAGGAGTGTAAATGTGAATACGTTGGTGTTGTTCAGATTTCCAGTTAGAGCTTCTCTCTCTGTCCTCTCCTGTAGAACTCTTTGGGGTCGGGCTTCCCCCTCCCACCTGCTCTCTTCCCAGGAGTGGGTCAGATACGACCCCCACCCTTAAGCATGAACCCCGTCTTCAGCCAACAAGGTCTGTCTTCTCTCCTTACATCTTACATGACGAGTCTGTGAGGAAAGAAGGATATCAACAGCATTTTCTTTCATTAAAATTCAACAAAAAAATTATTTATTGAATATAAACTTTTGAAATATCACCTGTTGATGATTTTATTCCCATCAACCTATTGATTATTCAACTTATCATTGCCACTTTGATTTATTTGCCATTGTTTTTATGAATGCCTAGTAATAACCATATGTCACAGCTTTTACAAATATACATGTTTGCTTTATTTTGGTATGTCTTTGTCAATTCAAAATCTTTATCGTAAATATGAATACATGAATTTGACCCTTTCTCGGGCTGTTATCTCATGTGCGTCCTCGTGTCCTCCAGGCGGTATGCTGCTGCCTCCCCAGGGCTTCGGCCCCGGCCCCCTCTGGGGGATGCCGCTGCCTCCCCACCATCACCCGAACCAGCAGTTCTTCGGAGCACCAGGACCCTTCCCTGGGGCCCCCCGCCCCCAGAACCCTGCATCAATGCCCATCGGCTCACACAACCAGTTTGTCCCGCTGCAGGTACGAAAACGATTGAGATATGTTGAAATAATGTTGCTGTATTTCTACTTCCTTTGCCGATTCTGTGTGAATGAGCTTTACTGTGTCTGTAATAATCAGTTTATATAGGTTAACCTTTGTACCATGATGTTGTTTTTATGCTATGGTTTTGTTTCCTGTTGAGTCTGCTAAATCCTATTGATATATGTTAAGGGTCGCTCGCATAACATATACATGTAGTCAACATTTAACGTCCGTTGCTGCGTTGTCTAATACATTTTTACTGTGGGTGATATAAAAAGCTGTAATACTCTCGGAGTCTTCACACACATGCTCCAGAAAGACTCGTATTGTGACTATTATACTGTTGTGCAACAAGAAGGATCATTAACTTTAATTACCAGTGTCTTTGTGTTTCTAAAGAGTGGGGCAGTGAGGATGTATTTTTGTAAGTGAGCCTGGACGTTAGCATTAGCCGCGTTCACACCGCAGTACTTTTCCCACTTTAGTTACGATATAGTTCCGAAATGTGGCGTTCACACCAAAAAGAGCCGGAACTAAAATGAGTTCATCGGAACCTTTTTTACCCCCTTTCTGCTAGAGAGCAGGTACTTTCGTGGGAGAAAAAGGTTCCTATGTCTGATTGGCTGGGCGGAATGCAAACCATGCCCCGTAAAACTCCCAAAAAGTTTTGTGAAGCCGCCATTTTATTAGCATTATTAGCATTAGCCCAGCGCACAAACGCAGAGAGACTAACTTATGGCAACACAAAAGAAAACATGGGAGCGGTGGAGATGAGGAGGTGTCGGCGTTCTGGCGATTTACTCGGAAAGCTTCAGTAGAAGCTGCTGGGAGTCCCAGCAGCTTCTACTGAAGCCAGTCCCCAACTCCGGGGACTTCTGGCCGGGGACTTCGGGTGGCAGTATATGCCGTGAAGTTGTTTGCGGCCTGCCAGTAAACCCAAAGCAGCAGAAGAAGAAGAAGTGACGTCAGTGGCTTCATTTGCCTAATCCTTCCCCAGGAACTTATTCCGGTGTGAACGCGATCTGTACTTAGTTCATGAGAACTAAAGAGTTCTCATGAACTAAGTTCTCATGAACCTTTGTGGGAAAAGTACTGCGGTGTGAATGCGCCTAATGTTTGGGTTCCCTCCATAAAAATTGTTTTTTTCCCTTTTTTAATTTTGGTATATTGCAGAAAATAAGATAATTTCCCACACCCACGTTTATTCTCCACATATTAACACCACCCTGCAGAACTCAAAAACCTAAATTAGGCTATAAACGACACCGTGGTCGCATGGCTACGCGTCGCCGCCGCTAAGTTAAATGTGGCTAATGCTCGGCATGATGTTGCAATGATGAGTAGTTTATTCAGGCGCTTGTTAGCAGCCTATGTTTAATGATACATAGAAGCTACTGTCATGTATTAGTGGGGTATTTACTATTATTTGTTGTAGAACAACATGTAAAGACTCTTAAGCCTCTGCCAACCACAGACCTTATTTCAGGCATCTTACCACATTTGTTTTGACTTAGAGACAAGGGAACCAAAGTTTTAAAATGCTGACTAATTCCCAGGTTTCAGGACTCATTCCTGCACCACTTTATTGTGTTATATCCTAGTGTTAGAAAATGGATCAACCACAATTCCTTCTGTTCTCGTTTAGACAAAGTAGAGTCTTTTTAACCCAGCTTTTCGACCGTCCTCTGACACTTCAGGTGACCAAGAAGCGAGTCTCCGCCAACAAGAAGAACCAGGACACTCGGGAGTTTTACAGCGCCGCCCACACTGTGACCAGGAACCAATCGCAGAAACCCCAGAACCAGCCCTTCGGCGATCAGCTCGCTCAGTGCGAACCCCAGGGCGTTAACGTCGGCCAAGTAGCAGACCCCGTCTCCACGACAACAGCACTCCCACACACCCCTCCTCGACAAAACGTCCCGGCGACAGGCCACACCCCCAGCTCCTCCTCCAAGAAGAAGCACAGGAAACTGGCAGTCAACTTTGAGGCGGCGAAAGTCTCCGAGTGATGAGCTGATGTGTGTGTGAGTGTGTGTAAGTGTGTGAGGAGAGAGAAGTGTGCCTGGTGTTTTTAAGCTGCTGTTTTAAAGCCTGACTCGGCATCTCTGATCAAAACCTCATCAATGTGAAAGATTTTTCCCACTTGCTATGTCTATGAACATACTTATAATGTTTCAGTATGGGGATTGAATCTGTTTATAGCACTATATCATAGTAACAAGCACTTATGAATATCCATAATACAAAAAAAACCCTATGATCCTTCGAATGAGCAGTTATGATCTTTAAGTCATTCTAAAATCATTTATAATGTGTTGTGATTATCATTAGAAAAATTATGGATATTTATAATTCCTTATAACTCTACAGTGCTATATAATGCTATAATGATAAGTATTGTTATATAACATTATAGACCTGGTGTAAAAGAAAGTGTTACTTTATAGTCGTATGTAGTTCACAACAACATTATTCCCACTTTAATCTAACATAACCCCCCCCCCCCCCCCCCCCCAGAGTTCTTACTCTGAACAGCTGAGAGGCGGGGGGATTCACAGACTTGAGTTGCTTTTGCCTTAGTTTTGGATTCTCAGGGACATTTACTCTGCACACTGAAGCTTAAGACTTGCACTCAAGTGTCAACTACTTCCTGCTTCCTAATACTTAGTTATCCACATGTAAGTCTTGAGAAAACTACTTGCATACGGGGTATTTATGAGGTTTGGATCAGCGGTGTGTTTTAATGTTGTTTTGTAATCCTCTCCCATCAAGTCTTTTATTTCCTTCAGACTCCTGAAGCTTTGCTGCATTTTTATACTTTTTTATTTATGGTTTGTAAAGCGCCAAAGTAAAAAGTTAGAGTGCAGAATTATGACATGATAAAACTATTGGAATAAAAAAAAAAATTTGGCTTATACGGCCACTGCAGCACATAGTCAGATTCCAACTGTTGAAAATGACAGGCTTTTTATTTTTTGTCAATTACATTTTTTATAAATGGAGTCCTTTTTTTTATTTGAAGGTTGCAGTCTGTCAGATGTCTCGAGCTCTGTTGGACCTCCATATAGTGGCAGATTATTGTGGCAGATTTTACACAGGTGCAAAAAAAGAGGAAACATTTATTTTTAGCTTCCACTAGTGTATTTTTTAAAGAGATCAGACAACTTTTTTTGTGAATTTGGGAGCTTCCGTAGTTTATAATTCCATGTACTTTTCACATCTTAAATGGTAATAAAAGACAACGGTTAGGATTTTATGGATTGTGGAAGATTTTATTATTTGTCCAAAAATGAAGATACTTGAGTTATTACAGTTCTTATTATTTTTGTATCTGTGTAAATGCAGCCTTATCTGATTGATGTATTCAAAACATTACGTCCCTTCTAAATTCTCTTTGAGATTAAGGTTTTATGTGAATGTTATGTGTTTTTAAAGCTGTTTGGATATTTAAAATTCTGGGACGTAGGCCTACACACATAAAATCTCTTAATTTTTTTTTTCTTCAGATTTTATGGATACTCTTTTTCAAGACAGTCTTGGTCTTTTCTAAGCAAGTTATTGTTTCAATAATGTTTGAGTTGGAAATGCAGTGCTGGAAGCAGCTGTAGCTACTTAAATTAAGTGTCTTTACGTTGTCCTTGTATGGAGGCACACAGGCGTGAATGTGGTGAGAATGCCATTCTAAATCTGATATCCTTACACCGACCCTAGGTATCTACAAGGTTTGTAGGGCTCTGATGCAATAGGGGGTGTTTTAAAACATTTGGAAAATAAGGCAGACCTGTTGTATATGTAATTTCTCTTGAAAAAGTGAAACAAAGTACTTACATTTCAACATGAAAAGCTAATGATTTGCTTTTTTTGATCCAGAAATGTGCTGTACATATCCATTTAATAAATCACTTTTTTTTTGTTACATTTTGACTGCTTCTTTATGCACAGAAAAAGAAAAATGATCATTATTAAAACTCCAAATCTGAATGTTAAGCTCACTTGTGTGTGTTTCAAAATGTGATATCTCTCTAAACCTTGAACCAGTCTACCTAACGTTTGGTGTTTGATTATCAGGGGTTATGCATTTTGTTTGAATTTTTTTTTTTTTAAATGTGTTTAAGATTTAAGAATATGTCAGTCCTTTAATCCTCAAAAATAACAAAACTGTTTTTGTCCTCAGATATTATAGTTGTAATACTTAAATTGACCACAAGAGGCTGAAGTGCATTACCACGGAGAATCTATTATTGATGCTTTTAGACTTGTTTAGAACATTGAGAAGTCATGGGGCCTTTCTCATTTCTCTAATTTCCCCTCCTCGACTCCTCGGTCCTCCGGTAGTGACCCGGAAATGGATTTAAGGGCGCCATGTTGAAGCACATCTCATTTCTCTAAATGCACATCGAGGATCGAGCATCGAGGAGGCTCTCTGGAGGAGATATAATCGAGGATACACTGATGGGTCCTCCGTGGATGTATTTCCGGCAACAGTGATGTTTAAAAGAGTTGTGACCTGAAGTTACCTACTGTAACTCCAGCTTCTATGAGTATTGGCGTAGCCCTCTAAGGCTATCGCTATTGGGTAATCCCCTGCGCACCCTCGCAGCACTGAAACAGTTGTAGTCCACGCCCACCCGCAAGGTGGGCCCCACCCTCGGGCTCCCTTCCGGTATAAATAGGAAGGAGGCCCGACAATCTGCTCCCACACAAACAACTTTTCTTCAGCTATTCGTGGAGCCAGTGGGGCCCAGAACTTAGAGGGCTACGCCAATACTCATAGAAGCTGGAGTTACAGTAGGTAACTTCAGTTCTATTTCGTATATGGCTTCGCCCTCTAAGGCAGGGGTTCCCAAAGTGGGGGTCGGGGTCGCGAGATGATTTCAGAATCCTCTTGATGTAACCCCTGAGGTGTTTTTTAATTTTTTAATTTTTTATCTTTTTAATATATTTTTTAATTATTATTTGTATTATTATTAATAATAATAACGTGTGCATAGACATTTTTTATTATGTAAGTCTGTTTAATAGGTAAGTGGGACAAATAAAAGAATTTTCATTCTGACAGATTTACGACAGTATCATTTGCAGCTCAAAGTTCACTTTACAGCACCACAGTAAATATCACAGACGTGAAACACACATCAACTAGTATATTTATTCTGAACAGCTCTTTAATACATTTTTCAAAATGAAACGTTGGTTAATACCAACTAGTGAGAAGGCAGACAGGCCAGCGGAGAAGGCAGCGGAGGAGAGCGGGGAGCCGCCATCACAAAGGCCGTCGACTTCTTGCGCGGGAAGAGGAGGAGGAGGAGGAGACGACAACCGTAAGGCGTCCATAAGCAGTCAGACCAGCCTTCATCCAAGTGTCGCAAGTATCGAGAGGAATACATCCAGTACGGATTCACATGCCTCATTATCAATGAAGCACAACATCCCAATGTGTAGTGTGTACTAAGGTTCTTGCACATGAGAGCTTAAAGCCCGTAAAAATGCTCAGACATTTAAACACGAAGCACCCCTCTCTTGCTACTAAACCAGCTGATTTTTTCCGCCGAAAGCAGAGAGAATTGCAAGGCCAAAAGAAAGTTATAACTAACCAAACAACAATCCCTACCAAGGCTCAAAAGGCATCATATGAGGTGGCATATTTAATTGCACAGGCAAAAAAGCCACACACAATCGGGGAAACCCTAATTAAACCTGCTGCTATCGCTATGAGTAGGGCAATGCATGGGGATAAACAGGCACGGGAGCTGGAAGCAGTGCCGTTGTCTGACGGGACCATATCCCGGCGCATCACGGACATGGCCCTGGACATCAAGTGTCATCTAGTTGACAGAGTGAAGAAAGGGAAATATTTTTTGCAGTTAGACGAATCCACAGATGTGTCAAACTCTGCCCAACTGCTTGTTTTCGTCAGATACAGTTTTGATGGAAAACTTAATGAGGACATGCTGTTTTGCACCCCGCTGGATCTTAAGTGCACAGGCGAGGACATTTTCACCAAACTTGACAACAAAATAAAAGAAGAGGGACTGTCTTGGGATGAGTGCATCGGTGTGTGTACAGATGGTGCTGGAGCAATGCTGGGGAAAAAGAGAGGACTAAAAGCAAGAGTCTTACAAGTGGCGCCCCACGTTATCTTTACGCACTGTATTATCCACAGAGAAGCTCTAGCGAGTAAAACGCTTGACCCAGAGCTTAAAAGTGTTCTTGAGATGGCGATACAAATGGTCAACTACATCAAATCCCGTCCACTCAATACCAGGCTGTTCGCCAATCTCTGCAACGAACTGGGATCGGAGCATCAGGGCCTGCTGTTCCACACAGAAGTCAGGTGGCTTTCACGGGGAAATGTTCTCAGCCGCCTGTATGAACTGCGGGACGAGGTGCGCTTATTTCTCACGGAGCATGGGTCCCAGCTCGCTGACCACCTGACAGACCCTGACTGGTTAACAAGGCTGGCATATTTGTCTTGCATATTTGACAGACTGAACGGACTTAACCTGTCATTGCAAGGTGAAAACACAAGCATCATGTCCTTGAATGATAAAATCTGCGCATTCAAGAGGAAAGTGGATCGCTGGATTGCGCGAGTTGAAATGGGCAGGATTGATATGTTTCCTGAGCTGGAGGAATTCATAGAGGAAAATTATCTTAGTGTTAACTCTGTGAAGAAGTCTATCACTACCCACCTACAAGCCCTCCTGGAACACTTTAACAAGTATTTCCCAGAGGAAACAGCTCCGGAAAAATATGACTGGATAAGATCACCATTTACCATAACGACCGCAAGTCATCCGTCATCCGACATGGAGGACGCACTAACTGAACTGTCAAGTGACCGCACATTAAAGACAGCTTTTAATGCGAAGACGCTTGCTGAGTTCTGGATTTCAGTTGAGAGGGAATACCCACAGCTTTCCAAGGCCGCGATGGACGTTCTGACGCCGTTTGGCTCCACATACCTGTGCGAAAAGACTTTCTCGGCGCTGACATACATAAAAAACAAATACAGATCTCGTCTAAACGTGGAGGATGATCTCCGAGTGGCCGTCTCAAAAAATAAGCCCAGGATGGACTTGCTGTGCTCCATGCATATTGCCCACCCGTCTCATTAGGTGAGATTAACGCTGAAACGTAGCATATTCCCCAAATGTAAATATGCACTGCAACAATGTTCATTAGTTATTACCTTTTATGTCTTTAAAGTTTGCACGGCAACAATGTTCATATGTTTATTACCTTTATGTATTTGTACAGTTTGCACTGCAACAATGTTCACTCCTAATTCACATGGAGATTACTTTGACTCACGAGTTCTGCTGTTATCTTATATTAAATTGCTATATGTAAAATCATATCATGGTTGTCAGGCTGTTCTGTTCTTGTGTGTTGTCGTTATGCGCGTGTTTGGATACGCCTATTAGTGCGTGCGTCCTGTGCACACAGGTTTTTTTTTTTTTTTCAGTCACCACGTGATAGTGGAGGGTCGCCAGTCTCTGGCCCTGTTATTTTGGGGGTCGCGGGCTGAAAAGTTTGGGAACCCTTGCTCTAAGGCTATCGCTATTGGGTTAAGGGCGAAGCAAGATGTAGTCTGCGCCCCACTGGGTCCCCCCGGTACTGGAAGCGCAGACACACCTGCTCAGATAATAACCCATGCCTATTGCGCCATGCGAATGGCGCATCACAGTCCCTGGAATATAGCATAACATGAATATTCACCATCAGGGGACGAAGGCTGGGAACAATACATACCCGCCGCTGTGATAAGTAGAGATGAAGGTCACACTTTGCCCAGCGACAAAAAGAGGGGGAACACGGGCAACTCTCTGCGTGTAGACAGGCAGGAGAGCGCACAGCTGGATCCCTGACATCACTCACTCTGACAAGACACTCCGTACAAAATGCGTCAGAGGAAACAAGGAAACATCCCTCTCATAAGAGGGGAAAAGGGCCGCTCTTCGTGTGCCGAGAGGCAGGAGAGAGGCGCACAGCTGGATCCCTGACGTCACTCACTCTGACAGGACACTCAGCACAGGGTGTGTCAGAGAGGAATGGGAGACATCCCTCAAATAAAATTGAATAAAGGCAGCCGTGCGCGCCACATAGCAGGACAGCGCGCGCACAGGACAGAGGAGATGAGACGTGGCTTCTTCCTCCGACCTGTGAGGAGGGGGAAAGAAGCCATCAGGGTGATCACTCTTGACCTAAAAGAGCTTGTGATGACCTTTGGCATAAAAGCCGGGTTAGGGCGTAAAACAGCTGAACTGCCATCTCCTTGGATCCGGAGGCATGACGGAGCCACAGAGAGAGCAGACAAATCACTCACCCTTTTCGCTGATGTTAGAGCCAAAAGTAGTACTACTTTGGCTGATAACAGTTTAAGGGGAACCTGAGCTAAAGGTTCAAATGGGGCTTTGCTTAGTGCGCGTAACACTAAAGCCAAATCCCACTGAGGCGCCAGTGCGTGTGACACAGGTCTGAGTCTCCGTACTCCTCGCAGAAAACGTTTCGTCAGGGGGTGACTAAACACCGTCCCGACCCCGAAACCTACGTGACAAGATGATATGGCAGCAGCATATACCTTGATTGTGTGAAGGCCAAATTCCTGTCCAGCAACAGCTGGAGGAATGACAGCACGTGAGGCAGGGGGCACGTAATGGGTCCAGGCTTTTCGCCACACACCAACGCTGGAAAGCTGTCCACTTGGCTGTGTAGGACGCTCTGGTACGCGCCCTGGCTCCTGAATGGTACGTACAACATCTTGAGAGAGGCCCAGCCCCTCTAAATGTTCCCGTTCAGGGGCCATGCCCATAGGTGCTGGCCTATCACAGGGTGACTGCTGATCGCTCCCTCCACCTGCGAGAGAGCGTCCCCGCGCCACGGAATTTTCCACGGTCTGCCTGACAGCGTACGCTGTAGGCATGGAAACCAGGAAGCGCCCGTGCGCTCCGGGGCAATTAGGATCACTGACAGTCGCTCCTCCTGCACTCGGCACCGAGGAATCAGCGGGACTGGTGGGAAAGCGTACAACAGTCCCCTGGGCCACGGTCGATGTGCGAACGCGTCCACCCCCAGGGGGGGGTGGTCCTGCGCTTTCAGGGAGAACCAGAGGGCGCATTGCGCGTTCCCGCGTGCGGCGAACAGATCCACCTCTGCTCTCCCGAACCGGCTCCATACCTGGGAGACCAGCTCGGGATGGAGGCTCCAGTCCCCCTGGCGAGGACCTCCTCTGGACATGAGGTCTGCCCCTTTGTTCAGTTCGCCGGGAACATACATTGCTCTGATGGAGAGCAAGTGTGTGCCGCCCAGATCAACAGCGGCCTGGCTGTGTTCAGAAGCTGCGCTGAGCGTACTCCGCCCTGGCGATTGATGTAGGCTGCCGCGGCTTTGTTGTCTGTGCGAATCAACACATGCTGATTCCGCAGCAACGGGGCAAAATGCTGGATTACTCTCCGTACGGAGAGCAATTCCAGCACGTTTATGTGGAGGGACATGTGAGCCGGCCACTGTCCCCCCACTGCCTGCGACATACACGTTCCTCCCCACCCTGAGAGAGATGCGTCTGTGAACACCGAGATGTGTGACGTAACTCTGCCCAGGGGCACACCCGCTGACAGCACGTGGGGACTTTTCCAATAGGTTAAGTCTGAACCCACGGAAGGAGGGATGGCCACCATGCGCCTCTTCTGTCGCACGGGGTCGATGCGCAGGCGAATAAACCACCTCTGGAGTATCCTCATGTGAAGGAGACCCAGGGGGATCACCACGTGACCAGCTGCCATCATGCCCAGCAGCTGCATCACGGAGAGGGCTGTCACCACGCTGCGAGGTGTGACGCGTCGGAGAAGAGCTGTCAGTGCCTCCACTCTCTGCTGTGAGAGTCGCGCTCTCATGCGGGCTGAGTTCAATTCCACACCCAGGTAAATAATACTCTGGGAGGGAAGAGGGCAGCTCTTCTTCCAGTTTATCATGAAACCCAGCTTTGACAGATGTGATACGAGCTGTACCGTCTGTAAAGCAATTTCCTCCCTGGAGCGAGCCAGCAATAGCAGGTCGTCCAGGTAAAAAAGTACTCTCATCCCTCCTCTGTGTAGCGGCTGCAGCGCCGTCTCTACACACTTTGAAAAGGTGCGAGGAGCCAGGGAATAACCGAACGGCAGACGGTTGTACTGGTACGATATTCCCTGGAATGAGAAACGCAGGAATTTCCTGTGTTTTGGGATGATGGGTACGTGGAAGTAAACATCCTTCAGGTCTATAGAGGTGAACCAGTCTCCCTGGTGAACACACTCCAGCACCTGTTTGATCGTCAGCATGTGAAAAGGCCTTTTCATTATTGCCTTGTTGAAAACTGACAGATCGAGGATGGGTCTCATTCCCCCTGTCTTTTTCGGGATAAGAAAATAGCGGGAGTAATACCCTGATTTTCTTCCCCTTGAGGAACCCTGGAAATAGCCTCTTTCAACAGGAGTTCCCGCACTCTGACTGGAGCGCAAGACACTGTTCCTGGGATGACAGGAGTGTTTCCTGTATCCCCTTGAACTGTGGGGGAGAGGCGAACTGCAGGGTGTACCCTCTGCTGATCAGCTGTCATCCGTCTGTCCATCAGACACAGGCTGCTGCACTCTGAGAAAACACTCTGAGAGCGGGCGCACATGCTCGAGATGTGTTGTGGTCGTCATGGCGACGAGCCACGTCAGAGCCCTCGCCGCCGCTGCCCGTGAGGCAACCCAAGGTGGGCCTAGAGCGAAAAGGCTGTGAGGGAGCCTCACACGCTGCGTTTCATCCGGCTCTCATCATGAGGTGTGTACACACTCAGGGGATGAGTGGAGATGTGTGCAGTGACGTCCACATGAGGCGTCATAACTGCTCTCATGGGCTTATTATGACCGTGTGTAGGAGGCGTATCTCGGACAGAGGAATGCCGCGAGCTCTGCGGTTTATTAACCGATAGGTTAAAACCAGCAGACTTCTGCAGCGAGCCCTGCTGCCTACTAATCAACAGATTGGTGGCAGCTGGCTTAGTTAGCGAACTCTGCAGTTTATTAACCGATAGATTAAAAACTGCAGGTTTTTGCAACGAGCCCTGCTGGCTACTAACCGATAGGTTATAGGCAGCTGGCAGAGTGGGGGATATGTGAGAAACACTTGATACTGATGCCTCAGACAACAAGTTGGAAAATGAACCCATTTCATTTATCTCACAACCCCCCCCCAAACACGTCAGAAGCGGCTTTGCTTCCTCGGAGGCTCTCGCGGAGCAGACCAGGAGCGGGAGTGCCTCACTCCCCGTTGACTCACCGCCGGAAGACCACTCTGTCTGGTACACTGGTGCACCCGGTCGGCCTGGCGGGCGACATACTTACCTCCTGATGGCGGGAAAGCGTGGCCAGATCGGATCACTCCTGACCGTCTGCACCCGCGAAAACAAACTCCGGCCATGTCGTCCGGAGCACACTCTCCTGAGCTAGGGGAACGGGGAGACTCTGCAGGCGGCCGCCTTGCATATGATCTCCGGCAGTTCCCCCAGGATGCCACCTATCGCCGGCAGCGCCGTGATGACGGAGAAGGGGACCGCGTGCCTCGGCCGTCAAGCCGGCACCCTGCTCCGACTCTGTCTCCCCGTCCGGGAGGAGAGGAGGGAGGGGAGAAACCGCACGGTGAACCGTGGAGGGAGGTGGGGTAGGAGTCGTCCGACTCCTGCCCGGCACTCGGCTCCAGGGACATGAGGCTGCCGCCCACAGGCTCGAAAGCCGGGACGGGCCAATCGTCCTCCTCGGCCGCAGCAGCGAGAGCGTCCGCTCTGCGCTTCCTGTCGTCCGAGGGGGAGACGGGCACAGTGGGTGCATGCGACCTGCTGGCTGAGAGCTGCGTACGCGTGCTCTGACCCCAGGCAAGATTCGCATGACGTGTGCTGGTCGTAGCTCATGATATACCCAGAGCCACATGAGGGACAATCTCTCACACAGTTGGTACTCATGTTTGCTAATCGAAGTGTCTCTTGTGCTTCAGTATCTTACGGGGTGCTGAAGAAAACTAGGGAGCAGATTGTCGGGCCTCCTTTCTATTTATACCGGAAGGGAGCCCGAGGGTGGGGCCCACCTTGCGGGTGGGCGTGGACTACAAGTGTTTCAGTGCTGCGCGTGTGCGCAGGGGATTACCCAATAGCGATAGCCTTAGAGGGCGAAGCCATATACGAAATAGAACCACGGCGGACTTATCTCAGCCAATGACAGCTCTGCATGCATCCCCTGGATATTATTTTAGTAACTGCTTTAATCGCGACGTGATGTTTACAGTGAGAACAGCTGTGAGGTCTGTGCAGAAAGCAGAGCAGTGTGTATAATATATATCACTCAGTATAAAAGGCCTGAGTCATTCTACAAAAAATGGTGGAAGTACTGTCACTTACTTATTTAGTTACTTAGTTATTACGTCACAGCGTATACTTCAGCGGAATATCAAAACAACGGCCTGGGGTGCAAAACGCATCAATGACAGCGACCCTCTAATACACAAAACAACACCTGTAAATAACCCAATTTGTGTTCTTTGAAATTGAAAAGGATATTGCATTGAGTTTGTTACTGTCATTGCAGTTGTATATATAGTCTAGCAGCAAGTCCTCAAAAAAGGCTTTAGTTTTCGAGATACCCCTACCCGAGGTAGAACAAATGACAACAATGATTTTTCTTATCTTTAGGGTCTCCCATTAATGAAATTGATTGTTGTCAAATTTTATTTTGGGGGAAAAAATGTTTTTTTGGTTGTTCTTTAGAACTACCCCAATCCCTGAAAAGAGCCAAATTAGACCAGGCCGAATATGGGAAAGGTGACAAAAAAGCCCATAACTTGAGAATGACCACTCTTTTCCTCTTCAGATTTGCTGAGGTATGAACCAGGTGGCTTTCCTACATCACCAAATAGTCAGACAATTATTTAACTAAAAAAATACTGAATTATAGTCCTGTAAACTTAGCTTTAGTTTAGACGGAAATTGTACTTTTTGGTGATAGGAACATAGGACTCAATCACTTTTCTCTCATTTATCAGAAAAACAGTAATCCCTAAAAAATATACCATTACTGAATTGTCTAGGGTGCTATTGAACATTAACCAGTAGTTGTATGGAAATATCTGGTACAGTTCTATTGCAATGAGATTTCTTTAGACATAGGCCTACCTCTTCTCTGATACAGTCAATTCCGAATGGGGGATAAGTGGCATAATAGCCTATAAGTTAAGAATGCTCACTCTGATGGTCATTATATTTGGAGAGGGAAATACCAGGTGGCTGAACTACATCACCAAATAGTCAGAATAAGAGTAACCCAATACAATAAAGTGTATTAGTTCTAAATTGCAAGCCTCTAAAACATAGGTGTAAATCGTACAGGTTTTATTGAAACTGGAACCTTAATTCAAAGTACAGTATACAATTCATCAAATAATTCTGTGAGAGGTCAAGTATATAGATACTAGAATATAATGTTAAATGTCAGGTTCCTCAGAAACATTAGGGGACACATTTTGACATTCTGCACAGCAGGTGCAGGGGAAGTACAGGGAAGGCCAACAGAGAGGCACTGGCACTTTCCACTCTCTCCACACTTTGCATCTTTGCAATACAAGTGAGTAATGTCTCTCACTTCTCTAGGTGCTGGGGTTTTTGTAAATAGCACTGGTTGAATGGCCCCATCTCTGACAATCAACCCCTTGCCAACAGGACTCCATAACAAGGGTTTGGATTCGGGCTGTGACACCATATCGCTGTCTGAAACATTGCTCTTTGTACATGTTGTTGAAATGCATCCTCTGTTGGCGGCAGATTTTCTGTTGTTGATGCAATTATGAACCTCAGTTCATCCAAGTTTGTGCACATCAGTCCAATTTTCCTTTTTTCCATATAGCAGAAGCGCAAATTCTCTTGCGACTGGCAAAGACTCTTCCAAGCTGGCAGAGAGTCCAAAATGGGCCAGATCTTTGAGCTCGCTGAGATGGGTCTTGAGTTTGGTGAATGCTGTTGTCTTTCCTATTCTGTACAAACTAATTGTTGTGCCACAGCCAGTGAGTGCATGACATGCTGGTAGACAGTTAGACATGTAGTTGCCGCCCAGCTTCAGGACCATCTCCAACTAAACGGCCTCTTTGAGAAATTCCAGTCCGGTTTCCATTCCGCCCACAGCACTGAAACAGCTCTGGTCAGGGTCACAAACGACCTGCTGATGGCGGCCTACACTGGTTCCCCATCTCTCCTCATCCTCCTGGATCTGACTGCAGCATTTGACACTGTCGGCCATAACATCCTCCTTCAGCGCCTCCAATACACCATCGGACTCTCTGACTCTGACTGTCCCAGACACACCCTGTCACCTGTGGTGTCCCTCAAGGGTCGGTCCTCGGGCCCACTCTGTTCACCCTGTACACTCTGCCCCTTGGCCGTGTCATCAGCCAGCATGGAATATCATTCCATTGCTACGCTGATGACACGCAGCTATATATAAAGACAGACCCTATCCCACCTGAATCCCCACTGTCACCATCATCATCACCGTTCCCATCAACATCCTTTAACACCTGCATTGAGGAGATAAAGGCTTGGATGCAACAAAACTTCCTGCAGCTAAATAGCTCCAAAACAGAGGCTATTTTAGTTGGCACACCAAACCAGGTCCAGTCATCCCCCATAACCCACATCACCTTTTCTGGCCAAAACATACCCGAGGCCGTTTAGTTGGAGATGGTCCTGAAGCTGGGCGGCAACTACATGTCTAACTGTCTACCAGCATGTCATGCACTCACTGGCTGTGGCACAACAATTAGTTTGTACAGAATAGGAAAGACAACAGCATTCACCAAACTCAAGACCCATCTCAGCGAGCTCAAAGATCTGGCCCATTTTGGACTCTCTGCCAGCTTGGAAGAGTCTTTGCCAGTCGCAAGAGAATTTGCGCTTATGCTATATGGAAAAAAGCAATGTTTCAGACAGTGGTGTCACAGCCCGAATATCGCTGTCTGAAACATCGCTCTTTGTACATGTTGTTGAAATGCATCCTCTGTTGGCGGCAGATTTTCCGAGGCTGCATCTGTTGTTGAATTCAATTATGAACCTCATTTCATCCAAGTTTGTGCACATCAGTCCAATTTCCTTTTTTCCATATAGCAGAAGCGCAAATTCTCTCAGTGGTGTCACAGCCCGAACCCAAACCCTTGTTATGGAGTCCTGTTGGCAAGGGGTGGATTGTCAGAGATGGGGCCATTCAACCAGTGCTATTTACAAAACCCCCAGCACCTAGAGAAGTGAGAGACATTACTCACTTGTATTGCAAAGATTCAAAGTGTGGAGAGAGTGCAAAGTGCCAGTGCCTCTCTGTTGGCTTTCCCTGTACGGAGTATCTATATACTTGACCTCTCACAGAATTATTTGATGATTTGTATACTGTACTTTGAATTAAGGTTCCAGTTTCAATAAAACGTGTACTATTTACACCTATGTTTTAGAGGCTTGCAATTTAGAACTAATACACTTTATTGTATTGGGTTACTCTTATTCTGACTATTTGGTGATGTAGTTCAGCCACCTGGTATTTCCCTCTCCAAATATAATGACCATCAGAGTGAGCATTCGTAACTTATAGGCTATTATGCCACTTATCCCCCATTCGGAATTTGACTGTATCAGAGAAGAGGTAGGCCTATGTCTAAAGAAATCTCATTTGCAATAGAACTGTACCAGATATTTCCATACTGGTTAGTGTTCAATAGCACCCTAGACAATTCAGTAATGGTATATTTTTTAGGGATTTCTGTTTTTCTGATAATGAGAGAAAAGTGATTGAGTCCTATGTTCCTATCACCAAAAGTACAATTTCCGTCTAAACTAAAGCTAAGTTTACAGGACTATAGTTCAGTATTTTTTTAGTTAAATAATTGTCTGACTATTTGGTGATGTAGGAAAGCCACCCTCAGCAAATCTGAAGAGGAAAAGAGTGGTCATTCTCAAGTTATGGGCTTTTTTGTCACCTTTCCCATATTCGGCCTGGTCTAATTTGGCTCTTTTTCAGGGATTGGGGTAGTTCTAAAGAACAACCAAAAAAACATTTTTTCCCCCAAAATAAAATTTGACAACAATCAATTTCATTAATGGGAGACCCTAAAGATGAGAAAAATCATTGTTGTCATTTGTTCTACCTCGGGTAGGGGTATCTCAAAATCTGAGGGCCCTTCCTGCTAGACTAATAGTAGTGATGGCAGTTTGACACTGAAGCTTCGAACGGAGCTTCAACCCTGGACTTCCTTTTCCATAGAAGCAGTGATTCGAAGCTTGCTTCAAATCATGTGACATATGACGTCAGAAGCAGCAACTGCTTCAAATCACGTGACATGTGACGTCCGAACCAGCAACTGCTTCATTTCCTGAATGAATCACTTGACTGGTTCGCGGTCCAATCACGCGATTCAATGCACTGCCTCGTCTCTATTCTGACAGGTGACAGGTTGAAACAGTTTCGAATTTGAGCGCTTCAACACTTTATAACCGCTCTAAACAATGCGCAATGTGTGGGTTGTTGTCGTAGTTTGCGTTGTTGCTGTTGAGTTGTTGTTGGTATTTGTTGTAAGGTCATATATATATTGCATGTTAGTTCACCAGTCCACTAGGTGGCACTGCGACATTGAAGTTGTTGCCGTTCAATAAGCATAGAAGAGGAACTGGGGGCTACGTTGTTATGCTAAGTATGTGATGAACCGCAGTCGCAGTTCGGCGCTACCAGAAATCAATAAACTCAGATGCCTGGTGGAAATGCACGCAAATGAGCGAGACTGTTGAGTGGCTACGTTAACGGCACAAAACACCAGACAGTGGTGTGAGCTAGAAGATGGCGGCGGCAACGGTAGGAAACACCACTCCTTTAGATAGTCAATCCCAGACGTGGGAGGAATATTGTGAGGTTCTCCAATATTTCTTTGAAGCTAATGAGATCGAAGATGCAGGTCGGCAGAAAGCTATTTTGCTCAGTTCAGTTGGCAGTCAGACTTACAGCCTTATGAGGAACCTTATCAGCCCGGCGAGGCCAGGAGACAAGACGTTTGATGAGCTTGTTCAGCTGCTGAAAGACCATTTCAACCCCAAACCCAGTGAAATTGTACAGCGCTACAAATTTAACTCAAGAAGTAGGAAGCTGGGAGAAGCAGTCATGGAGTACGTTTTTGTGCTAAGGAAATTAGCACAAGATTGTAACTATGGAGACAAGTTAACAGAAATGCTGCGTGACAGGCTGGTCTGTGGGATTGGGGAGGATCGCATACAACGGCGATTGTTGTCAGAGCCGGATTTGACCTTCGACAGGGCACTGAAGCTGGCCCATTCTATTGAGACAGCCAGCAAGGATGTGAGAGACTTACAGTCATTGGAGTCAGCACCCTCGCACATGAGAGCACCTGAGGCAGTGCACAAGATGACGGCAAGGCAGAGCCCCAGTGAGCAGCAGCACCAGCATAAGGCTTGCTACAGGTGTGGCAGTGAGCAGCACATAGCTGGGGACTGTAAGTTTATTAAAGAAACCTGTCACAAGTGTGGGAAGATAGGCCATATTCAGAAAGTGTGTAGGTCAAAAGGCTCAGTTAGTGCTTCACAAGCAAAAGGGGGTGGAGTATATCAGAGGTATAAGCATGTGAAAACTCAGGGAGCAAACTATGTCAGCCAGGGGGAGGGCGAAAAAGATGACATAGACACAGATGAGGTCATGTTCACTTTGTACAAAGTGGAGGAAATAGACATACCGGCAGAGGAGCCATTTCTAGAAACACTGACTATTAATGAAACTGAAACACAGTTTGAAGTAGACTCAGGATGTGGGGTAACAGTGGTGAACCACTCAGTGTACAAAACCTTATGAGGGGGAGAGGTACCAGCCCTACAACCATGCAGATTGAGACTCAGAACATACACGGGGCATAGGGTAAATGTTTTGGGAGCAGCTATGGTAAAATTGCAGCACAAAAAGTCAGTAAAAAACCTACCGGTGGTAGTTGTGCCAGGGACGGGCCCTAGTCTAGTTGGCAGGAACTGGATTAAGAAGCTAGGTTTGCAGTGGAGACCTGAAAGCCAGATTCACCATGTCAGGGAAGAGACCTTGGAGGAGTTACTTGGGGAATATGAGGAGGTTTTCAAAGAGGAATTAGGGAAATTTAAAGGGCCCCCAGCTAAACTATATGTGGACAAGGAAGCAACCCCCAGGTTTTTAAAGCTAGACCGGTCCCGTATGCAATGATAGGAAGGGTTGAGGCCGAACTGGACAGTCTCCTAGCCCAGGAGATAATTGAACCGGTAAAATATGCAGAGTGGGCAGCGCCTGTGGTACCGGTGTTAAAACCAGATGACTCAGTAAGGTTGTGCGGTGATTACAAACTGACTGTAAATCGAGTATCAAAACTGGAGCAGTATCCAATTCCCAGAATTGAGGATTTGTTTGCAAACCTGTCAGGTGGACAGAAGTTCACAAAGCTAGATCTCAGTCATGCATATCACCAAATCCCTTTGGATGAAGAAGCAAAAAGATATGTGACCATAAATACACACAAGGGCTTGTTCACGTACAAAGTGTTACCTTTCGGAGTATCATCTAGCCCAGCTATTTTTCAACGGACCATGGAGGGACTGCTACAGGGCATCCCTAGAGTGGCAATATTCTTGGATGACATCCTGCTGACAGGGAAAGACGACGAAGAGCATCTGCAGACTCTTGTCCTTGTGTTGAAACGGCTACAGGAGGCCGGTCTCAGGCTCAAAAGAACCAAGTGTTCGTTCATGAGTGAGGAAGTGATGTTTCTAGGTCATAAGGTGGATGCCACAGGACTGCACCCCGTGCATGAGAAGGTGGAAGCAATCAAGGATGCACCCACCTTCAAATGTGACAGAGCTCAAAGCATATCTAGGACTGTTAAACTATTATAACAAGTTCCTGCCCAGTCTGTCAACCATCCTTGCTCCAGTGCACAAACTGCTAAAAAAAGACACAAAGTGGCAGTGGGAAGAGGCACAACAGACAGCGTTTGAAAAGTCAAAAGACATGATGCAGTCAGCTGAAGTGTTGGTGCATTATGACCCAGAGAAGGACATTGTGCTATCATGTGACGCATCACCATATGGATTAGGTGTTGTGCTCTCACATCGCATGCCAGATGGAACTGAAAGACCCATTGGATTTACATCACGGACATTAAATGCTGCAGAGAAAAACTACTCACAACTTGACAAGGAAGGACTGGCAGTGATTTTTGGAATAAAACGCTTCCACAAGTACATCTATGGACGGAAGTTTACTATAGTGACGGATCACAAGCCCCTGTTGTCACTTTTCAGTGAGATGCGAGCAGTACCCCAAATGGCATCACCGAGGATCCAACGTTGGGCCGTGACCTTGAGAGCCTATGAATACACCATAGTGTACAAAGAAGGGAAGCACCACAACAATGCAGACGCACTGAGCCGCCTGCCCCTACCAGAGAAACCTGACCTGGGGAGGCCAGAGGAGAGGGTTCTCATGCTGGAGAGTTCTGACATCACACTGGTGACTGCTGACGAAGTGAAAGTATGGACAGACAAGGATCCAGTACTCTCAAGGGTGCGGGAATTGGTAAACAGAGGCTGGTCATCAGAATTAAAAGAGATTGAGTTTGGCCCTTATGCAGTGAGGAAACATGAACTCAGTATCCAAAATGGGTGTGTGTTGTGGGGCGCAAGAGTTATTGTGCCAAAGCCAGGCCAAGAAAGTGTTTTGAGACAGCTTCATCAATGCCATCCGGGAGTGTCCAGGATGAAAGCACTGGCTAGGAGCTATGTATGGTGGCCAAAGCTCGACAAGGATGTAGAGGATACTGTCAAGTCCTGTAGAACATGTCAAGAGCACCGAAATGTTCCGGCACCAGCTCCGTTACACCCCTGGGATTGGCCTGATAAGCCCTGGAGTCGTATTCATGTGGATTATGCTGGGCCATTCATGGGGAAGATGTTTTTTGTGCTCATCGATGCACACTCAAAATGGATGGATGTGGTTCCAGTCAATTCTGCCACTTCAGCCACTACAATTGAGTCTCTGCGTACCAGTTTCAGTAACCATGGACTGCCTGAATTGTTGGTGTCTGATAATGGCAATAACTCATCTCTCTCGTTCATATTAATATTGTCGGGTTTTTTAAGTTTTCTTTTTCTGCTTTGCCAAACGCCACTGTGTCAAGTGTCCTATTTGAGTTGCCGTATGTAGTTGTCAAATATGGCGGACCATCTCGCACATGCGCAATGCAGATCGGGCAGGGATGCAGATCGGGTAGTGATAATACGCCGTGAAGTTGTTTGCGACCTGCCAGTAAACCCAAAGCAGAAGAAGAAGAAGAGGCGAAGTCCCGCCCATCTACTTCCGACCCATGGGACCTTATTTCAGAAAAATTATGTATTGAAGACAATGGGGAGAGAAAGATTATCTTTCGATCCCGTTTGAATTGTGCCACGAATTACACATATGATGTTTGTCAATCTTAAAAAATAATTTCCATGTCAAAAAAGTCACAGTTTGTCGTAAAACTGTTGAAATATAAGACTATGAAAAATATAAAATCCCAGAATCCCGGTCTCGCATGCTGGCTCTTACGGAACCGACTAACTCCCCTTTTGTGTATGTACAGCTCTCAACATGTCCAGACTTGTAGTGATTTTCACCTCTTTTAATACTTTTCGCCTCATTCTGAAAGAAAGAAGTGAAATGTGCCAACGTGACGGCCGTCTTGGTGTGTGGTGCGAGACGGGAGATGTAGTTCATTGAGCGGTTTCACACAAAACAAAGTGTTACTTCACAGTTTTACGACACATTTTTTTTTTTTTTACTTGCAAAATTATCTTTTAAATTGACTAACATCATATGTGTAATTCGTGGTACAACTCAAACGGGATCGAAAGATAATCTTTCTCTCGCCATTGACTTCAATACATACTTTTTCCGAAATAAGGTCCCATGGAGGTCCCCCGGAAAGGGAGGGACTTCGCCTCTCTATAGAGTGCCACAGTGACGCGTCCTAAAACCCGGAAGTAAACTCCTTCCGGTTCCTTCGACAAAAACCAATGCAATTTCTCCATAGGATTTTGGAAAATATCTCGAAATAAGGTCTGTGATTGACACAAATTGAAGAGACAGATCACGTTTTGTTCAGCCGGATAATATCCACATGTCTACCCTACTTTTATAACGAATCATAAATCTATCGATTAGATTTATATTTCGAAAATTCCGGCCACTCTATGGCCCAATCCCAAACCACGCCCTACACCCTACCCTACACACTACCCCTCCGTGACGGAGTGAACTCCGTGGAGTGACACTCGCGGCTCAATGAGGCTCCCTCCTGTCAGATGGAGGGAGTAAATACAGCGGCAAGCTTTGGGACAAACTCCCCTCTCTCCGACAGAAACAGGAAATAACCGTAACTGTATGTAACAAGGGTTTCAAATCAGCATCTCTTGGACACATTTTTTTAAATTAATAACTAAAATAAAACTCCAAACATCTTTAATTGTGTTACTTTTTTGTAAAGCTCTTTTAGTTTTAAACCTGATTTTTATAAGCTTCTTAGTTTTGCAACAATCTGTAAATATACACAACTTTATAATAAAATGCACACATTTACCTTTTTCTAGACTAAACACAGGTATGATCCTAAGTTAAAAAAATATATGAGGTTATCATCAGGTTGTTAACATCGCAATTTATCAGTGGATGTTTGCTGGAACTACTTGTAAACAGTGTGTTTCCTGACGGACACACACAGCGTTGAGACCGGTCAGGTAGAGACCGGTCTCCAGTCAGCACCGATGCAGACTCGCCGTTTGATGGCTTGATAGCCCCCTCCCCGCTCCACACTCGTTGGTTTGGAACAGCACTTAATGTGGCGGACCCTCCACGCGAACGCGCAAACGGAGGGGTAGTGTATAGGGGTAGGGTGTAGGGCGTCGTTTGGGATTGGGCCTATAGCCATATACAGTCTATGCCTAGCTGGGCCCTCTGTGAATTCATAGCTGGACCACCAATCAGCTCCTATCTTCACAGTAACTCGCAGAGACGAGCTTCTTTCATTAAACCCTTCACATTCAAACAGAAACTGAATAGGCAGATTCGAAGGATTTATTTATTTGGAAATGTTATTTTAAATACAATTAAATCAAGTTATTTTGGTAACATTCATGACAAATATAACAAAAAATATATTTAAAAAAAATATATTAAAAAAAGATATAGTTTTCATTTAAAAGATTTATTTTTCAATAAATAAATCTCAGTCACATTTACATAACATTATATAACACTGAAATGGTAAAAAAAAAAACGCGAATTATTATTAATAATATCAAATAAATGTCAGTCACCCAAAATTACGTCATTGGTGTTACTGCTACACAAAACGCTTTTATTTTTGAAATAATGTACTGTCTCTGAAGAGCTTCCTGTAACAAGAGATCATTTGAGGCAGTGCAGTGGACTAAGACATAGGGTAGGCTAAGTCAGATACTTCTTACTTTGTTTGTTAAAGATGTCATTTTATCTTCGAATTTTACATGCAGCTTTTAAGTCTGTCATAAGTGTTACTCATTTCATAGCCCTAGGGATGAACATTTGAACGGGAAAATGTATTGCATTGAAGAGTTAAACAATTTTGATATTAACTGAAGCCATGTGGTCTGACACATGGCAGCCATTTTGTTAAAATGGTAGTGTTTTCTCCAAATTGTCACTGGTGTTACCGGCACTGGTGTTACTCTTCTTCCTGGTAACACCAGTGACGTTCCTATATAAATAAGCTTTGTATAATGTATACAAATAATAAAAATACTTTAAGCTCTACTTGTTGTGGATTCATCAAGTTAAGAAGTTAGTTTTTGCTATTTAACAGGTTTTAGATGTGTAAGAAGGAATGCATTTCAGCAGATTTGTATCACCCAGATTCCACCTTTTCTGTAGAATGACAGGCCTACATTACTCTCTTTATTTGTATGCTTTAGTTTAGTAGATCTACAAACAAAGAGTCGATATTTTTCTAAAACCATTTAGTGCTTCATATAATAAAATACACAACGGCTGTATCCTGATATATTGTGTGTGTGTGTGTGTGTGTGTGTGGTGTGTGTGTGTGTGTGTTGTGTGGGGGGGGGGGGGGGCTATCCAGTCTCTGATAGTGGTACGTTATTATGAGAGTGCTCTCTTGTTTGATTCTGAAATTGTATATATTATATAAATATATATTTATAAATATATATGTCTGTGTATGTCCGCATCTGTAGCCTGTTATTGTCTCATTATACCGCACTGTCAATTAATTAAAAGTAAATATATAAGTTTTCATGAACACAGTTCTGTCCATCAGACAGAGTGCTGCTGTGCCTCCTGTCATCATTAATGGACGTCTCTTTAAAATGAACACTCAGAGGAGATGATTTCTCATTTCACGGCCACGAGGCTGAAGTGCATGAAGCTTTCTCATTTCACTAATTCCCCTCCTCGACTCCTATCCTCGTGTCTTAGTCCCGTTCACAAGAGATGCGAGCGGAGGAGTCGAGGAGGGGAACCGAGGAGAGAGGAGGGGAATTAGTGAAATGAGAAAGCTTCATGCACTTCAGCGTCGTGGCCAATAAATTACGGCACTTAACACAAATGTGAAGGAGTCACAACATAAAAAAAAGAAACATTTATTCAGTGAGCACCAGGCAGTGCAAATGTTCGCTTTCCTCAGAAACTCAAGTTTTGTTTGCACTGTAATCATAAATCAGACATCAGTAAAACGACTTTTCATTTCATATCAAACACTTTCATCTTTACAGGCAAAACTCTTTTACTACATCTAAAGCTTGGTGGGAGAAATACTTCATTTAGTGTGCGTCATACAAAACCTACCTCTACAGAGTAAAAAACAAAGACATTAAGACAACAATAACAAACACACATATATATACTGTACATAGCCTACACATGTTCCAACTTCATCAAAATCTGAAAGTGAACTCGCTAGATTTTCCCACTGTGTCCTGCTACTGTATAAATTAATACAAAAATCACACATTGATGATTTTGACTCTAATACTAACTCTAAAGCTCTGATAGTGTTGACACTAGTTTTGAATGAGTTATTGCAAGCAGCAGGACGAAAGAAAACAGGAAAAAAAATAGCTGCTTTGGACTTGAATTTGTAAAAGACAATCAAGCTTTAATACTTGATGCTAAATGGTAATGCATTAACTGATCAATTCAAAGTAAGTCAACAAGTTTTTCCTGGGGGGGGGGGGGGGGGGCGATTAGGTCTCTGATATTATTTGTGTACTCACCTACATTTGAGTCTTAGCAGGCTTCTATTTTAACAGCCTAGATTAATTTTTTCAATGCATGACTTATTCTATGGAAGCCATGAGATGCAAATAAAAAAAGTTCTCTAGACTGTGATCAGGATTTAAAAATGGGTAAAAAAAAGATGATCTTTCGAAATCCTAAATAAACTGTTATGGGACTCACATTTTTAGAATCAATTTGGCCTCAGAATATAACTGTTTAAATAGTGTCAGCAAGTGATGTAACATTACCTTCATGTCTTTCTTTCGGCTAGAAATGTATTTTAATTGATGCTAATTTGACGCTTTTAGACTTGTTTAGAACATTAGGTAGTGATGCGCTTCTGCCTTTAGTGGGCAAATTAAGTATTACAACTACGCTGTCAACCACAATGCGGACACAACAAAAAACCCTAACTTAATTAAACATCCTGATAAAACATAAAAAAAAAACAATTTAGTTTTTTCTTCAGCATATTTGTTCTCAACTTCCTACTAGGCTTTTACGGAAGAGGATAAGGGCCAGATGGAAGAAAAAAAAAAATTCTGACTATTTTTCTCAGAATTCTGACTTTTTTCTCAGAATTCTGACTTTTTTCTCAGAACAAAAAATCCCCACATTTTCTAATCCTCTTCCGTAGGCTGTTTTATAATCTCTTGAATGTTGTTTTAATAATCCGCAGGTTTAACAAATAGAGATGATCCTAGTGGTAAAATGTTTTTGGTAAAATCCAGCCAGTGTTTTTTGGCCTGAAAATAAAATGGATGAATAAGAAGTGATGCTGTGATTGGTTGACTTTGCTAGCAGGAAGTCATTTTCATACAGTGAATTAACATTTAAAATACGACAGGAAGACATGGTCACTGACATTAGAGGTTCACACACAAAGAAATATGTCATTACATGTGTGCAGTATGTTTCTCAAAAGGTTCACATTGTGCTCATCATATTTATAATGTAAATCTGGTGATAATCTATATTTTTCTCTGTGTTACCACATCCTATTTAAAGACCAAAACTAACAATTTATTGATCTTATTAATTATGAACTTGCACTGGGTTCCTATATTACCATGAACACACACACTGTAGTTTATTTCAACTCAATCCCATTTACACTCTCCTGCTGCCAAAAATTAGACAGTATATGCCAAATGTGTGTAAATCCACCACTGAAAATAGTCCCAAACAAATGCACTATTTCCTCTTGTTTGCATGAAGTTTGCTAAAAACTGAAGGGACCAGCTGTTAAAAAAATATGATATTTTCATATTTTCATTCATGGGGTTTGTTGACTGTATTGAACTGTAGGGAAAATACAAAAAAATATCTACAATTCTGAAAATGATAAGCAACAATTATAATTTTTTAGTTAAAGGAGTACCTCAGCCACAAAATGGCCATTTCTTTATCTGTAACTCACCCTGTGTTACCTTGAATAATTCTTGTTAAATGCCACCCACATTTAATTCCATTTATCAAGACTTTTTTTTGTTTTCTTATTCTTTGTTCCCCATGTAGGCATGTAAGATTTATTTTCTTCAAGAATTTTAATTAACAGGGTGAGTAACTGATATACAAGCGGACAGTTTGTGGGTGAAGTATTCCTTAAAACAGAACCTGCACAGTACTGGTTCAGTTATTCAGCTGTGCTCAGATCAGTCTGTGTCAGTGCCTGATATCCCGAGTCATTCCTCACTTTAACAACACATACTGTTAATATCAATGTCCTGTGTGATGCTGTGATTAAAAAAAGTTTAGTTAATTAAAATCTAACTTGGGACGGACGCATGTTGGGTTAAACATTGGCACTAAAGACAAACCTAAACATAGTGAAAGAAACTCAAATGTGTGTTTTCATTAGGCGCCTGCTGCGTGTCAACGTGGGTGTATATTTTCTGAACGCATTAACAAAAAGTGCCTTCTGTCTGTCATTTATATGCAGTGATATGTCATCATGTATGTGCCTGCATGTGTTTTCCATTTCAATTCAAATGCATGTGAACTTAGTCACATGTTCTATTCTTCACTTTCAGCACGCCTGCATGTGTGTTTGTGTGAGAGTGTGTGTTCTTCAGGTCCTCTTTTGATGCGTGTTCCCCACGTATGTGTTCTCTATGCACAGCACGATGTAGTGGTTGGAGCAGGAGCGAGTGTGCTGCCCCAGCAGGCGTCCCGTCTGCAGCAGAGCAGCCTGGCCCGTCACCGCCATGTCTCCCGTCCTCCACGCCTCGCAGTAGTTGGAGGTGAGGCGGATGCCCACCGTGTTGGAGCCGTGCCAAACCTGTTTTTCTGGCCTGAGGGGGAGATGGGGTGGGTTAGTGAGGGGAGTACTCGAGTCCTGGATTCGGATTTGTGACTTGACTCGGACTCGCGCAGTAATGGGCTCGAACTCGTACTTGGGAATTCTAGCGCACGAAGACTCAGACTCCGACTCGGACTACGATTCGGACTACGACTCGGGTGCGCACACTGATGGACTCGGACTCGAACTCGCACATGATAATGATTGCCTTAGCCTCCACACACTTACTTTTCCTTACTTACTCACACCAGACTTACAGTACTCGAGTCCTGGAATCGGTCTAGGGTCAGACTTGAGTGCCAATTTTCGGGACTCGTGACTTGACTCGGACTTGCGCAGTTATCGGCTCGAACACGTACTTGGGAATTCTAGCGCACGAAGACTCCGACTCTGACTCGGACTCGGGTGCGCGCACTGATGGACTCTGACTCCAACTCGCACACTGATGACTACTCAATGTTCTAAACAGACTCGAGCACAAGTAATGATGATTCAGACTCGTACTCGACTCGGACTCTTCCTAGGTGACCCGGACTTGGAATCGGATTCTAAGAGTGGGGACTCGAGAGTGTCTCGGACTCGGAAAATTGGTGACTTTACTACAACAGACAGAAACACACTCACCATGCTGAGTCAGTCATCACATCGCGTCCATCGAAGGAGTAGATGGGTGTGGACGGGGTAAAAGTGCCTCCATTCCCAGAGAAGATGGACATCCAACTACTGAACAACACCTCACCCTGAGAAGAGAGGAGAGATGAGAGATTTTATATAAAAGAAGATGTTGATGGTAAAAAACAATATCTATTATGGTTGCTAAAATGTAATTGTATATATAAAAGTGTCCTCACCCTGAGGTTAACCACGGGCATGTCAGTGCGGTCGGCCTTCCTCACGATGGTCGCCAGGTCCTGCAGGTGTGAGGACAGGAAGGCCCGGTAGGTGGAGGTCAGCCCCATGGAGCGGGCCTGCTGGTAGCACTGGAAGTCGGCCCCCCGGATGCCACGCATGTCCCCCTTCAGCGGGGCGTTCAGGGCCACCAGATGGAGCTGGGAAAGAGCGAAAACACTGATATGAGGAGAAGTTATACTTGGCACACACCTGACTGGGGCTGGTGTTTGGCAAAATATTTTTAATTAACTGGTTTTACATGTATGCATGTAAGTATGTGGAGCTCAGTGGCGGTTCAAGCCGGTAGACTGTCGGTTGGTGTGTGTAAGTGCATACATATATTGTTACACTCACCCCCGGTACAGCGTTGAAGGTCTGAGGTAATACATTATAGCTGGGCTGATATCCTCTACTGCTCTCTTGAAGCTCCTGTTAAACAAAAACATAATCAAATAAATATGTATTTAAGTCACTTTAAATGAAATCTGGATATGAAAAATTGTTGGTAGTTACATTATTTTCTTCAGGGAAATTATAATACGGGTTGTTGTTGTGATAACCTTTTCAGCTAAAAGAGGCTAAAATGCACCTCTGCATCATGTTCTCAATATACGAAGGGAAGTATTACAACATTAAAAAAACTAATAATATAGAAATATGATCCAGGGTTTTCTTGAAATAAGAGAAAACAATTAAGATGTGAATAAAAAAATGGATCACCAGATTTTGTATTGCTTTTTTTGTAGTTGTGTTTCAGTACTTGTAGAATCATAATAAATAATTTATTTCCGCACATTTGTAGCTGGTCTTATCAGATTGTTTTTTGTTGTGTGGATCTTAGTTTCCTGCTGTGGGTCTTCTGTTATGCGTTGCTGTGTGTTTGTGTGTTTACCTGGCTGTGGATTCTGTGTGGGCGGCTCCACTCTGCAGTTCTGCTGAGGGACTGAGACATCAGTGATGAGGAGGGTCCAGATTGGATCAACTCTCCGAGCTGAAAGACGGACACACATGGACAATGTCGTTAGGTGCTATGCTGCCATGTTGATTTCCTAGTGGAGTGCGAAACCAAACAATTTGAAGAAAAAAAGTAATAGGGTAGTAGTATGTCGTAAAATAGGAAAAAAGTCAAATTATAGTTCTTTATTTATTCGTCTGATCTGATGTTACGAACCACTACAAACACTCATCCTGCTTACGTCCATTTAGCTTCTCAACACTCAAATGCAATGTGGATGTAAATGTTGGTCATGAGGCTCACCATTATCAGTAGCTGTGTCTATATATGTATGTTCCAACTGTGTATATGTTTATGCCATGTGTACAGTAAGTACTATGTCAAATACTATGTCGTTTTTTCTGATATTTTCGATAAACTATATTATGTCTTTTTTTTAAAAACATTTTCGACATACTATTCTATGTCGTCTTTTAAATATTTTCAACATCCTATACTTTGTCGTATTTCTGACATTTTCGACATACTATACTATGTTGTTTCTTTTACATATTTTCGACATATTATACATACTTTGTAGTTTTTCTGATATGTTCAACCTATGTCGCTTTTTTTAATACTTCATATGTCTTATGAGCCGGTGATATTTTTGACATTTTATCTTCTAATTAAAAGGCGTTCATGGTAGATGTCTGGATTTCTATAATAAATAACACACCTGGATCTTGCGCCAGCCGTTGCGTGCTCTGATGAACAGCTCTCCTCCTTTCTCAGACACAAAGGCCAATGTTCCCTCTGCAGAGCGATGAGTCTCTCTGCCTAGAGCGTTGCTCGTCTTATAAACAGTCATCTGAAATTCACAAAATCACAGCATAAACCTGGCAATATTATTTTCTTTTTTTACAATACAGATACCTTTTTCTGGACATTAACATAACCTGCCATATTTAGACATTTCATTATAGATAAGGCACAAATGGCTTGTTTAGGTGTTGTACCGCGTTGGAATTTCCTGGAGATCCTGTCGGGCCTTGGGGACCGGGGGGGCCAGGGACACTGGCACCTGATCATGACATGTCAGAAATGCATTAACAGATACAACAACAACAGTCAGCCTCCTGTAATAACTGACAATGATTAATTTGATGGAAACAAGCCGAGGTCACCATCTTTCTCTCGCCTTTACATACACATACCTGATCCATATCCAGATGCAGGTCCTGGGGGTCCAGCAGGGCCAGGGTGCCCTCGGGGGCCAGGTCTTCCAAACCCAGGAGCTCCAGGCTCGCCCACAGGACCAACAGGTCCATGAGGTCCCACGATAGACTCACCTTTGGGACCCTACAGAAACATTTGAAACAAGATTTTAACTAAAATATATTCAACAGGAGTAAACTCGCAACATTAGCAAAGTTCATCTGCGTCGATTATAACCAATTATCCCAATACTTAAATAATAACTTATTGGAACATTATTTTCAGGATGTAGTTTAATGCAAATAGAACTCACCACAAGTCCTGACCTGCCAGGCAGTCCAGGAGGACCAGGCAGACCGCCGACAGCCTTGTCTCCCTTCTGACCTTGGTATCCCTTATCACCTCTAGCACCCTGAGAGACAAACGTACATTACATCAAAATCCAGGGTTCACCCAGGTTATCAAGATATAAAAAGCCAGTTCCTTTAACCTACATTATTTCTAATAGCCTGTATATCTGTTGGATAGAAATCTATAAGAAAACACCTTTTAGTGTATTAAATGAGTTATGAGGATGGCCATAAATAAAAATACAAGCTCAAATAGTCAGAAATGCTGAGAATTATTGTAGAGTCAGGTTATAATTATCTGTGGTTTGGCACTGCTAGGATTCCAATTCCCATTTATTAGATTCATTGTTAATATAAAATATTCATGACATGACATGATAATGTAGTCTCCTAACATAGCTCCAGATTGTATGATGAATCAGCACTCACCACAACTCCATCTGGAAACTCGGGTGCTGAGAAGAGAAATTATGAAACATAAGTGATACACGTTCAGGTAGTCATTTACCATTAAAATATATTTTTTAAATGAGATTTCTGTTTTGCGAAGATCTTACCAGGTTTCCCTGGCTCTCCAGGTATTCCTATATCTCCTTTGTTTCCTTTAGCTCCGACTGAGTCTCTCGCTGTACCTGACTGCTACACACACAAACATACACCCTTAACATAACAAGGATACCAGTGACGACATTTAAACTTTTTTTAACATCTGTAAAGAATGTTTAGGGAGGTAAAAATATAGGCCTTAATCAAAGCAAACAAAGACAAAACACTGATGTCAATAGTTAAAACTTTGCTGTCAACACGGCAACAACACAAGGGATCAGGGGATGCATGCTTGAGACAGCAGCACAAACAACCCTCTGCAGTGGCAGTTAAGATACAACAAAGTTAGGGAACAGGGTTCAATCAGGTTTATTTATGACAAAGTTCTACATTTATAAATGATGGTGAACTTTTCATGTTTTATCAGGGGAGACTGTTTTTAACAGTAGGTTAATCATAATTAATTTACAGATAACTTTTTGTAACTCTCTCTGTTTTGATAGGAAGAGTGACAATGATAGGAAGTGAGAGATTTTGTTCATGACTGTTGCTTTTTAAATTCAAATAATCAGTCAATAAAATGTTATTGAGATTCTAAATGTATCTAGACCTAGAATACATTTCATATTTTTAGCAGCATGATTCTGTATGAATGTTCATACAGTTATGAAGGAAACCGTCACCACACCAAAAACCTCAAAAAGGACGCCATTCACCAAGTTCCCTCTTTGTTTGCCTTGTCTCTCCGGAAAGGACAGACAAGGCAAGAAGGATTTAGTGTCAGACCCACTTTGAAACCCAGCATTAACATTTTTCATTTTGGATTTCACCAAAAATCTTAATGAACCCAAGATGCACCAAAGATTGTGGACTTTACTCTAACATTTGTTGCATGTAACATCCAATATTAGCATCCAACAACAAATGCGTGTACTGTAGGTAAGACATTGAAATACATGTCAAACTTCCTATGAGAGGAATGTTAACGCCTGATGAAATGAGGCCAGAACCACAGACATTTATCCCTTTTAAGGACCATTAGGACAGAGAAAGGAGAGGAGCACATGAAGGGAGGTAAAGTAAGGGGGGAGGAATGGGGTGCTGTTTGTAGCCCAGACCAGAGAGCTGCCATGCTGCTACACCCACACAACAACAGAACCACCTCATTTTGAAATGAAACAGACCAATCAGATGGTCCGATTCAGACTTACTCGTCCCATTTTGCAGTGCGGTCTGGGGCGCACCGGAAACACTGTCTTTAAAATTCAAAGAAGAGCAGCGTCAACAGACTAAATTAGTCAGGTCCAATACTGTGCTAAAGATTAGCTTTAAAGAAAGGATTACAAAAAAATAAACTCATACACAAACACTCAAATGATACCCATTGCTTTTAGAGAAATTCCAGTGAACCAAGGTCCTAATTTCTTTAATTCTAGTACACATTCACGGTACGTGATGCTCTTTGGAAGCCAAACCTGGTGTTTTTATGAAAGCATCAATAACAAAAAGTGTAGTGGATCTCTACCAATCAAACACATTTTTTGCACTTGTTTTTAAGGACCAGTGGGAAGGATTTAGTTGCATCTAGTGGTCATGTTGCAGATGGTAACCTACAAAATAATCCTCTGCTCCCCCCTCCCTTAACGTGTTATAGAATTTCAGTGTATGTCCATGTAACGCAGAAATGCTAAAGGCTAAGTGAACATAGTAAAGACTTGAATGTAAAGCCATTGCGGGGCTGCATAGCTTAATAATTCAAGTGTTGCCATAGCACGTCTTAGTCGTGTTTTGTGAGTTCACTTCTGCTTCTTTGCGTGTGATTGAATTTGATTGCTGTTATTACTGTTAATGGTCTTCAATGTGCAACATGCAAACCTTTATAACAATTGTAACAATATAATTACTGACCCAAAGCAAAAAAATTGACTTTTTTGTTATCTTATGCATATTTAACTCAAAAAAATGTTTTTTTATAAATATTTGTTCCATTTCATAAATCCCCATATATCCTACACACAGGTTCTTTGGAATATGCCTAACATGTATCTGTGAAACAAGCCTTTTAAAAACAAATTGCAAGGTCAATTGTTGACTGTGCATCTTTATTGTCCCAATCAACCAACTCAAAATGGCAAATTAGAGAAATAAAAAGCCCAAATTGGAAACTTACTCCTTTCAGCCCAACTACTCTTCCTGGAAGTCCAGGCGGGCCCGGAGGACCCGGAGGTCCCTGAGAGAGAGAGAGAATATTATCACATTTGTGATACTGACCCATCTCAGTAATACATTAGGTATCTGTGTATAAAATGTTCAAATGTTCAAATGATCAAATGCTTTATGGATTCAACAACAAGAAAAATCGATATTTTCTATCCTTTCCTCTTACCGATAGACCTACAGCATCTCCTTTGTCACCTTTCCTCCCAGGCATACCAGATCGTCCCTACGTGAACAGAAAAAAAAACTTCTCAGTATTTATGAAACACACAAAAAAGATTGTGCACAGTGTGAGCTGCAAAGCATGAGTTGATGACATCCTCCAGGTAAGAACTCTTTACAGACTATATATGTATAGAAGACTATGGGAACATCACTCTTCTGGTTGGATGGCCATTTTCCTTTATTCAAGCATTAAAAGGTACTTACTGGGCGACCAGGAAAGCCATATTCTCCTTTTTGTCCATTTGGTCCTATCGGGCCCTGAAACAAACAACAGAGTTAATAACAACAAGTTTATAACAACAGAAATAAATAGACGTGTGTATACTGTAGCTTGTCCTTAATTAAAATGTGTCACCTGATAAATTGTCAACTCACCATTAGTCCAGCAGGTCCAGAGAAACCACGGTCACCCTATGAATTCACAAAGCAGAACAGCAAAATGTGAAATGAGGAATTGGCATTGTGTTTACTTAATTGACAGTAAAACAAACCATTTTTTCCAAGAAAACTGGTTTCGCTGACTGTAGGTCTCTAGAATAAGTGAAAGGCTTACTCCCATCAACCCAAACCCCCATAAGGTCCCTAAAAAAGCAGAGATGCATTGTAGTTATTTGGTCTTAAGATCTAAAAGAAGTTAAGTTGCAGTGTCTTTAAAAAACAAGAAAATTGGAGGCAATCGGTGTGGATTACCAGGTCAAATAAAACTGAACATTTTTGATGGCCTCTGAAGTTTAAGCACTTACGACAACCACAAAAACGCTACCATGTCTTGTTAATTGACTGTGCTGCTGATGCATCAATCAGTAGAAAATTTACATCAAATCACCAGTGTGTCTCTTTCAATGTGTGTGTGGACTGGCTGACGGACTGCTGTTGATATAGTGCTGTTTAGTTAGACTTCGACCAAATATATGTATTGTAGGGATAAGCGTGTAGGGCTAGCATGAGCAACTACAGCATAAAAACAACTTCATCATCCTATGTCTTTGACCACTGTTAGTTACTGAGTAAGGTATGGTTTTAACAGATAGGGGTCAGGGGTCTCCTGTATAGTACCTTGAAGCCTTTCGGCCCCTGGGGACCTCTTGGTGCTGATATGAGGGATCCATCAGCAGCA
Organism: Dissostichus eleginoides; assembly: GCA_031216635.1. NCBI lineage: Eukaryota > Metazoa > Chordata > Actinopteri > Perciformes > Nototheniidae > Dissostichus > Dissostichus eleginoides. Next base: position 22,055,988 of record CM062276.1, read on the forward strand.
ATGGTCACCCCTGGCTCCCCTTTCTCCCCCTGTTAGAGCAAAGAAACAAACACAAAATGTGTTCCAGTCCATTATGTTTCTGCATAAAATGTTCACACCTTTTCGACATTTTGAGATATTTACTCATATATTTTAATCCACATTCTGTATAGTTCTCACCTTGAGCCCTAATGGCCCCTGGACACCTGCAGGGCCTACGTCTCCCTTTGGTCCCCTGGGGCCCTGGAGAGGGAAGAAAGAGTGGTGAGTGAGTTGGGAGGTTGAGTGATGATGATAGCATTTTAAAGTAAGGTCCTTGGTGTGAAGCTTTATGAATTGTACAGTTGTTAAAATAAATGTCATGATTTTTTTTGATTACCGAAGGGCTAAAACTTCTGATATGTATTCTAAATGATGTGTCTTTGTGTCCTCAAAGGAAAACCCACCCTCTGAGGAAATAACATTTGCAACACTTTGGGTACCTACCCTGTTTAGCCCGAAGACAGCAAAAATGTTAAATTACTATCATATCATTTTAACATCTTTGTTTATGAATTGCATAACACCCATGAAGACACTCATTTTAGACATTCAGAAGTCAGTTGCAAAATGGTCTTACAGGAAATCCTGCTCTGCCAGGCAAGCCTTCAGGGCCCTGCAACACGCAGACGAAACACAAACAAACAAACAAGCAACATGCACAAACATTAACACAGAGCCAAGCAAAAGCAGTAAGGCTGGGTTAACAACATGCTCATTCAGTACAAAGCATCATCGAACAGAAAAGCAGCCAAAGCACTTCAGACTGCATCAATGATGTTACGGTTAAGTTCTATCTCCTTGTCTTTAGTAATGTAGTTTGTTCATGTTGCAAATGTGTGTTTGTTATCTATTAATGTATCAGCTGTTTTCTGTTAGCATTTAAACATTTGTGCCGAAGGTAACATCTAAAGATAGAAATAGCTCAGATCTACGCACACGGGCCCTGGTGGTCCTCTGATATCTGTGAAGTTGAAGATCCCATCTGTCATGTTGAGCAGCAGCTGTAGACAGAACATACATATTAAGTAATGTGGGCACTGTTAGCATGTTGAAAACATTTAGAGATTTGTAAAAGTCATTCAATAGGTTCTTTATGAAGGACCACACCAACAACTTTACACCACGTATAGTTTCAAAACTATGGAGCCTAGTGGGTTAGGGTACAATAAATGTTTTGTTCAATAGCATTAAGTTAACAATTAACAGTTTAGAAAAACACCCTGCAGATAGAAAATAAAGATGATGACACTACATAGTACATATAACTATACAGTGGCAGAAATTATATTTACTCCTAAAAAGACTGTACTTAAATACAATTTCGAGGTAGTTGATTTTTTCTTTCATTTTATGCTACTTTACACTTTTATTTTGCTACATCTCAAAATAAATATTGTACTTTTTACTCCAATATATGTATCTGACAGCTCTATATTATACATACAAAATATAATTAAATTAATACATTTTGTTATTTAATTTTAGATTCAACTCGCAAGCAAAAGTTATAATTAGATCCAACCTTTATCATCTTAATCCAATGATAAAATATAAATTATTCAGAAATGATATGGCAAAATCTACTTTTGGCACTTTCAGTATAGTGTGTCTTTGTGTGTGTTTGTGTGTTTGTGTGTGTGTGTATGTGCGTACATCCGGCAGATTAATGGTTGGTCCAGGAGGTCCAGGAGGCCCAGGGGCTCCTGGGATACTGAGTCCATCAACGCCTCGATCACCCTTCATAAGACAAAACAGACGGTTATCAGTCTGTTATTGAAAAATTTGACATTTGTTTTTTCAGCAACTCTACCTTGGATCCTAGATTTCCTTTTTCTCCTTTGGCCCCCTGTTTGTAGAATAAAGATAAATAAAGAAAACAAATGTATAAATTGGGTTATCAACAAACTGCAGTGCATCATGCTTAAGGGTGATAGTTTAAATGTATTTAAATCATTTTGACTCTTCAGTCCTTGAATGGTGGAGGCTAGCTGTTTACCCTTACTTTGCGTTTGTATGCTAAGCTAACGCTAAACACGGCCTGGACATCTTTTATGAATCAGAATCAGAAACAGTTGTATTGCCAAGTGGGTTAACACAGACGAGGAATTTGTTGGAGTTTTTGGTGCATACATCAAAATAAAACAGTGATAAAAAACGATTTACAGAAAACTATAATAACATTACAATATAGCAATATTTACAATGAATATTGATGAAATATAGGCCTGACAGTATTAGGATGAACAAGATATTGTTATTGTCGAATTAGGCTTCAGAAAATTAACTGATGACTAGAAGTCCAAAACACACAAAATTACAAAAGTTCAGAAAAGCAAAACAGTATTTGGATTTGTAATGATTATGTCTTAACTTTAAAAAACACATTTGTAAAAACATCCGCTACTTACTCTGGCTCCTGGTAGTCCAGCAGGACCCTGGCGGCCCTCTGGTCCTTTGTCCCCGGGTTCACCCTGAAATCACAGCAAGGCAACACTTCTTCTTAGTGACGTTTACAACTAGATACTATACTTGTTTCTCTCATAGAATAGATCAAATGCTTTCCAATGGCATTTCTCACTGTATCATCATACTCAAACAATAAAAAGACTAAGAACAAAGGTAAATATTTCTGCAGCAGTGCCATTTCAGAATCAAATTACCTTGACGGAGAGCCCTGGTGCTCCTGTGGCTCCATCCTCACCCTACAGGAAAAACAAGAGGTACTGTTCAACTCCAGCGCAAGAGAAAACATTGCAGAGTGTACGCAAGGGCAAAACTACTCACAGAGGAATCAGGCGTTAAATATTATTGGCTGTTCAAAATCAAAATTCCCTTAGCATGCATAAAGCGAGCAGGCAATCAATTTTAAGGAATATATTACCTTAGGTCCTGTTGGACCATGTATACCAGGTGGACCCTGAAAAAAGAAAAAAAGAAAAAACGTATTGTATATGAAACAATATACATAATCTAGATTAAAGTCTAGATCTTTTTAAATGATTTAAATAATAAATGTTAACATTTAATACAAAAATTACTAATGCAACAAAATAAACAAATATTCATACTTCCCATGTCTTCCCATTTTTAAGACTTTTTGAAGATTGAATCCAGACATTTTAATACCGAACAATGCCTTTTTTTTACAATAATGAATTTAATTTATTTTAGGACTTTTTAAGCATCTGTAAGGAATCTGTTACCTGTGTGCCTCTGACTCCGGTTCCAATGAGCATGTCACTCTTCCCAGATCCTTCCATATCCTGAAACAGAAACACAGTCTGATGTTAAACATCGATTTAACTGACATCTTTATCGACCCATGTGGCTCTTCTCTGACCTACATGAGGCGTTGTCTCTTCATTGGCTTATTAGTAAAAGTCTGTTGTACTTCGACAGTTATGTTATGTTGAGTTATGTTTTCTAGTCTAGTCTTGTGTTTTTGATCTTGTCACTTCCTGTTTTTATTTTGAAAGTAATCCTTCCCTCTCATTCCAGATCACACACTTCCTGCCTTTGTGTGTTTCCCGCCCTTGAGATTGCTTGGCCCTGCCCTGATAGTTTTCACCTGTGCCCATCCCCCTCACCTATAAATAGCCCTTGTGTTTCTTTGTCCCTTCGTTCGTCAGTTCGTTATGTTCCATGCTGTGAGAACCTGGGCCCTTTGACTCCTGAACATTATATTTAGAAAATACCTTTTGTCAAGTGAGTTTTGATTTTTGGAAAACCTTTTTCCCACTGGATGTGTGATTTTGATTTAGTAGAAAAGAACATTTTTTCCACGTGTAGTGAGACTTTATATCCGTTATTAAACTACTTTCTGTTTTTGGACAACTGTCTCAGAGTCCTGCATTTGGTTCCTGTGTCCTGTGCCTCAGTTCACGACAGTACGAACTGACCAAAATATGGACCCAGCGGATTCAGAGACATTGAAGTTAGCTCTGCGAGCTCAAGGAACGAGACTAGACCAGCATGAGGAGCAGCTCACCAAGGTTTTTAATCGCACGGCTCCTGGGAGGGAGGCAGCCAGAGCACTGGTGCAGATTAAGCAGAGCCAGCGTAGAGTATCGGACTTTGAGTTCAGGACCCTTGCAGCAGATAGTGGCTGGAATTCTCCAGCACTGCTCGACGCCTTTCTGTCTGGTCTTTCGGATCCCATTAAAGACCAGTTAATACCTTTGGACCTCCCAGAAGATTTGGATTCTATCATTGCACTGGCAGGTCGAATAGACAATAGACTGTCCGAAAGGCACAAAGAAATGTTAAAGAATGTGACACGACTGCCGCGACACCAAGGGGACACACCAAGCCATCGTCCCGCCTGGAGACCCCCTGCTGATGCTCCTCCTGAATGAAGAGTGCTCCCAAGTGCCTCAGAGGAGCCCATGCAGTTGGGTCGAGCAAAGTTGACTCCTGAGGAACGTCTTCGGCGCATTCAGGAGGGCAGGTGTGTTTACTGTGGGGAGCAGGGACACCTCCTGGCTTCCTGTACAGTAAAAGGTCGGGCTCATCAGTGACGAGGAGGACTCTGGTGAGCCGACTGTCTACTGGATTCCCTCCTCGTACGTTGACACAGGTACAAGTAAAAGTAGATAGACATATTTTAACTCAGGAGGTTCTCATAGATTCTGGTGCAGATGAAAGTTTAATGGATTGGGGTTTGGCCAAGAAGTGTAACTGCGTTGTTATTCCTTTGAAGCAACCGTTAAAGGCCTCTGCACTGGATGGTCGGTTATTGTTTACTGTTACCCATTGTACTATGCCCATTCAAATAACCGTAAATGCAACACATACAGAACACATGACCTTCCACTTATTTGACTCTGCTCAGCACCCACTTATTCTTGGTTACCCATGGTTAGTCAAGCACAACCCACACATAGACTGGAGATCTGGGAGAGTTAAAGGATGGGGAGAGGACTGCAAGCATTTCTGTTTGAGAGACAATAAGACTGGTGACAACACTCCCCATGCTAGACGGATTGAGACCCAAGATGTTGTTCAAACTGCATGTACAGAAATTACAGAGGCTATCCAAGTACAGGAGCAAGATTTCCCTGACAAGTCCAAGGTGCCCAGTTGCTATTGGGACCTGAAGGAAGTTTTTAGTAAAGCCTGAGCCACTTCCCTGCCACCACATAGGCCTAATGACTGTGCTATAGACTTGGTACCTGGCTCCCCCATTCCCAAGGGTCGCCTCTACTCTCTTTCAGGACCTGAAAGGGAGGCCATGAGCAATTATATTGAGTCCTCCTTGCAGGCCGGCCTCATTCGCCCTTCCTCGTCACCGGCAGGAGCGGGCTTCTTTTTTGTCGACAAAAAGGATGGATCACTCCGGCCCTGCATAGACTACAGCCCTCTGAACGCAATCACCATCAAAAACAGGTACCCCCTCCCACTCATCTCCTCCGCCTTTGAACTTTTGCAAGAAGCCAACATTTTCACCAAACTGGATTTAAGGAAGGCATATCATTTGATCAGAATCAGGAAGGGGGACAAATGGAAAACTGGTTTTAACACACCAAGTGGACACTATGAGTACCTAGTGATGCCTTTTGGCTTGAGGTGAGGTGTTGAGGGGACTTCCTGAATAAGTTTGTTTTGTATATCTTGATGACATTTAGATTTTTTCTCCTGACTTCATAACCCAGCAGCAGCATGTCTGTCAAGTCCTCGAACGCCTGCTACAGAATCAACTTTATGTTAAAGCAGAAAAGTGCGAGTTCCATGTCCAAACCCCATCGTTCCTGGGCTTCATCATCGCCCCCGGTCAAGTAAAGATGGACCCTGCCAAGGTCAGTGCCGAGTGGCCAGTTCCTGTCAACAGGAAAAAACTACAGCAGTTCCTGGGGTTTGCTAATTCTTATTGATGTTTCATCAGAAATTTCAGTTCTATTGCTTCCCCGCTACATGTACTTACCTCTCCTCATGTCACTTTTGAAGTGGAACTCCCACGCTGCAGATGTTTTTCAAGGCCTAAAGAAGATGTTCACCTCTGCTCCCATCCTCACCATCCCAGATCCACTTCGCCAGTTCGTGGTAGAGGTGGATGCCTCTAACGTCTGTGTGGGGGCAGTTCTCTCTCAGCGGGCTGTGAAGGATAATAAGCTCCATCCCTGCGCTTACCTCTCCCGTAAGTTGTCCTCAGCTGAAAGGAACTATGACTTAGGCAATTGTGAACTACTGGCAGTCAAACTAGCCTTAGAGGAATGGAGACATTGGCTAGAGGGGGCCACTCAGCCGTTCCTGGTATGGACAGACTATAAAAACCTAGAATACATCAAAAAGGCTAAGAGACTGAATTCACGCCAGGCTAGATGGACACTCTTTTTCAGTCGTTTTAATTTGACCTTGTCCTATAGACCTGGCTCCCAGAACACCAAGCCAGATGCCTTGTCCCGTCTGTTTGACCCTGAGCCTGCTGCCAAGGAACCAGAACCCATCCTACCACTGAACCGTGTGGTAGGAGCGGTAACTTGGCAGATAGAAAAAGAGGTGCAGCAAGCAAATGTTGAGAGCCCAGCACCTAGTGAATGCCCGCCTAATAGGCTGTTTTTTACGGTGCCCTTGCGCTCCAAGGTCATTCACTGGGCTCACACGTCCTTGCTCACTTGTCATCCTGGGGTTAAAGGAACTATGTTCGCCCTTAAGCAGCGTTTCTGGTGGCCGTCCATGGCAAAAGATGTTGTTGAATATGTGACTGCCTGTCCTGTTTGTGCTCGCAGCAAAACTTCTTCCAGGTCCCAGGCTGGGTTGCTGCAGCCTCTGCCCATTCCTCGACGGCCCTGGTCTGACATATCCACTTTGTTACTGGACTCCCGGTGTCTCAAGGTAATACCACTGTGCTAACAGTGGTAGATCGTTTTTCTAAAATGACACATTTTATTCCATTGACCAAGTTACCCTCGGCCAAGGAAACGGCAGAAATGATGATGACCAATGTGTTCCGCATACATGGATTTCCTAGGGATATTGTGTCAGACCGCAGTTTGTTTCCAAGTTCTGGAAAAGAGTTCTGCAGCCTCATTGGAGCCACCGCAAGCCTCTCCTCTGGGTATCACCCCCAGTCCAACGGACAAACGGAGAGACTAAATCAGGTGTTTGAGACATGTCTGAGGTGCTTGGTGGCTCAGAATCCCTCATCGTGGAGCAAGCATTTAACCTGGGTGGAATACGCCCACAATTCTCTTCCTACCTCTGCCACAGGTCTGACTCCTTTTCAGTGTGTCTTTGGCTACCAACCACCCGTGTTTGCTGAGACTGAGAAGGAGGTCTCGGTCCCCTCTGCACATGCCCTGGTCAGACGCTGCCACCGTGTCTGGGCAGCTGCCCATCGAACCCTTCTAAGGAGCTCTTCTTCAATGAAAAGGGTGGCTGACCGACAACGCCGTCCGGCTCCAGTGTACCAGCCTGGGCAGAAGGTTTGGTTGTCTACGAAAGATCTACCCCTCCAGGTCACCTCGAGGAAATTAGCCCCCAGGTTTGTTGGTCCCTTTCCGATAACAAAGATTGTGAACCCTGTGTCTGTGCGCCTGTGACTCCCCAGGTCCCTGCGGGTCCACCCTACATTCCACGTTGGGAAGATCAAGCCTGTCAAGGAAAGTAGTTTGGTGCCCGCAGCCAAACCTCCGCCACCCCCCCGGGTTGTTGATGGTGGCCTTGTTTATACGGTCAAGAAACTGCTGGCAGTCCGGAGAAGGGGACGTGGCAGGCAGTTTCTCGTTGACTGGAAAGGCTATGGTCCAGAGGATAGGATGTGGATCCCTTCTCGCTATATTGTGGAACAGGAGTTGATCAGGGACTTCTACAGGCAACATCCTAATCTTCCTGGGCCGTCAGGAGACGTCCCTAGAGGGGGGGGTAATGTTGTGGCTCGACAGTTATGTTATGTTAAGTTATGTTTTCTAGTCTTGTGTTTTTGATCTTGTCACTTCCTGTTTTTATTTTGAAAGTAATCCTTCCCTCTCATTCCAGATCCCACACTTCCTGCCTTTGTGTGTTTCCCGCCCTTGAGATTGCTTGGCCCTGCCCTGATAGTTTTCACCTGTGCCCATCCCCCTCACCTATAAATAGCCCTTGTTTCTTTGTCCCTTGTCAGTTCGTTATGTTTCATGTGGTGAGAACCTGGGCCCCTAGACTCCTGAACTTTATATTTAGAAAATACCTTTTGTCAAGTGAGTTTTGATTTTTGGAAAACCTTTTTCCCACTGGATGTGTGATGTTGATTTTGTAGAAAAGAACATTTTTTCCATGTGTAGTGAGACTTAATATCCGTTATTAAACTACTTTCTGTTTTTGGACAACTGTCTCAGAGTCCTGCATTTGGGTCCTGTGTCCTGTGCCTCAGTTCACGACAAAGTCGATCTATATGAATTGTATGCTTAGATCTTTGATTTGAAATAGGGTCACCTCTACAAAGAATTTGGTTGCTGGAGGTCCGGGAGGGCCAGGGGGTCCTGAGGGACCGGATGGGCCCCTCTTCCCCGGTGGTCCACTAGGCCCTGGAGCCCCTGAGGATCCATTTGTCCCCAGAGACCCGCATTCACCCTGCAGAGAGAAAGAGATATGTTGTGAATAAAATAAAATAGAAACAACACCAGCAAAGGATTTATTTTGTCTCTGTGTACAGTTGTGTATTACCTTTGGTCCAGGTTGACCAGCTAACCCTTGTTCACCCTGAGGAAGTAAAAACAAATAAATAAATCATAGCATCATTAGTAGAGGCGTCCATTTATCATAAAATATAGACGTAAACAAAACTATTAGGTGTGTGTACAGTATATTACATTATAAGAAAAATTATTGTATTCAGAATTGTATGTCAAATATCGGACTATCCACCTAATAATCTTTTTTTCAAAACCATGGTCATTTGGCTGAGTCCAGCAGTGCCTTAATTTGGTAAAATAGTTTCTGAAGCAATAAAGACAACATGGTTGGAGATAATGTACAATCATTAGCCTGAGCATTGAGGCAGTGAGCTAAAGTTGCCGTTAAACATGGCATCATTGTTTTTGAGAGGCACAATTGAAAAAGAGCCTCATAATTCCCTTGGCCTTTATTGTTTACATTCATTTCGTATATCCTTCATCAATTCTCAGGCTTTTGACTGTAGTTCTGCCTTTTACCGTGTGTGTACAGTATAGTACATTATAAGAAAAATGCTTGTAATCAGAATTGTACGTCTTCCAAATATCTGACTATCCACCTAATTATATCATCTCAGAAGTCATGGTGATTTTGGTCCAGCAGTGCCTTAATTTGGTAAAAATAGTTTCTGACTTTGATATGATACGGCGCACTGAGCTCCTATAAAACATACCTTCTCTCCCAAAGCTCCTGATAGGCCTGGACTGCCATTTTTTCCTGCTGGACCCTGGACATAGAAATACAGACAGACACGAGAAGAGGTAAAAAGCAGTGATAAGTCAGAGAAGTATGGCAGTATATGAAAGAGTGATATGATGCCAAGCTAATTGTTGACCCTTTAGCCATTCCAACAGGGACCAACGCCAAATCCAAAGAATACAGCCTGTCACTGTAAAGGAGTACGGGGTTACTTTCCTTTAGTGATGAGATCATCCATGCCAACATCTGTCTGACTCAGCTGAATCAGCTCAAGATTGTTAATATCAGCCTTGTCTCCTTAAACTGTGTTTCTCGTACAGAGAACTGTCATTTTAATTCGATGGGAACTAATTTTGTTCTGGATAACATTTGTTTTTATGGATAACAAATACAGTTTTAATCGAAGTGCATACAAGTCTTTTGAGAGGAGGCTTTGGTGGAAGGATGGGTGAAACAAACAAAGGAATTTGACACAAAATGCCGCTTATGAGTCCTGTGTTAAACCAATAGTCAAGTTAAATTATTAAAATGTATGTCCGCGAGTTAAGTGTAACAAACATACTTATTTTAACCCATACCATGATCTTTGCCTAGACCCAACCAATAACTTTATTGGGATTTTTTAAGGTTTCGTTTTGATTTACAACTTTAATCACATTTAAAACTGCTACTGTAGTCTGTGAGAAAATATGTTATGACATTGTTTACATTTTAATTATTGAGAAAATCTTTTCAGGAGACATTGTTGACTTCAATATACCTCGCTCACACTTTAGTATAGAGAGTATTAGGAGATTGTTGACTTACTCGAGTCACCGTCAAGTTAGACCAACTGTATAATTTATCCAATTTTTCTTACCATATTAAAGATAATAGTGAAGGTATTAATCAGTGGAGTCAGCAACTTTAGAGGCAAGGATGATGTCTGTATTTGTCATCACTTAAGGAAAGTTCATATTGATAAAAATGCAATGTATTCCTTTAAGTAAGCAGCATCAGACCAAAGTACAGCAATGTTTTGCTCATCAAAAATGTGCATACAGTGGGCACACGATTTGAGCCATATACAATTAGGTTATTAGTTAATTTTACCAACTCAGTTTTAGATATTTTTGCAAAATCTGAGCACATTAGTGTACCTTGGTACTTGACTGAGAATAGCCAATATACGTACAGCAATATACAAAAAGGGGAAATAACACAGATCAGTGAAAAGGCAGATTTGCTCCAACACCATGTTGTCAGAAGAAAATGGCAGCTCAAGCTCCGGTTATACAGCACATTTGAGATCAGTTCCTTTCAGTTCAGAATGATATAACGCCGAAATGTTCCATGTGATAATGACACCATTTGAACTGAAAGGAAATGAATAGGAGGTAATTGACCAATTTCCAAAGCAGGTCACACAGGTGCAGCAGTGGCTGCCAGTGGGAATTTCAAGGGGCAAAGGAAGCAGTGATACACACACACACACACACACACACACACAAACACACACACACACACCAAATTCACATAAACACACACAGATTACCTCAGCCAGGTGAAAACAAAATCCATTTAGCCAGCTGCCAGAAAGCAATAAAGACAACATGGTTGGAGATATTGCACAATCATTAGCCTGAGCATTGAGGCAGTGAGCTAAAGTTGTCATTAAACATGGCGTCATTGTTCTTAAGAGGCACAATTGAAAAAGAGCCCCATAATTGCCTTAGCCTTTAATGTAGTCTACATTCATATCATACATGCTTCCTCAATTCTCAGGCTTTTGACTGTAGTTCTGCCTTTTATCGTTTGCAAACAAATACCTCGCCTGAACCCCAAGCAGACCCAAAGTCAAGCCCAGAACCGGACGCAAAGCCGGGATCAGAGCTGAACCCAGAGCTGAACCCAGAGCCGAGGTCAGAGGAAAACTCTGAGCTCAGTCCTGAAGCATCAGACCCAGAGCCACTAAACCAATCCTCATACATCTGGAACAAGGGTGGAGAGGAAGAAGAGGAGGAAGAAGGTGGAGAAGAAGATTGAGGAAGAAATATAGGTGAGGAGATATAGGAGGAAGAAATAGAGGGTGATATCAGGGGGGTGACAGGAACATAGGCAGAGGGAGGATAAAAGATACACTCATCACATCATTGGCCAGGACACACATACATATTAAGAAGAAAGACAAATTATTGATAATAGAGACAGAGATACAGCAACAACAACAGCAACCTTACAAAGCATGTCAGCATGTGTTATGGATTCAAACTTTTAAATTACGCTATTCATTTGGCAATCATAAGAAATATATGAGTGACCTAGTGAGGTCAATTCAGTCTAGTCAAACTTGACAAGTGATAGATGTTAGAAACCAGTCAGTGTAACCTTAAGTTTTAAAAATAAGGGTTTAGCCAAAATGTAATGCCTTTGGTAAGCAAATACAGATTGGAAGATACATGTAAATGTAATACTGAACTGATATTTAATATAAAAATATATATAATTTGACTATTGCCATATTTACAATGTTAGATGAAGTATTCAGTGCCTGCCCTTCAACATTATTTGAGTGGGGGTTGATTATATTTGAAAATCAACCCACATGCATTGAGGCCTTACTTTTATTTTTAACAACATTTTGCTAAAAGTAGATCGCAGTATATTTTGTATCCATGGGACTTACTGGTAATCCAGGTTTCCCTTGCGGTCCGTCTTTGCCGGGTAGACCAGCATATCCTGAAGAGAAGCCCCCAGCTGAGGATGATGGCAAGGGTCCAGGGGGACCCGGGGGCCCTGGAGGCCCGGGTAGACCAGGATGACCCTAGTTGAAAGAGATGTTTTATTTTGTTTTCATTTCAGTAAATTACACTATTAGATATGTACAGTATGTGTGTCTTCTGTCTTACCCTGATGAGCTCAGTGTCACTGTCCAGGTCTTCAAAGCCAGAACCCAGGGCATCTGCTCCATACTAAAGATAAAACACAGAGTCTAACACATGAGGCTACAGACATATTGTCCTTCACTCTGGTTGCTTACGTATAGGCTTGACCCTTATCTCCAAAGACAGTATCTCAAGTTTGTTTTATGTGTAACAACAATAAGACAGAGGGAAAACCATGGACCATGATACTGACCGATACACTGCGTGATCTGGGCGGTCCAGGAGGCCCAGGGAGGCCTGGGGGGCCCGGAGCACCAACTCCTTGGTCTCCCTGTTAGGCAAGGGAGTATGAGGAAAGTTTTATTTTAATGATTTTCCCTACTTTGAAATATTAGTTTTTGCAAAGTACAGCTCAAAACATTTTTGGTAGAAAACAAAGTCTATATAAAGAGGAGTAACAAGGTGGTGTAAAATGTGTATTGGATTTACTGAACAACAGCCTTTCCGCTTAATTCATAGCATCCAATTGTTTGTCATTAAGTAATAACACTAAGACGTTGTTGTATTGAAAGATGGAATATTGGCTTAATTTTCACCTCTTTTTTCACCTTTTATACAATGTGCTTTCAGCTGTATGGCTGCTACTGTTCAACATTGAATAGGTTTGTCCTGAAAAGATGGTTCATCCAACTGCTATCTATTTTTTATTGAAATTATTATATTTGACATATCTAAGGAGTTATAAAAAACTGATATTTTCAATTAGTTTACTTTAATTTATTTATATTATTTTTGAGTTAAAGGTAGGTTAGGTAAGAATGGAGAAACCAGCTCGAGTGCGCTAGAATTTGAAAGTACCCAGCCGAAAAAAATCTGCCCCTTCCTTCAGACTTCCTTACAGAGCCCCTCCTCCAACACACACCAACGCGCACATGACCAATGAGGGCACGAGATAAGTTTGTGCACGAGATGGAAGGCTGACAGGCAGGTAGGCCATCCAGTTATCTTAGCCGGGCCGGCTAAAATGATTGGTCGTGCTTTTTACAGCGCCACGGCTTCCACAGATGACATTTTTTATGTATTTATTGTCAAAGCATTTAATGTATTCATTGCTATCGGGATGTTAAGAGCATTCCATGGAATATAACAAAAAGTGTTTCTGAAGTGAATTACCTACCCCACCTTTAAGAGTCGCAATAAGTTGTTATTTGCAAGTTGTGTGCTTTTGTCGTACCTTCTCTCCTTTAGATCCAGCTTCTCCGTCAGAACCTGATAATCCCTGAGTTCCTCTTTGACCCTGCACACATTTAAGTAATCACACGTTATATATAGCATAGCAATGATGATATGCGTTAAACAGAAGAGATAAACAACTTACTGCATCTCCTTTATCACCCTTGTGTCCCTGTAAAGAGTAGAACAAGATTTAGGATCAGTATTACATTTAATGAAAAGGCACCACACATACATACACACACACCACACACACACACACACACACACACACACACACACACACACACACACACACACACACACTCCCTATCTCGCTGGCACACACACCGCCTGTCCGTCTTTCCCTTGCTGTCCTGGGGACCCGGGGGCTCCGGCTGGTCCTTGAGTCCCTCTCGGCCCGGGTTGAGCTTGCCCAGGTAGAGGGGTGGGGCCTGGGTGTCCAGGTGGGCCAGGTTGGCCTCTGGGTCCAGGACTTCCACGCTCTCCTTTGATCCCATGTCTGACATGACCCTAAACATTCATACAAAATATAACGTCCATGAGTAGAGAGCAGAGAAGTTTTTATAAAAAACATACTGCTGTGCAAAAATTATTTGGATTTGTCATCATTTTGAACAATATAATATAAAAGTCAAAGTCAACTCACATCTCTGGGTCCCTCCCCTCGCTCCTGTGTCATGTGTGGCCCTGTACACAGCATATGACATCATCAACAGGTGTGACCAATCAGAGTCTAACAAGGTAACACTGTCCAGCCTGTAGCTTGACATAAGGGCCACTTTTTCATTTTCCCAACCAACATTTATCATGCTAGTCCCGTAAGGACAGAATTGCAAGCCTGCTTTCCTTAATCTTTGGGCCACCGCTGCCCCTGTAAAAAGATTAGGTTCAATCAACTTTAAAGACTACAGTTAATATATTGGTCTTTCATAGAACTGTCTAACTTATCTAGAACATTATATATTTAGTATTATTTGTGGTTCATGTCATTTCTACTGTAGATATAATAAACGTGCTGTTGTTTATTGTCACATTTAATTTAATTAAAAAAAAGATTAAATTACCCAATTTGGGATAAATAACTTCTCTATCTATCAAAACCTTGAAAGGAAAATAAAAAAAAATCAAGTGATTCAGTTATTCATTATAATCTTAATTATTCTTTTTACTTTTTTGATGTTTCTAAGCCTATATAAAAAAAAAACATCTGTAAATTAGGGGGGAAAAACTGTTTTGCTCTGTGAAATGTTATGTATTTGTTGTTATAATACTGAATAATGGAGAGCTCCACACTAAAATCCCGTAATTATATTATGCTTCTCACTTCAAGCAGTGTTTTTATTGGATGAAAAAAAAGTAACTTGCAATAATAATCTATATTCAGTTTTATTCTGACCTTTTAGCAGCATGTCTTCAGTGGCCTCTGTTGTAGTCTGCTGACCGGAGAACTCCTCCAGCTCCACCTCCGGGGCCTCAGTGGGTGGAGCTCTGACTGGAACACTCTCCTCCTCCTCAGAGGGATGAAGAAGAGGACAAGGTCAAAAGGTCATTTGAATAAAAGAAAAAAGAGACATTTGAGAGAAATACCAAATAATTTGACATTTTGTGCTTTTGGTGCCACTGTTGTTTATGCAAGTCTCTACCATGTCATTAACCATACATAACAAGTATTTAGCTTCTGAGGGACTGTTGTCTTTGAAGCTTCAAAGACAATGTTGATTATGGGATATTTGGGGTCAGACTGACTTCCTGGTTGAGGGGGAATGAAAGGTTATCCCGGAACAAATAAGAAACACACAAATCAACTTGCACAGGAGGAGTGCTGTTTAGGGTCATGATGATAAGAAAGGGGGGGGGGGTGGACTCTAACACACACTCTAACTCGATGAGCCTATTTTTCAAACAGCAAATACTGCATTTAGAGCCCTTCCTGCTTAAGTGTGGGCTTCTAAAGAAACCAGAACTCTTTCTCGCAGTTGTTCTCATTTACAGGACATTTCTTCCAGTCAAATGAAGATCTAAAACTTTCGAAAGATATGATATCTCCAAAACAAAACAGCATATTTACTCAACAAGACTTTTTTCAGGTTCTCATTATCCAGGAGCCAATCCAGCTAACTTACCTGCTCTCTGCCTTGTTTTCTCTCGTGTGTGTTCTTCATCATTTCCTCCTCTGACTCTCTGTCATCCAATGCATCATCTCCACTGGTGAATCCCGAGGCCTTTATCAAACATCACATGGTGTGTTAGTTTGGGAAAAAAATTATGTAAATGACAAACAAATAATTAGGCAGTTTTTTATTTTTGCCAGTTAAAGATAATGTTACAGACAAATTCATTTATTAAAGAAAGAGACACAGAAGGAGAAAAGGACAAAAACTATTTAAGATCTTCTCTTTAAAATCTATTTACATTCGGTGTTTCGTTTACAAAAAATACCTATGTAATTACATACATTTTATAATGTATAAAGTGCTTCCTATGGCAATTATGTATGGCAGGAAAAACCAAATAGTTGTCTGATTACAGCAAAGGTTTACTCATGATCATTAATCCAGCTAACTAGGTACTTTGTTGAGGGAAGATCTCTGACCACTAGGGGGTAACGTTGATACATTTGTGATTTGTGTACAGAATTTTAAACTATAACTTATGAATAATACGTTCCTGTGTGTCAAACACCTATATTGTGTTTATGTGTGCATTTCTCACATAAGGATCATCATCTTCACACTGCTCCTCAGCTGCTCTGGGATCATCTTTTATCACCAGCTGCTGAATGGATCCCTGGAGGGAGAGACAGAGAGCGAGATGATTAGGAAAAACCTTCAAAAACTGTCATCTTGACACCTTAACTACATACTACATGTATATTCACTCAGGTTACATAGAGGAAAAGTAAAACAAAAAAAACAGGACCCAAAATCAACGAGCGAAAATTAAAACTTTTACATCAATCATGTATGAAAATGAGAATGAGCAGAAAGTTCAATGATTAACTTTTTTAAACCTATCAACAATATCTTAAACAGTAAATGCTGGCTTTACCTCCAACAGCTGCAACAATTAAATACGACTTACACATCAAAGCAACATAATAGCAATTTAATCATAATATTAAAATATTTAATAGCTAAAAAAGGAGCCAATGTTCTGCATATTGACTGCATGTGTCCCCCCCCTTATGTGCCCAATCCCCCCATGTGAATCACACCTGGCACACACAAACACACACACACACACACACACACACACACACACACACACACACACACACACACACACACAGAACAATTTGACACATTTCCCGCTCTTATGTGCCCATCCCCCCACATGGATCACACCTGGCACACGCAATACATGTTCAGTGTCTATTCTTTGTATATTTACTGCAGTTTTTCATGTATTCCAGTAGTCTGATACAATACTTACAGTTTGAAAGGGTGTTAAATGAAATTTGGTGATGATTAATGGTTTTTGTGTTAATGTAATAGCAGTTAAAACAGGACCGGTCAAATTTGACCGCGAACACCAAAGTAAGGGGGGGAAAACGAAGACAATAGGGGTTAAAGGAACCATATTAGGCTCATTTTCAGGTTCCTAATTGTATTTTGTGCCTCTACTTTGACATGTTTACATGCCTTAATATTCAAATGTGCTTTATTTTTCTCATACTGCCTGTGCTGCAGCCCCTCTTTTCACCCTCTTTCTGAAACCAGAGGCCTGGTTCAGAGATGTCCCGCCCCTTAGCCTATCACGCACAATGGGTTGGAGCGCTAGCCAATAGAAGCGCAAGTGTTGCATAGTGATGTCACTTTGTTACGGAAATAAACTAAGGAGTCCAACGATGCGTTTCATGCATGGGGGAGTGTTTCTGGGATAAACACCTTCTTGTGTAAACTTTGGGATTTTAGCCTTTGCAGACTAATTACATGCACAAAAACCTATATAACACACCCAAACCCCAAAAGGCATAATAGGGCCATTTTTAGGGCCATCATTTTGCCGATAATGTTTAACGCACCGAAGTTGCATGAACATTTTAGTGTTGTGACCTAAACAAGTGCTCCCTTTCTCTCTTTATACAGTTTGAACAGAGGAGCACTGCACACACAATGAAGTACATTTCAGTTAATGCCATCACCTAAGACACCGGATTTCCAAAGATTTACCTAAACAACATTAAAACTCATAGCATGGTGATAAAAGCGCTAGTTTATAAAGTTTATATGGTAACATGGAGAGAGATGTCGAGTCCTACATTTACAACATTCACACATACACACACATGCTGATTAAAAAGGGCCCCATGCCATGACTGCTCCACTTTGAAGCCCATGACAACAAACCAAGGACACACACACACACACACACACACACACACACACACACACACACACACACACACACACACACCCAGATATTTCCGATTGGATGTTACCAATTCTGAGCATGCACATATTCTGTCGTCATGCTTCAGATAACCCGTTCAATAAGTCAGGCCACACTGAACAAAGCCTTCCCCTCACCATGGCAACAAGTGACTGGCAGCTTGGGTATATCTTTTGTAAGTGTCGTTAAGTTGACGATGGTCCAAGGGTGATTCCAGTAATAATGTCAGTTTGAAGAGAGTTTACTTTATTGTAGGTGTACGTTATGCTCTCACCCCTATTGACTAGCAGAGCTTCATTTAGATTACCTTACTACACAATCCCACTTGGCGGCAGACTCAAAGGCCCGAGAAAAAGCCCTTGATCTGACCACAACTAAGCTTTGTTGACATCTCAGACTTCCTCAACTGCCATCAACTTACTCCCCCGTCCTCTCCTCCCATCCTCATCCCACTCCCCTCCCTTCCTTCTTTACCATCTCTTTGCTGTCCTCCTCCTCTTGCTTCCTCTCTAATCTTTATAGTTTATAAAATATAAAACAGATCTCTCAAGTAAGCATGTTCTTATTATAAAGAAATACCTTGCAGAGACTGGCTACTAAGTTTTGTAAGCACTTTTTGCCTTATAACTTATAGCACTGTACAATTATAGATATGAGCACTCTCAAATATCCATAATGCTCTGAAACAGCAATACTTTTTTTTTTAAAGTGAACGATAAGGTTAATTATCCATCCATCCATCCATCCATCCATCCATCCATCCATCCATCCATCCATCCATCCATCCATCTCTTCTCCCGCTTATCCGTGGTCGGGTCGCGGAGGTAGCAGTTCCAGCAGAGAGCCCCAAACGTTCCTTTCCCTGGCCACATCAACCAGCTCTGACTGGGGGATCCCAAGGCGCTCCCAGGCCAGCAAAGAGATATAATCCCTCCACCTGGTCCTAGGTCTACCCCTTGGTCTCCTCCCAGCTGGACGTGCCTGGAACACCTCCCTAGGGAGGCCCCCAGGTGGCATCCTTACTAGGTGCCCGAACCACCTCAACTGGCTCCTTTCGACGCGAAGGAGGAGCGGTTCAACTCCGAGTCCCTCCCGGATGACTGAACTTCTCACCTTATCCCTAAGGGAGACGCCAGCCACCCTGCGGAGAAAACCCATCTCGGCCGCTTGTATCCGCAATAGGTTAATTATCACAATACATTAATATAATTTAAAATTCACATAAAGCCAACCCTGATCACTTATATTGACTTGTAACCATCTTGTAATGTATTTTTTCTAAAAGTTATTTCTTATAATTTATAATCACATAATAGTCCATACTATAAAGTATTATGACACAGTATAATAGTAGCATTTTTTTTACAAGGGACAAGGTTTTTAGTTGTTCTGCATGTTGCTTACACAAGATACTTATTGTAAAAGCAAAATAGTATTTTCTTCAAGCATTTAGTTAAAACATAAATTGTTTCTGTTTTTCTTAAATGCTGGACATTTTTCAGAGGACACAGACTGTAGGCAGATGACATTTCAGGCCAGAACACACAAGCACACACCTACAGGAACAAATCTGAAGCCTACACTGACAACTGCAGGCATCATTCTTCCTCCTTCTCCTTGCCCTTTATGCATTCTTGTCCTCACTCAGTGACATTTCTACATTTAAAGGATTTTGCAACCTACCACAAACTTGTCGAGCCC
Source organism: Dissostichus eleginoides (assembly GCA_031216635.1). NCBI lineage: Eukaryota > Metazoa > Chordata > Actinopteri > Perciformes > Nototheniidae > Dissostichus > Dissostichus eleginoides. The sequence continues at coordinate 22,075,550 of CM062276.1, forward strand.
CGTGCCTCCTGCATTAGCTACGAAAACTCCTGAATTGTGTGAGAAGTTGAGTCGTTCTGGTCTGCGATGGAATGTCGTCCTCTCTGCCTCGCCACAGTCCATGTAGAGACGCACCTCATCTTGCTCCACCACCACCTGATGGAGGATTATATAAAATACACCAATTGTTTAGTCATTGTAATGTTCATTGTTGTTGATAAAATGGGAGTTATTCTAATATTTTGTAAAAAACGGATTGGTGAGGATGTAAGGATTCAATGAATGTGATGCCTTAATTTGTTATCATCTAAAAAAAACAATCCTTAATCAACCAAAAAAAAATACATTGCAAAATAATACAAATCCATTCATTGCACATTTAACTGTTTTGGTGTGAAGGTATACCATAAAAACTTTGAATAAAAGGTTTGAAGCAACTGAAAACGTCTCTCTGATCTTATAAATGATCATTAACACAGACAGCACATGATGCTCACCGTGAATCGTGTCCACTGCTCGGTCATATCAGGGACACTAAAGGAAGCAGCTTTGTGGCTGTGTGAAGCTTGTTCCTCATCAGTGTAGTACAGTAAGATGCTCTGGAGGCCCCCCCGCACCGGAGTGAGGGCCAAACCCAGCTCCACCACCTTCTGACGGGCATCTGTGATGGCGAAGAGGACCCCTCCTCTCTGAGAGGCTGGACGCACCTGGAGTAAGCGCAAGGCAGCATTCAGAGTCATCTTTCCCACATTATACGAACATTATAGACGTACCATTTAACATATAAATACAGTAATGTACAAGACTGAAATTGACAGACGTTCCAGTACACATGTATTTAGAAAATGTTTGGGGAAAATAGAAACTTTTTAGCACTGAAAATATAGGACTCTTGCTTTATCGTCAAACTGCCACAAGGTGGCAACATAACATACCCATATTTTACCATGAAGATTGTTCAGAAGAAAAGTCATGCAATGTATGTATTTACAATTTTACACAGTAAACAGTTGCTTATAGTATACTGAGTTCAATTTGTGTGTAAATCACTGCATGACCCCTTAAAACAGAATGCGGCATACATAGGGTTTGAAAAGGTTCAAAAGTATTCAGTTCTTTAGTTTTACCGTGACAATGATGGCAAAGTCTCTGTAGAATGAGCCTGGCACGAAGGTCTTGGTGAGCCGACCGATGTTGGCATCAGGCCCGAGGTTGTAGGCTGGAAAACCCTCATGGCCAGGAGTAAAGGAGACGGAGGGAGGGAGGGGCACGCCAATTAACTCCGTCAGGTCCAGATGACCTCCTGAGCCTCGCTCTATCACAGAATGAGAAAATGTGTAAGTGGAAACAAAGGAGTAACATGTAGCATCCTGTTTTTCTTGACATGGGATAATTTCACTTCAACATCCTTCAATAAGTGGACCTTATGACCTAGATGCAGATGGCGGGTGTCTGAACCCCAATTAAAACGGGTCTTCTTTGTCTGCAACCTGTGTGTTGCTGGTTCATACAAGCAAAAAAAAGAGCTACCGGAATCATCTTGACATGACTTTAATTTGACTTGATTTGATCCAGACAGTGCCCACGCCTCGCTGCTCTGCCTCACATGGACATAATCCTCCGAAAAAGAAATGGCAGGTAATTAGAGTATTTAGTTTGTATGTGAAGAGATGGCTTCACATTGTCTTGATTCCCCCCACTAAGAGTATGTCTCTTGTGGCGACTAACTCTCACCTTAGCATTCCGGGCGAGATCACCCCTGCTACCTATACCACTGTCATGCACACAAAAAATATGTACACACACAGATAGAAAGTATTTTGCATACATTGTGCACACATCAAATACACACCTCACCCACGTTAACATACACGCATACACATAGACCAGAAAGGCCAACATCTTGGGGTCTGTAATTCATCAACCTGACCCACTGAAAGCACCTGATTAGAGGGTTTTAAGGATTGTGTGTGAATGTGAAGTCATTAGTTCTCTGTGTAATGACTGAGAGCAACAGACTGCTGCGAGAGAGCTCATGATACAACCAGCAGGCTGTCCGGTGGCCACTGACTGCAAAGTTTAGCTTTTTATCCCCCGACTGTGAGACACATTTGAATGTACTGCTTGATACCACTTAGTGAATCTGGTCTGATAGTCACATGATGGCAGCAACATGTTGGTGATTACCAGTCATGAATTGGAAAGCAGCCATTTCACATTGTTGATACTGTGAAGAGTTCTCAGCCACTTTGGCCAGAGAAAGAAGAGGAAAAAAGGGCCAAATATTGGTTTGTGACAGTGAGAAAAAAGGAAAGGAATTTCTATCAGCACATTTTGGGAACAATATGCTAGTCTTGTTATACCTCAACTGAATAAACAACTTACATTTAATACCGATTTTATAGTAGCTAGATCCATTTTAAACTACACTTAGCTACACTTCAAGCCAAAGCTGATATAGCAGCTAAGCTACGATTACTCTGCTAAGCTAGTTACCTTTTCTCAGTACGAGTTTAATAAGTTCCAACTGTTTTTATTCTTCATGACCATATTTTGCTACTGCACACTCGTCTAATGTAACAAACTGAATGACCAACACAGTGATCAACATTTATTTAATTCAATTCTAGGAAAAATGTAGGGGCAGAAAGCCAGTAAGTTTAGCCTTAGCCAAGGCTAGACTAGCTTTAACCCAATGTTATTAGCTACAACTGGATTTAGCTGTCTTAATTAAGTTGTGATTGTCTTTTTTAGTTGGCATGAAAATGTTAAAACACATATTAAGCAGCTGATGAACCAAATCTAGGCCTTCACTGCCCATGAACAAACAAAACAGATAAAGATCCACCAAATATCTTGTGAATGATTTGTGATTGTAAAACTGATGTTAAACCTTTGTAAAAATATTTTTCTGCAGTAAGTAACTTAGTTCAAATATTGGAGTAAAACGTAGGATATATATTTATCTGTGAAATGAGTTAAAAGTTGAATACAATTGAAATACTAAAGTTCCTCAAAAAGGTAGATCGTTTTCACTACTAGTTAGAAACAAACACACACATACTCACACTCACTCTCTCTCTCTCTCTCACACACACACACACACACACACACACACACACACACACACACACACACACACACACACACACACACACACACACAGGTCTAGGCATTCTACCGAATTAGTATAAAGTGCGGTCCCACAACAAGAAAAACTATTTAACAAAACAATTAACTATTCAGACATAGATATTTACTAAGAATATGTTATGGTCTATTTAAACACAATGCATTAAATTAGATAGTGATGAGCTTAATATATACAAAAACATCATTTATAGGGTACTTTCTATTGGGAAGTAGCTGTCCCCAACCCTGACATCTAATTTCAATTTCTGTAAATAACACTTAAAACATTTTTTTTAATTTTGTTCAATGGTGTATTTAGAAGATCTTTATGATTACATTCAAACAGAAGTTGGAATATTTAGATTTATTGTGGGTATAATTTTTTAATAAAAAAAGTATACTCAAAAAATCATGTGCCCAGTTTTCATGGCACTACCGAAACACAAGGGGTTTTAGTCCAATGGCTGAGCCTGGTTTTTAGCCACACCCCTGCACTTTTGACTGGGCAGTAACACTGCATCCCTGTCCCTCATGACTGAATGGCAAGTAGCTATGTCCCATACTTTTGATATAAATCTGTTCCAAAATCAGAAAATCGGCGTGCAACCTTAAGAATTGTCACTACCGAACACATATTATCTTCAATTAAGTAATCTTTTTCGGGGTTTTATGCAAAGTATTAGGTTGTTATGTGTGTAAACCTCTTCAAAGATGTGTATGCTAGCCATGTACTTGCTAGCATTCTTTAGTTATGCTCAATTTTAGCTAAAACAGTCACTACCGAAACAGTCACTACCGAAACATATGGTTACATTTCGGTAATTGACATGATCGTTTCGGTAGTGACAAAATGGAATGGTAAGCAGGTAAATCCCACCATTTTGAAATAAATTTGTTTTAAAGTCTGAAAATCAGTATGTTACTTTCAAGGTTTCTTATTATACTATTGTTAGGCATATATTATAGGTCTCAGATATATAAAAAACATGTCTATGAAGTGTTTTGCTCAAAATACCAAACAGATCACCCATTAGCCTCATTCCCCTCTATTTCAGCCTGTTACTAAAGTGCTGATTCTGGGTCAGTAGCTTCAAACATTCACACTTCAACATAAGGCATGTCATGAGTTAAGATTAAGCAATAAGGTTGAGGGAATATGATACAACCTTGAGAACAAAATACTGTGGTCACTACCGAAACAGTGGATGTTTTGTAAAAAATTAAGTATATTGAGTTATCAACTAAAATGATATGATACTAATTGGTTTAATGTATGTTCAATTTCAACAATCATCAACTCTGGAATCAATATGATCAGTATTATGCATTTTACAAAGAAAGTTTGCATTATGATTTTTATGAATTGTATAAATTGAACTTTGATTAAAAATTCACTTTTATTAATTTAATTGTGAAAACCCTCAAGAAATATTTGTTAAAATACTATTTAGAGAAGGGAAGGTAAAACAATCTTAACAGGTTAATATAATACTTTTTTACTACAGTGTATGTACTATGTCTCGGTAGTGACCATTTTTGGTAGAGGATGAACATTCCAATACAGTCTGAAAATACGATATAAAAATGTACAGTTCTTTTACTAGATATGTGTAATTTAGATATGGTACAAAATATATATGGACAAAGTTTTTGGAAAAAAACCTACAAAATTTCAAAACATTTCCAACCTGACTTTGGTCCAATTCGGTAGAATGGCCCCTGGTCCAATCCCATTCTCATGACATCATGTGGTATGGATTTAAAATAATAGACTTTGTAATAATTAAGATTGTATTGTAAATATATTTTATACAAATGTTTTAATGTGCAAACACTCAGCCGCACTTATTATTTAAGCAAACTATTAATAAAAGACAAGTTAAGTGGTCAGTCAGGCGTCAAACAATCATTAAGTTAATTGCATACAATTCTTCAGTCACCAAATCAAACACTTTGCCAGTCATCTGATCTCTCCTTCGTTTTGCGTCACATTTTTCAACTCTAACTCCCTCCTCAAGAACCTAATCCTCATCACGTTGGCCGCATGGACGCTTGATCAGCTTGAGGAGACTTATAAAGCCAATATTAACAAACCCCCTAGCGTTTCCATGTATAACCTTTTAAACCCTCCTTGACCCTGATGTGGCACAGACAAAAGCTCCCTGTCCCACTCTTTCTCTAGTTTTGAAAGATTCCAACAGTTTTAATGCCAAGCACATCAGGGTACACTAATGGCCCGTACACTAACGGCCCGTCCACACGGCGGCGTGCGTTGAAGCTTCAACGCTTCTGCCCATTCACTTTGAATGGGGTGAAGTCACACTTTGCCGAACTACATTGTGGTTCCGTCGCTTCGCTTTGCTCGCGTTGCTCGCTTCAAAAGTAGAGCAATGTTCTACTTTTGAAGCTTCGACGGAAGCGTTAGCCAATTAAATCATATGCCAGTACAAGCTCTAGCCAATCAAACCGCGTCCTTGTGTCTCCGGGGCGGGAGATTCATGTGATTGGTTGTTGGTCGAGTTTCAGACACGCCCACCGGCAAGCTTCAACGCACGCCGCCGTGTGGACGCTGCGTAAGGCCACATTTACACTGTAGGTTGTAGTTACAAACCTACAGTTTCCTATGCTCTATAGATCATTTTAGCGTCTTTTAGCTAGTTGTTTCTGCCACTTGTTTTTATTAAAAAGCTCACTCCCAACACCAAACGGCAGACAAACACAGTCTGAAATAGCAGTTAAAGAGAACCATATTTGACTGAGCAGTTTTTGAAGACCAAAACAGACCTGAAAGAAGAGTGGATATTGGATGTACATTTGTCAGGTCAACAAAAACACAATCAATGAAATTGTTGTTCTGTGTTTTCTGTATATGTACAGTAGGTAACATGTAGGCAATAGGTGCTGCTATGTCAAGGTTACGTTGCGAACTAGTGTTAAATGAAAAATCTGGTTAAATGAGATTCACATTATTTTTTTAATAATTGCCCTTTCTAGGGGCGGATTCTGTCATTTTTATTGTAACAGAAAGGTCTAATCCAGTAACTGTTCAACCTGTTAGCTGTTGAACAAGACATTTCTCCAACACACATTTTCTTTTCCTGACCACTTTTTATTGAACTATGTATTTTTATTGTTTAAATCAGATATTGACTAAATTGCTGGTAACTCAAAGGCATACGTCACCTTACATAAAAGTTGACAGTTCTAATACCAAATATGAAGCCACTCTTAGCTAGAAATCTGCCAATGGGAACTCTTGGGAAAATAAACTATTGCACTCTTAAACTCATCAGTGAAACTCACCACTTTTCCAGTGTTTCAGGGGTTTGCATTGGGCCCTAGCTTTGCTGCCAGCACCTGCATTCTCCTTTGGAGATAAAGTCCCAGGTACTGCAGTGCTTTGACCAAAGATTTCCACTCCAGGGGTGGGTGTGGGGGGCAGTACAGACCCCTCAGTCAGAGTGCTTATCTCCGGGGCTTTCTCTGTCACCCCGTCCTCCTTTAACATCCATGCTGTTGTCCCTGGGGTGTCAGAAGAACCCAGGGAGGTGATGGATGGAGAAGTGATGTAGGGAGGAATGGGAGAAGTCACAGAGATTGTGGTGGTTTTAGGTTTTGCCCAGATTAAACTCCACCATTGGGCTTGTGCGGGAGAGAATGAGAGGAAGAACAGAGCAAAAGAGAGGCGAAGGGCTCCCATCCTCTCACTTTGTCTCACATGAATAATAAGCCGGTCCTGTTAACTGCATCCCACGTGCCAACAGGGATGAAAGCAATACAGTGCTATGTCTCCAGCTATAGAGGATGCACTTGCAAAGACCTGCAGAGTGTCTTTAAGTAACTCTGAGTAATCCACAAGGTCCAGTGCTGCAGGAAATATTCAAGGAACGGCCTTTCAGCTCCTTTCTTTTCTCCTCTCGTTATGTCCTGTTTTTCTCACTCCGTCTGTGTCTCTTGGTCGTTTGTGACTCCCTGACATCTCTGTCTTTTTCCCCTCTCCCTCCCCTCTTCTCTCCCTCTTTGTAATTACCGACTCCCCCTCCTCTGGCACACACAACACAGCAGACTTCATTTTCTCTCCTTTTTTACTCAGACAGGCCGATTAGAGAGTTAGTTAGTCCATCCTCCTCCTCCTCTTCCTCCTACTTTCCCATCTGTGTGTGTGTGTGTTCTCTGGGTCATACTTGGGGTCTTTTTCAGCCTATCCCTCACACCACATGTACAGTACAGCATGTCAAGTCTAATAAACATATGCACACAAACCTGGGATGAGGTACTTGGGACTGAGGGTGTGGTGAGATAACAAAAGGCCATATAAAAACTGAAATGAGTCTAAAATACACTGCAGGAGATTTCTTTATAAGGACATTAGGGCAAAGCATTCCTTCCTAGCTCGATGTAACGTTTTATAAATAAATACAAAACATTAAAAAAACTAAGAAAAACTTGTCATAGTCAAATAGCTGTGTAGTAAAGTGGGGTTTGGAGCTTTGCAATGCATTATGCTTACTATATCCTTTAATCAATTAAAAACTTTGTCTTTTACATATTAGAACATTTTTCTTACCTATTGACATTTCATTTACGTATCATGCATGTTTGTGCATTTATATTTCTTACTGTTTCTAAGACAAACAATTAAGCTTCCCTTTATTATTCTGGGTTTTACAATGCAACTTGATTCACTTTCACGTATTCAGTCTATTTTTAATGGGGTCACGTGTTAATGGGAATATATAGACCAATATCAGAGAAATCCCTAGAGTCAATTTCCTTCCTTAAGACCTAGTCATATTTCAGAGAAATGCTAATTTTCTATATATTTTCTATATTTATATATTGAGACTGTTCTTAAGTTGCTTATAAATAGAGATTTGTTTTGTTTTATTGAAGACTGAGAACCCTAACCCTCCCCCTTTAAATGGCAGAGCAATAACAAAAAAGCCTTGATAACATAACATACAAAAGTCACATGACTAAAATTAAAAAATAAACACAAAAGGTTGAATGGAAGCATTTATAAGTGTGGACTTTCTCTCTGTTGCAGCTCACTGATCAAGGAGAGAGGCAGAGAGGCCCCGTGTTGGTGATGACAAAGAGATGCCTGTTCTGCCTGGTCGTATTGTGCTTCTCCTCATGTTTGGTGAGGACCAGGACGAGGGATGGAGTGCTTCTGAGGATCATTGGGTGGAGGTGTTTGTTTAGGCTGAAGAGGGGTGGGGTAACACTATATGTGATGGACTATATTTTAATACTTCACTTTTGAGGAGGAATCAAACCTGTACTAAATACAGGAAACAACTGAAATATGCAAGGGTTTATGGGTGCTGGATACAGATGAAGATGGTGACATCAGCATAACATATAGGCAATGTATAACATAAGAGAAGGAAGGGTAGACTGGCATTTCTAGCATTTGGCGTTCCAATCATTTGTATTCATATTTTCAATTTGCATTAAAAAAAATACCATCATGTTTATGATGGAAACACCACTGATGAGATTCATAACAATTTGGTATCCATCGATATCAGAGATGCTTTTACTCATTGCATATGGCACATTTAGGCTCTTTAGGGTTGGACACATTGATTAACGCACCTTTATATACTATATATTTGTTGCACTCCCACTTTTTATTCTTACCCATGTGACATCATCCTTGTTCTCTCTCCTAACTGCCTTACCTGGGGGTGGTGGGTTGTAGGTGTTGATACATTTGATCAGACCCTGGGAGCCATGCCGGTCAGAGCACACTGAAATAAAGACTGTTGTGGCAGGGAAAGGGTCGGTCTCTAACGGAGCAGATGATAGGTTTAAGATTTAAAGAGAGGGTGAGGGAGGAGACCCCCCAGGGGGAGATGCTTGATTAGTCATGGATTAGCCAGGGATAAGGTGGTGTGGAATGGGAAGGGGTGAGGATGGGTTAGAAGGGGTCAGGAAGAAAGGGGGGACCAAGTTCTGGGGTTATGGTTAGGGTTAGTCTAACCCTATTAAGCTGAGGTGTTCCGACTATAATGGTTGGCAATTATACAGGTTTTATCAAGGGGGAAATACGTTTTTAAAACCGTATCAACGTTTTACCCACTTGGATGCAGCAATACAAACTGTAATAATGACATTTACATACTATAACTATGAACTGTAAGAAATGATTTGTTCAACATGTGATATGAAGACTTGAGTTTGGCACCAGCCGTCGCCATATAGGTTTTCCGAACCAAGAGGGTGGAGCAAAGTACATCTGAACTTTCAACAAGAGATTTCCAAACGACCAAAAGGTTAAATTAACTTTCATGAACAGAAAACAGTGTGAAATGATTGAAGTTTTAGGATGAAAATAAGAATAACACCAAGACCAGGTCACACTGTGGTAGATACCTGTCAATCACAAGGTAGCCATTCCATAAAGCATAAGCTGCTTTATTAATGATTTGAGTCTAAATGGGTCCATAATATGTAAAATGATGTACAGGTTAAAGAAGACTTGAAAATAGCAATTGAGACCACAAACAAATTAGGAAAAAGTTTTCTGTGGTTAGACTTCTAGACAATCTGACTTCTTTCTGCAACCAGTGGAGTCTCCCCATGCTGAAATAATATACGTGTAGTGCACTTCCACATTGCATTCACTTTTCAGACCTGGATATAAAATATATATAAAGCAGTATCATGTGGGTTTTTTTGGGCCACTAGGGGGCAGCAGTTCACACTGTGGTTATAAAGTACAACATACTACAACCTTATAAAGTAGTTTTGGCAATATTGTTAGTACACAGCTGGCTTTTAAAACATCCAGAAGACATGGAGCAACATTAGCATTCATTGGGAGATGGCAGATTGATGAATGTCAGTCCATTATTTATCCTCCTTTTAGTTTAGTTTTGGTCTCCAGCAACTTTTGCTGTTGAAGTCCTAGAGGCTTTTTGAGAGTAATAAGAGTAAACGGTAAAGTTAGTGAAACAATATGCTAAAAGACCCTAAAGACACCTGTTGGCAAACAGCAGGTGATCATTTAATGTGGGTTCTTCACTACAAAGAACCCCTGTCACATTACACATAGTCATTTGATCCATTGGTAAAAATAAATCTTGAATAGTGGAGCTTTAACCAGCTTCCTCAAGTAAATAATATGTAAATACAAGTGACGTAGGATGGTGAACATGGCCTCTCTTTGGCATTATGGTGGTAACAAAGGACAAAAAGAAAGTGTAAACTTTCATGTGCAATAGCTGCGGCCCCATTCTTATGTGTGTTATCCTTTTTTCTCTAAACATGGTGACCCTGTTAAGGGCCTCTGGATTCCTGGAAGAGTCACCCTTATCACCCTTCACCCCTCTCTCTCTCTCATTTCCCGCTCTACCTAGCAACCTCCCCAACAATAAACTCTAATTGGTTTACTGTCAAAGTCAATCGCATGGAGATCATATGAATTTATTCACATAGATAAACATTAAGGTGTCTTTAGGAGACAGAGAAGAAACCACATGGACAAGAACACTTCAAATGCTGGAAACTTTGTGATATGTCACATTATTATCAGAAACATGTCCAATAGTCAGGCTTAATGGTCAATCTTAGCTCTTAAAATGGATTTCATACATGTGTATTAGATGGAGTTATTACATTTGAGGTATTTATACACATAAATATAATTACATATCAGCTTACTCTTTTCAGGAACTTTAAAATCAACACAACAGAGCAGAAACAATAAAGGGGACTTAAAAAAGGGAACCTCTAACATTGCCTTGCTCATAAATACTGGCACTCTGGCAGCACCTAGTGGTCATACACAGTAATAAATGCAGACCTGAGTAAAGAAAAGCTCAATCCAAATGGCATACCGGTCATGTTACCTTAATAAAAAGTTAAAAGTAAAAGTAGGTTCAAAACATGATCTTCCCATCACATCTGTTTCTAGGTCCATGTTTAGAAAACGTGCCACACTAACATGTTTTACATTTTAAATGTTTTTGTTTAATACAATTTGGTTGAATATGCAGCCTATTTATTAACTTTAAACTAAGAGCGCCTAACAACCATGTTTCTGGAGAGCTTAAAAGTCGAAGTATATAGATAAAATAGAAGTATAAATGAAGAGTTGATCCAAATAAATGAAAATACAAAAAAAAAGTGAGATCAAACCTGAAAATAGAAGTTTCCATGACCTCATGATTTTCCAAAATTAACCAAGATTGGGTTTGGTTATGATCAAGGCAGATGTTTGTTTACTAATTTAACTCATGAAGTCGAACAATTATAATAAAACGATATAGTATTTTTAAAACACTTTTAGGGAGAGGACATTGTTGTCCTTTAAAGTGCCAGTGAAGTGCATTTTTTTGCGCCAAAGTGAAATGGCAGTTTCCTTTCTTACATATAATTGTACCTGTTCATGGCTAAAATAATTTTTTAGGAAGTGCGAGGGACGAGATAAACATCGCAAATTTTTCAGAGTCTGAGCCTACCGCTGCTGCAGACAATAGCGGCTGTGACGTCACAAGATGGGCCCAGTTGTGATTGTAAACATGGCGGAGCCTTCGGAAAGTGATACTGGTGCGAGAGAAATGAGTGATTTTGACAGCTTTTCGGACAGGATAGATGAGGAAAGTGGCCATGGAAGTCAATTTAGTTGAGGACAATATTTTGTCATAGATCTAGAGTAGATCTACACACAGGATTGGCCATCACCTGATCATACATTCATCTGTTCATAGCATGATGCAACATTCATGTTCACATGCAGTGTTGTGCTAGTTACTGAAAACCAGTAACTAGTTACAATTACTAGTTACTTCACTACTTACACCAAAAAGTAATGCGTTACTGTGAAAAGTAACTTTTTAGTTACTTAAAAAGGGCACCCATTAATGCCCTTATACTGTAGCCTTCATTTCAGTACTGTTATTGCATCGGAGAATAATACAACCTGTTGATCAACTTGACATGCATTTGCATCACTGAACTCTGCTAAGCAATGTGGTCTATACAAACACAAACACAAAGATATGTTTCAAAGTGCCAATCCAGCCGCTGTTGCTTAGGTGAGTGGAGTGGCGTCGGATGAGTCTGGGTCTGTGGTCTTAGCTACTAGCTTCGTCCCAGCATGTTGTTTCTGCAGATGTTTCAACAGATTTTAATTGCTGTTTTGGGCAGTCGATAGGATCTTTGACCCGCCAAGACACAACTTACATTTAACTAAAACGTTCTTTTCTTTGTGCTCGACAAAAGTGAAATAGTGAGAATATCTCCAGGCGGAGAAACTCGACTTGAGCTCTGCCGCCGCCATGATAGTCTTGTTAATAGACACAAACACAGTGGCCTTTATTTTTCATAAACAATCTACGAATCTACGAATCTACGAAACAATACACCAGCCACTCACCTTCATCTTTTGGGAACAGAAACATTGCCACTTCGGCAGAATTGACATTACCACAGCCAGCGGCAATGCATCGCTTCGCGTGTGTTTTTCCTCCCTTTTTCGTCACTGTCGCCTCCATTGTCAGGTTTCCTCGATTGGCAATCACTTCCAGTCGACTGCGAAACACTTTCCAATCAAATACTCGCTCAAAAACGTTGGTAAATTCGACTTTGAAATAGAGACAAAATGAATGGTGGTGAATGTAAACACTTCGGCTTGGCCCATCTTCTGACGTCACGCAGTAGATCGCAAGCCACGCCCACGAAGGCGGAGGTCGACTGCGAATTTCCCAGCGGAAAATTCAAACTCGTCAAATTCGTTGCTATTCCAACATCTTTGATATGGGTTCCAATGGACAATTTTGGTCATTACTATACGTATTAGCATAAAAGATCATGCACCGTCGCACACTTCAGTGGGTCTTTAAGAGTACTGTGTGTTTCTTTAATTGACACTGCACAAAAATAAATAAACTGTATACATTTATAATTACCTATTCAAACTCATAAAAGGGCTGTAGAGGCACATCAGATAGAAAAAGCTGGTAACTAATACCTGAAAATATTTAACTTAAAATATTACTGCAACAGTCTGGATAGCTGTCCAATTAAACGAGGCTCACCATGGTCGAAGCTGACACACAAGGATGATTTCAGTCCTGTTTTTGTGTGTTCACAAGTCCTACGTGTGAGTTTGAGTGTACAATCTCTGCCAATTAGAGCGAAAGAGGTTCTGGCTCACTGCTCTAGTGTTTTTGTGCCAGAACAACACAATAACTCATTTATGGAGCACTACAGATGGTATCGAATGTTTAACTCTTCATGACTAATTAAGCTCATACATCTTTGCATGACTACTCAAAGGGACTTTGTTTTGTTTTGTCTATGTGTGTGACTGTGTTGTTTATTTAACTATACCCAAGTAGGTCTTGATTGAAACATCCTCTAAGCCAACCCTAAAGCGAAATAAATGTGGGTGGGCGGGCTCAACAGGTCAACAGAGAGGACCTGTTTTCAGGTAATGGTACACCACACATGCACATTTTCAGACAGTCACGCACATGCTCACTGTAGCCACTAGGCAAGCAGTCAATGAAGCTAGTGTTGCACCTCCCCCTACCTCCTTTCCTCTCCCCCATCTTCCGCTCCGCCTACGATGTGTTTTCATTTCATATTTCCAGGCCATGTTCAGCCAGGAAATGTTGGACTACATTTATAAGCTCTGATTGTAAAGGCCTGCCAAGAAAGTCACTAAATCAAACACTATCATCATTTTGAGTGGTGAGTCATTATTATTATTATGAAGTCAAATGTAGGTAATTTATTCAGTGATATGCATTACACAATTAATAAAGCTAGAACATCAGCAAAACCAGAATGAAGTTGTTAAATGTTTTTGGAAGTGGCTCTTTCTTTAAACAAACTGCTTCAGGAACTTATGTAAATATGTATTTATATATAAAAAGATACACATTTCTGAATATTTCCAGAAACAGAAGGTAGAAGGGAGATATCTGCGAGCATGAATACAGTGGAAAGTGTGCAGACCCAGATTTAGAGAAAATAAAGTGTTCTACATCCTTTTAACTTAATAAATAATTGTTCAGGTAAGGACATAAATGATGCGAGAAATAACTGTAAATCAATATCATATATTTTAATTATAACTTATCTAAGTTGTCTTAGGAAATGAAATCACAAAAAAATGTGTTTTTTGTCACATTAAAGTTTGTACAAATGATTTACCGAATGGTGATCTTAGCTTGTAATTTACATCTACATCACTGAGAGGCAGTGTAAGCTGTTGGTTTGAAAACATTAAGGTTCAGTGATGATTGCATAAGTGGGACAGGACCAGGCCGTCTCATCCAATCCCCTTTTGTGTCCAGGACTGCAGGTGGCAGACATAAAAATGCCTGGAATGTCAGATTTGAGATGTACACACACACACACAATCACACACACATTCACACACTCTTTGAACCTCTAACTCAACCTCCAACCATTCAGTGAAGACAAAGGGACTACCTGCAGGCAAAGGGGCGAGGTGGCCTGGGAGTGAGTTACAGTCTATCAGTCTCCATCAGTGTTCTGCTTAATAAGTGTCTGCAGTAGAAACAGTGGGGGTGGTAGCAGGAACAGGAGCAATAATTATCATCATCATTATCATCCCTGTCATTTTTATGCTTACTAGAAATAGAAATAGACTGGAACATAGTCCTTTATTATGCCTAAAGTGAATTATACACATATTATAATAATATGAGTATAATCCAGTGCCTATTTCAGTTTCTTTCATTTTGTACGCTTTTATACAGTTGTGGTCTCTCTATCTCCCAACACTCAAAAGAGACAAACCCCAAACTAAACAAAGTAAAAGATTAACTGAAAGCAATTATAAATACATATTATGATGGTATTTGTGTGAATTCCTTCAGCCATGATAATCCCATAGTTATAGCTCACATTGTGACAACCCTAGTGACAAATTATTCCTAAGCATGGGAAAAGAGGGGGAGGATGGGCAGAGGAAGGGAGGAACTGAAAAAGAAAAATGAACCAGAAAGCGGCTTCTTTAGGAAAAGAAAAGAAAATAAGAAAGATAAGACGAGAAGAAAAGAAGGGAATTAGGAGTCAAAGAGGTTATCACAAGGAGAGGTTGACCCCAGGGTAAGATTAACCTGAACTGACCTGCCAACACACACACACACACACACACACACACACACACACACACACACACACACACACACACACACAAAATAAAGACACAAATGCTGTGCACTTAAACTTTGATATAGCTACCTCAACTCTTTCTAACCAGGATCTTGTGTTATGGATGAAAATGTGTGTGCACCGATCTTATCCAAACTTTTGTGAATGTGTTTTTGTGTGTCCCCCTGTCAGTCAGAGATCCCATTTAAACCCATTGAAGCATATGTAAGTAGAATTTAGATTGCATCGTGCTGAATGACAAATCATGTTGTACTGTGTGCTGGCTAGATCCTATCAAATAATCAAATAAAAAACCAGGCTTGGTCTTACTGATGGCAGACAACTATTATTAGGATAGTTTAGGATAATGACCAGGGCAGACATCCATCCAATTGCATTAGAGAAATCATGGGGCCAACATCACACAGTCTCACATAGAAACACTGTGGAATAGACAAGTCACTTAAGTGGTCTAAAGCAAATTCACTTATTTACTCTCATTACGTGTTAACAGATTGTCTAAATCTTACTTATTGGACAAATTGTGCTCAACACAAGCATGTGCAGAATAAAAGGCAGAGCCCATACCAAATAGGCTACTATGTTTCCTTTGTGGTCCATGGAATAAAATCCCCTTAACATCCATTTCAAAAAAGGAAGTATAATTTCAGCACTCACTTTTATCAGCTAAGCATTATACTAGCCGTATGTGGCTGACAATTACAACAGCATTATGAATCTAACTGTATTGCATGATGGAAGAGGAGTCATAATTACCAAGTCAGCAGTAAGCCAGTGATCTCAGTTAGCCTATAAAGCAAGGTTTGCCTAACATTAGCTACCATAACTTACTTGTCATATACTACCAAGAAAGGCCTTAGTCTTTGATGTAATGCATAGAGCAAAGGTGTCTTAGGGAACATAACTTTTCATTTTTTTAAAGGAAGATTTTGTTACCACCTTCAAAAGTTACATTTGTTGAGACTTTAGAGCAATGTTAAGCTCAAAAAACATCATGTCATATGTTGTTATGATTAGCATGTTAGCAAACATTTGCCTTGTACATCCAGGATGCAGATATGTCATTCCAATGTTCACTTGCCTGTTGACTCTGTTTTGGTCTCCATCGACTCCTGGGAAGAAATATCTGCCAAATATCTAGCTAAATGCTAAGTGTGCGACAGACAACAGACAAAGTTAGCTCAATGCTAACTGCTGAGCAGGCCACATACAGCATACAAGTTATTTATGTGTTTAAGCTGTAAAGAGCATCCTGCAGCTGGAAAACCAAACTAGAGCATTGAGAGTCAAATTGTGGGTCATGAAACCAAAGAAATAGGCTAAGACACTGCAACATGAAACATATAAACCTTTTTATGAAAGTTTGTTACTGCAGCATCACTTTTCACGTTTAAGTCAGTGAATCCATTCTTAATGTAAAAACATAGTTTTGTGCAGCATAAAGTCAATTCTAAATATCATAAAATACAACTGTTTGGTTCGGTGGCTGTAAGCAATGCAAATAGCACATTTTTTATTCTGTCATAAAAAAGACAGGTTAAGTTACTCCTATGGAGGCATGTGATTGCAGCACGACTTGCAACATGGGAGCTGATTAGTTTAATGGCTTACAAGCTGCCTGCCGATCCACAGTTAATTAACACAATAACCAAGACTCAAATCTGGATGAACTTCTGACTTTGGACACACACGCACACTCACACACATTACAAATACACAGAAGTTCTCTCAATGCCACACTTCATGATAAAGAATGCACTGTTTGGAGTTGCTATGAGGTCAGCGGCGGACATCTGCAGAGGGGCCGTTTCCATTACATCCAGTGGCCTGGCTTTCACCCTTAACCCCCACCCACCAGCCTTCTCCCTAGTTTGCAGCTCATCAATGTATTTTTTTTCTTCCAAAAGTTACTGCCAGCTGAGATGCAGCTTGAGACAGAAGGACAGTGCCATGAGCAAGACAGGTAGGTATTACATTGGCGGCAAAATCTGGTGTGATTTGGTGTACAGACCCCAATCACTTTGCTCCAAACCTCTGATAAACATTTGCTTTTGTGTCTTTGCCTGCTTTTGCTTTTGTGGTAATACAATTTGATACAAAATATTTATGTATCATGATAAAGTGCGTTTACACTTGCTATGATTATTATAATATTAACATATTAAGAATAATGTTATTATTCTCAGACGAGGAAACAGATTCCTAGAACTTAAGTTCATAAAAACTAGTAAATATGTCAGAAAAAAGTGGCACTTACAACTAAAGAAACATTTTCCAGAAAAGTTTCTGTACAATTCATTGCATACAGTGTCTTCAAACAATCTTAATTTAATAATTTGTACATGTATTATGAAACAATCTTGTAATCATTATTTTAACTACTGGGAGCAGAAAATTCAGATAAGCTGTTAAGTATCAAACGAACCAAGCAAGTCGAGCCATTTCTTCAAAGATACGGTATCATAGATACAAGCTGGTCTGGACTGTTTACATCCGTTTATGACCTGATTATGCATGTATGGGGCACAGTTCATTGAATGTGAGACTCTCAGTGTGTGTTTGTGTGTGTTGGCGGGTGTTTGCTCAGCTGCGAGTGTTGTTCTCAGAGCAAACAACCTCTTAGAGCTTCTCGCATCGACTCATCTCCTCCTCCAATACGAATGCTAATGAAACACATGGGAGGCACAGTAATGGGGGAATTCTTTGACAAATGTGATGAGAAATGGCTGGAATGAAAGACAACCTTTAGAGAAATGTGATAGGAAAATATTTTCTCATCTTCCCTCTACAGCCCCCCCTGGCAGAGTACCATCTATTGACGTCCACCCACTGAAGTCGCAGCACAAAGTTCACTATTGTTTGGAGCTGCGGAAATAAAATACATTTTTGTATTCCTGTCTCTGTAAAGAATTTCTATAGACAAGTGCAGGTGAATGCACATGTGATGTCAGCACTAGACAAAGATGAAGTATTGTTAGAGTGCAAAAAACTTCCCATCATCCCCTCTTGCAGTACCCAGTGTATTCTGGATAAGGCACGGGATCAAGTCATTTATTTACATGGGTTTCAGGCTGATTTCTCAAAAGCTTATATAACTGGTCCGAAATTGGATTTTCCCTCAAACCCCTAGAAGGACCTGGGACATTTATCTAGTGGTAAATTTGTCTTAAGTTCCCTGAGCACATTCTGTCCTCCTTTAGTCATAGGAGTAAAAATATTTCAGAACTGTCCTGCCCCGCTAGGAGTCCCTAAGGAATCATAGATGATGTTGAATGCACAAAGGAATATGTTTTATATAAAAAAAACATGTTTAATCAAAGGCAGGGTAGTGGAAGGAGACTAAGTCCACAGAAAGAAGTGCAATTTCAGAAGTACCTTTTTTAGCAATATTTTTAAGGTTGTAAAAAGTAATATATTTGTAATCCTTTGTAAAAAGCTCCAGTCAGTTAAAGTGATACATAAGAAAAGGAATGAGATATTATAGTATTGTCAATGTTTGACCAACATCTTTTTCACAGGTATGTTCAGCAACAATAGAAGCACATCCACACAGCCTCGGGGAAAGAAGTGAAGAAGAAGGATTTATGCTGTCGTGTCTAATACAAGGGCAAATGAGAAATCTTTCCAATCTAAAACACCAGGTTCGTGCAGGATTTCAGTTGATTCTTCAATTACATTACACAGGAATTGGGAATACGCATGGAATGTTGTCATACTCTTCCTGAAGTCTACTTAAAGAGGACAGAGCAGAGGAAACAATGATCATGTTAGTAATTTAGTGTTGTGACTGACAGATTTGTCCTTCAGGAAGAGTGTGTTGATGTGTGTGTTTAAGTATAGTGCTCTCCATCTGCAAACAGCTAAATGGCCATCATTTTAGTAGCCACAGACCCAAATATGCAAAAGCATACCTGAGCATAAACAGGCACACAGAAGAACGTTGTACTTCCTACTTATCTCTCAAACAAGGTATTGAAAGTTAACTCAAAATAAGAAGGTGAACATGTCATTTTACATTTCTCTTATTACATTTTGACTAGAGTGACCAGCATGACAACTTTCTAAAAGACAGAGCAGTCTTTGTGGGAGTTTGTGATTTTTTCTGTCACACATTCATTTTTTACTCAGGACATGGCTCTGGTTGTGACTTTATTTTAAGTCAAACCAAAACAATCTAACTAAACAAAGAAAGACAGGTATAACATCTGCCCTACATAAAATGAACCTGAGTGCAGGTCAGGTTTATTTTTGTCAGTCAGCAAACTACTTACCGTCTGATAGCATCTCTGTTATTTTAAAACAGGTAAAGGAAGCAAAGCAGAAAATACGTTGTAAAAATACTACTGGTAAAAATGTGTACCATGATATTTGTTGCTTTGAAATTTAAAAAAACTTTAAACTAAATCTGAAAAAATGGGTTAATTCAAGGCTTAATTTCAATTATAGTTAAAAACAACAATTACTAAATGCTGCTTTTGTTTGTCTTATCCAAAAGTGGGCTGAATCCTTTTGGTTTTGGCATAAAGTCATTTGAGGACATTTCTTTCGGCTCTGGGGTTTACATTTTTACAAAAGAAAAAGATGAATTGATAAAATATTCGGCAAATGAATTGGTGATGAAAATGTTCACTTAATTGAACTATATATATCTACTCCATAAAGATACTAAGTTTTAGGAAGTAGAAATGTTTTTGCTTATTCACACCTAGAGCAGGCAATACTCAGAAGTTTTAGATTGTATCACTCTTAGTTAAAAGCCTTCATTGTATGTTTCTATCATAGAAGCACGGAACAATGATAAGGATTCATGCACAACAGTCACTATGGAAACGGTGTACCCAAACAACAGCAACAGTCTCCTTTCTAAAAAGCATTACTGTAAGAGCTGTAAATCAGAATTGTTATCTTAAAAATCATCACGTCAATCAAAAAAATGCTTCATTTATTAGTTTAACGTCCAAAAACACAACATATTTTTCTGGCTTTATTTGAAATCAAAGCACTCTTTTCCTCTATGCTGTAATGGGAACCAACGTCAAGAATTACATCATCTCAGTGTGCATCAGTTCATGGAAAACACAAGACCATGTGCAACGGAAAGTCATAAGACCCTAAAAGAAACGGCCATTCTTATTTTCAAGTTTCCAGTGACTGTTAGATCCGACCGTTACACACATACGGCAATGACACCTTTTACAGTTGGCCCATTGTGCCCAACTGTGTTCAAATCAAAGTTAATCTGCCTCATTGAGCACATTCCAGACAGGACGCCGCTGCAGTGAGGGTGTTCAGTTCTCTAATATACTGAGGACATTTAGGTATAGGCTCTTTCATACAGCTATGACACTCTCTGCCAGGTTTTCAGACTCATAAAACACTAAATGGAGCTTGCTGGGAGTTTTATTCCAGGAACAGCAGAGACCAAATAAGGTCAAGAGCGGAAGAAGCAAAGACTTAAAGGTGGGAGTTGGGGGGAAACATGTTTTTGACAGCAGAAAACGTACAGAAAACATGCAACAACCAAAGGAACCAAAGTATGGCTTGTAAGAGAGGATCTCAACAGTAAATGATGGGATTTGGTTTTACAGTACAGAGGGGCGGCTCGTACAAAAAGGACTCCCACTGGGTTCACCTCACAATCATTTATATTGGCTAAACACGGAACCCTTTCAGAGCAACTCAACCAATGCTAAATGGAAAGTGAAGCTTCCTGTAGGCAGGAATAAGAATGTTTTTTGGAGGACAGGGTGAAATTTGGAGTCTGGAAAACAGAAAAATAAGTCCTGTGTCTATGAATGTAGATGCCTACAATGATGCTCTCTAAACCGAACACACTAAAGCAACTAAATAAAAAGAAAGATGATTGAAATGTGTGAAAACGATGCACGCTCACGTTATTGTTTAAGATTGTTTTTGTCAAGATTGATGTGTGTGCTGAATGCCAGTTATTGTAGGTTAATAGCTGCAAAGGTGTTGAAAACACCAGCTTAACATAGACACTACGAAGCACCAAAAGAAGAAAAACACGCTTTTTTAAATTGACCAACCTAAGTGTGGATTCTGTCTGAGAGTCTCTTTGCAACTGGGTTCATATTAACTGTTGCTCCAGAATAGTATTCAGGCATAAGCATTGAAGGACTCTGATATATAGTCATGACATTGTGTACAATTGGGACACAGGTTTGTGGGTTTACACATATGATATTTTTATGATCACACGACAGTCCCTCTATCCAGCAAGCCTGTGGCATTCCACAATGTGATGAGCTGTGTTCAGTGTATATAAAGTACTTCTTCTAAATCATGCAGACACACTGTAACCTGGATTCTTTCTGAACTTCTGTAAATGTTAAAAAAAAAAAAAATGTCCTTCATCCATTGTCAAAAATCAACCACCCACATACTTAAACGTGCTGACATTAATCTGGCCCAGGGACAAGTGTGTTCTCAACATTGCTTTTCAAAGCTCCGTGTGAACCAACCCACACCGACCCCTCTGATGTTCTCAAGCACACAAACAGCAAATGCAGTGCAGATGAAACCCCTCACACCATTACCATACAAACTAAACAGTTAATGTCTCACCCTGGTGCAGCGTTTGACTCGTCTGCCACTTCCAGCTACCTCATTGTACACACACAAACACACACTTTCAGGATAAAGGGGGCAGAGGAAGCCCAGCCTATTGCCAAACAAACAAACTGTCTCTCTCCTACAGAGCTGTATAAGAAGATCCTCACAGCAGGGAGTAACTACGGAAACCACAGCAGCTGACACAGGTGTGAACATGGGAATTGAAAAGGGACTGTCCGCATATTATTGGTTTGTAATGAAGAGTGGGTGACTGGTAAAATTTGACTCTAGAAGTTCTCCTGAAAAACTGTTAATTTGATAACTCTTTTACATTAGAATTGTTGCTTAACTACAACCTTTTGGTCAGTTTTTTTTTAATCTTGGCCAGGTATTAAGGCCCATTCTCATGCACCCGCAAAAATGGTATGCCTCATAAGTCTATCCTTAAACCCAATCATTATTTAGTTTTTACTGCCAACAACATGTAGATGACTCCAGATCACTAGTTGGCTTCCACCTTATAGATACATGTAGTCATCTAAGTCCATTAAGTCAAATGGGTCTTCAGTGAAGTTCTACGTGTAACATTTTCTTTCACATAATACGACCAAACAGGGATTTCGACATCTCTAACCAAATATTCACCATGTCTCTGTATTTGTTTTAAAGATTAAGAAGTCAAAACAGCCTTGATTATAACTCAGACATTGGGATTAATGGGATAAAAAACAGGAGAGTTCTCAGGGTCTTTTGTTCCCCATCTAAATTGCTCACCTTTGTTCATAGCAATTATTTTTCAAGGGTAAATAGTTTTATGTTTTCCCGGGGTCAATATCTTGAAATCAGCCACGTACAATTTAAAGTCAGCTGATGTTCCTTGGAACCTACAGTATTACCTCAAGTGTGCGGGCAAGACTTGACATTTGACATTAATATGTGCATCATGACCATTCAAACTGAATTTTAAAGCTCTTTGTTGTTCTGCTATTTGAACTGTAAAGATAGCTCTTACTAATATCTTACAATGAGGACCCTAAAAACATAGGTGTGACCTATAACCCCAAGAAACTACATCTATACGTAATACAAGTTTGCGAAGCCCTGCTTAGTCGCAAATAAGCAGACTAGAATGGTAACAGTTTCAGATTTAACAAATGATATTCTTTGTAAATGTCGCAAGAAGGTCTCCAAGATTTCAGGTTGAGATAAACAAAAGCATGATTCTCATTTCTCCATCACTAAAATGACCACTGAAGCGTGCAGATTTTATCCACTAGCTAGATGGCTAATCACACTAACATTAGCTTCATAAGTTGTTTGGTAATAGGAGAGGAATGTACACCTGCACTTAGAAAAGTAATGTAGCAAAATGGCTAAAGGAACCTAACCTTGTGACACACATTATAAAGCGTACAGTAAAAATGACAGGATGCCATGAATCTGATCAAAATGATCCAAAATTGCTGTGACTGTGTTGTACATGAGAAACTAAAGCATTTCGTTTATTAAAGCTTTCCCAGATACTTATTCATAGTTAAGACTATAGCTTTTACCTTTACATGGAAACTGGTATTTACTGCTTAATGATACAACACACACTTAATTGGTTCCCATGGTCTTTACCTTGCTAGTAGGGTTCATAGATTAGTTAGGACCATATCATCAACAAAAGGAAAAGCTCCATTAATGAAGCATTTGCTTGGTCAATGCCAAATTGATCCATTATATTTGTGTGTTTCTTTACAGTTACAGTGATAAGAAAGAGCAGCAGCAGCATGAATCTTACCTTCTATAACCTGCAGGGCAGTGGCCAGCCAGCACAGCAGGAGTGGAGGCAGGGCAAGAGACCACCTGAGGAAACACATCATTCACAAAAATCAAGTTTTGTTCAGGCAAAACAAAAAAAGGTTAAATACAATTATCATAACGTTAATGGCTGATGTAGAGAGGGAAAGTGTTTAAATGAAGAGGCAAGTAGGCTGTCCATAGAGGAAGTGTTGCTACATCACAGGTCTCCTCTGAGGTGCAACTTACATTTAAGATAGGATGCTTTCATACACTCAGAAAAGGTAAATGAATGTTTAATTGCCTTACCCTTGAAACATTTTAGCGAGTAAAGGAATGAAAATCCAGGTTTGGAAGTGAACTCCAAGTGCATGTGTGTGATGGAATTCCGTCAAAGTCCGTGATCCTTCTGCCTCACTGTGCAGACCTGAAGTCACACTAATGCTGCTCTCTCTCTCCCTCCCTCACAGTACAAAGGCTCTCTCAGTTCTGAGCTGGGTGACTCTCAGACCCACAGAGTTGGAAATTTGACTCCCTTGGAGGAAAGAAAACTCCCCCCTTACTCACTCAGTGGACCCTCTCTCCTAACCTGCAGCTTTAGTTAAGTTATTTTCAATAATGACAATATGATGACCATCATTTAAGGAAAATGTTTCCATCTTTGAATCCATTTTTATTATGATAATATTTTTTTACTTTTTTTTAAAAACTCTTTTCAGACTGTTTTGTGTGTAGCTAATATCAGACTGAGAACAAATATTTCAAAAACACATGTTTATCAATTAGTTATTCAAAAATAATGATCAGTGATTTATAGCAAATATAGCATGGGTGAATTAAAGTGTAAGATAGCCTTGGTCCAAATAAATGCTGTTGGAACTGCTGACACTTCCCATGTATTAGTATTATGTATGCACCCTGTGTAGCCCTTAAGTTCCCATTAGGTATGGTGCAAACAGGACATTTCTCATGGCAGCCTCATTATTTGCCTCAAGATACAGAAAACAACCATTACAACTTATGGTTGAGTAATATTAGTCCTACATTTTATCTGTGTGTCACTTCATTTCTGGTAATATTTGAATAAAATGTGTAATCCTGATTTTTTTTTATGTACAGTTTATCCGGCCCAATACAACCAAATGGTGCTCCTCTCTACGTTCCTTTAGCAGAATCCATGTGTGTTGGGGGGAGTGGCTTTGGGGGAGGCCAAAAGGGAGGGGCTTGGATATCTGCATTTCGATGTTTCAAAATCTGCCTTCTGATTTTTTCAAAGTTGCGCTGAATAAGAAATGTTTAGGTGACCAAGAGGTAAAAGTTGACTTTCCTCACATGAAAACACACAGGAAAGTGTTAAAGTTTTAAGACAAAAAAACAAGGAGCATCCAGACTATATCACAAGGTAGCCACGCCCTAAATCATACGATGTTTTCTTTTTCAGTTTTCTCTTAATGGTACCTTAATTTAACAAACGAAATCAGACTCGCAAAACTTGTTTTAAAAAATGTTGAGGTATGAGCTAATTAATCAAGTTGAAATGTGATAATTTTTTCATAGACTTCTATACATGAGGACTTCTTCTGGCAACCAGTGGCTTCCTGCTGAAAATAAGAGGGAATCATTCTTTAAAGAAATTAAAATAAGAATTCAGCCTGCCTTGGAGGAAAGAGATATGATTTTGTCCACACAATAATTGGCTTAAATAATCACACTACCTGCTAGCTGAACATTCTCGACAGGATGTGCTCAAATTCATAGATATAATATGGTTTTCAAAACTAAAAAGAAATACTGATTTTCAAGAACAAAATCATTCATGGGTTAAAAAGACTATTTGCTAAATTTACTCAAACATGTACTCCATGCCTCACAAATTGTTGTCTGGTTGCTCTCATTGTTTGTAACCCTTTAATCAGTCAGAAAAAATATTGTTCATACCATTATAGTCACACCCTGATACTTCCATACTGGCCATAAACACTGATGTTTTAAAAAGCAAAACACCCATTAGTCTAATTCTGGTATTTAGTGTTGGGACTTACTGATTTACCAGTTTCCGAGAGTAAAAAGAAAAAAGACAATCCCATAAAAAAAATTTAAATCAAAAGTGTATTTAAGACCAGAAGACTCATATAAAAATGTGTGTTCCTGTTGGTGGGCTTCATTTTAAAATACATTTGGTTGGCTGGTTTTTCTGGGCAGAAACCCAATTCAAGGCAGCACGCTACCAGATAGCAACAATCAGATTAGTCTTTGTGGCCTGAAGCTTAAGGAGTTTAACATTATTCCCTAAAAAAATATATAATTTTTTTTTAAATAGGTGCCTTCAATAAAAACAAACATTTATTTCATTACGCATTTCACAGCAACACACTGAAACAGCTGGTCAAGTTAGTGCTGGTCCCAAGTCAGCAGAGACATGGCTTCAAGGGGTCAAGATGTGAGGGTGTTTCTTTGAAATTATGCATGTTGTGATGTTAATACCCCACTATTAGCAGATGCTGGAATGATAATGGCTTGAAGAAAAAGAAAGGTACCCACCCTTTCCTTAACTTCCCCCCTCATTCTCTTTCCCTTTTTGTCCATAATGACAACATTCCCTTCCTTAAGCCACTTGTGCCTTCCTTCTTTAGCTCTCAGATAAGAGAAGTAAAGAGGAAATGTCCACATTTTACTGGAGGATTGTTGGAAGCTGTGGGAAGAGAATGGCTTAACAAGATAGGAGAACGTCAGAGTGAACAAAAGCTGCATGTATTTAAGAACACAAAATATTAGTACAATATATTAGTACATTAGTAGTATATAAATCAAGATCTACTAACATAACACTTGGTAAAAGAACGATGAATGATGAGGAAAAAGGAACTTTATCAGTTTGAACTTAACAGTAGGTATAATGTAAACCTTCTTTGTTTAGCTGTATGCTTGCTAATAAGTAGCATGAAAGTAGAAGACTTGAGGCTGATGGAAATGCCAATCGTTAAGCAGGTATTTGTTCAGAGGGTACATTACAAGGCAGAATCTTCAGCAAGACATACAATTGGGTTGGGGTTAGAAGGGGAAATAAATTAGAAATTAAAGGTCACCTACAGTATTATCCAAAATCAAATTTTTCATGTCTTTTATACATAAATATCTGTCCCCTCTGTGTTAAGAGATTTGGAAAGTTTCAGCCAAAATGGTTCTCTTTTTGTCCTGATCCATTTATATAAAAACCTGTCTGAAAATTAGCTGATCAGATTTTGGCCATGTTGTGATGTTTTTTTGGGTTGTGTATAACCAACTAAGCTAACACCCGTCCACCTTATCACCTGAATCTCCTACTTGAGCATCATTGTGATTTTTTTAAACCAAACATATCGCAGTGGGGCGTGGCCAGCAGCAGCTCATTTGCATTTAAAGCTACAGACACAGAATCAGCACTTTTTAATATTAAAATTATTTGCCCTTTTAAATTTGTTAGATCACATTAATGAATTAAAGTGCTACAGGTTATTTTGCCTGCTGACCGGCTGGTCCTGTGACTCGTCTTTTTTTTGTAACTAGCTGATGCTCAATCTCATCCTCTTCTTCAAAGTCACTGTCAGACTCAGAATTTTCAGAAATGTGATCCTCACATTCTGAAACCTCTTCCTCTTCCTCTAGTCATCAAATGGGTCTCTCTCTTCCAGAATCATTTGCAAGACCCACTGAGCAGAGAATCGTTTGGCCATCTTGATCAGTTGTGATAAGGACCCAAACTGGCGAAGCTTTATTTATTGTGTCCCGCCCCAAATTTGCAGCTGGGATAGAATGTGAAAAAAAGAAAGATTGGTTCCCGCAAGACATGATGCGGGAATGTGAGAGCAGACAGGTGTCGGTGCTTGAGTTTATCAACAATGTTGCAACCTTGTGCGGGAATGGCAGGGGCAGAAACACAAAAGTCTCACTCGCTCGCGCACGCACGCACGCACGCACGGAGCGGTTTATGGCATGCTACAATTATCTGTTTAGTATTTCAAGCCAAACACTTCAGAGACATGTTTTTATATCTGAGACCTATAATATATTGTTGAAAAAGAGTATAATAGGGGACTTTTAAATTATGAAACTATTTCTCGATTTCTAGCAAATGGCCTCTTCCCTGCTTCTTATCAAACCTACTTCCGGAGCTCTTGCTCAGACCAAACCCATCTTTGCACACAATCCTCATTTTGGTGTCAACCACACAACTCTCAAGTTTCTAGACCTCATTTTGCATGGTTACAACTATCACAGTGACAGACAGATAAACAAACAAACACCTGTCACGTTACTCATTTCTGTAGTAACTTATGTTCTGTAAAGTCACACTTTGTCTCTAGATGACTTTGACAATCTATTAAATGCCTGGGGTTTCACTGCTAGTTGCTGCTACTGGAGGGACATTGGCAGGCAGAAGCAAAAGATGCCAGAGCTTGTAGACACAGGAATTGGCAAAACGGATTGTACCAAGTGCATGCCCAATAATGGGGGGCATTGGGGATTTATAGTTTGGAGGTTTGGTGGTGCTTATGTTAATTGCTAAATTAAATGTCCTGTTTTGTTTCATATGTAGTGCCATTGGTAGCTTTTGGCTGTTTAAATGTTTGTTTCGAAATGTTACACCGCATGCATGCATGGTCCTTGGTATGTTAAAGATGAATACATATTTGCTTGTGTTGCTACATGTTTTAGAGCGAAAACACTAGAACACAATAATGTATCAACATGTGTATACAATTGCTTGTGCCTTTAATACAACCATAATGTGTAACTGCATATAGATATAGATATTTATAGATAGACTGTATTTGAGCCAATGTAAGATACGTCTCATGCAGGATTATAAATGCATGCTGTACTTTTATGCAACTTTGACTGAACTTACACAACAAAGGCAATTTGGCTCTAACATGGCAAACAATTGGATAATAAACCTCTTACATTTTCAGAAAGCGAATTGTGAACCCATCATTTTCACTTATTTTGTTTTAAAAGTTCTCCAAATTGTTTTATAGTGTCACTTGTGGTCATTGTCCACCATACCACCATATAAGATTCTCATTGGGGAAACAATAACGTTTCAGATAAGGTTTACTGTCCTGAATCATGGAAAATACAGCATGTTTAATGTGAGGGAAAGTAGGGATTACAGACAGCACAGAATGTATCAGAGTTGTAGTTCAGACAGTGATCTGAGCATCTGACCGAGATCGTTGTTGTTGTTGTTTTGTGCATGCTGACCCAGCTAACCAATCTGAAAACTGGACAACTGAACAAACAGGAAACCATTTATCCAGGGCCAAGTTTTTCCGAAAGCTTCCTTCTGAAGCTCCAAAATTGCCTTTGTTCTTTTATGAGCCAAGCGACAATGATGTTCCAGGATTAATTTGATGTTTGGATACTGAGCCCGGTCCAGTTATGTAAGAAATGACGACAATCCGGCTCAGCTCTAATGTGGGACAGGATGTGTCAGCTTCTTGTGTATATAACAATAGAATATCAATTATGTTTAATGAGAGATTTAATTACACATTTAACCAAAGTTAAGTTAATGAAACCGATAAAATGTTTAGACAAAACACTACAGGTGAATTGGGTTAAAAGAGATCTCTAAATTTCACCTTTACATTTTTTTTTAAAGTTTGCTGATGTAATGTTCAAATATGCAAATGAGCCACATTGAATATGTGCTTGTTTTGGTGAATTTAGGAAAAATCCCATCCACAAACAGAAAAAGTATGATCAAATAAACACTTTGATAAGCATTTTATGTTTTCTTTCTGCTAGTCTAATGTTATGGAAGCAAAATAGCCGACACTCAAAAATAAGAAAGTGTGTGCCTGAAGTGCCTCTCCTTGATGAGATGAGGGCAATCAGAGATATCACAGCGATCAACATCTGACTAACAAGTCGCTCAGCTTCATTTCCTTTTTTATTTTCCTTGAATACGGACTTCCTGCTTTGATGTTTCCTGCCTTTTGTATGTCCATAGATGTTTCATTTCATGTTATGGGAGTTTCCATCCAAGTCTGGAGAAACACTTCTGACTGTGGGCCAGCCCATTATGTGGGACATTTTTGATGGACTCAAATTGTTCCTAAGTTTGGACCAAAACTCAGTATGGAAAAATCCATCCATAGAGGACATGACAACTATGTTAAATATGTACATTTTAGTTTATTATTGATGCAGTTAATTTGCTAAATAATCAATGGCAGAATCCAGAATCTCATATCTGGTCAAATGACCAGGGGTATGATTCAAAGAGTTAAAAAAGTGATTTCTACACATACAGAAATTAACTCGACTAGAAAAAACTAAAAGCATTACTCACATTAAGACATGCAGAAAATACTTTTCACAACACCCACAATACAAGTAATTGTTGACTTCTGAGAATACAGTGACCTTGTATTAATGAAGCAATATTCTTATTTATCTCAGCCTTTAATCACAAAGACAACTGTGCACTTGTTTTAGCTCTGAATGAAATCCAACCTTATCATAGTGGTGACCTATACTTGAAAATAAAAACTTTACAACACACAGAAACTTTACTTGTTATTTTAAATCTGGAATCTTGAATGAAATAAATATGACTATAGGCCTACATAAAATGTAATTAAAGACAGCGGACTGCGTGTTGAGTACAAATCATCAACAGCTTTTTTTGATATTTTTTCATGTTGCACCATCATAATTAGTCCTTACAGGAGCACAGGAAACAACAAATCACATTGGTGCCCCTGTTTTATGCAGACAAAAGACTGAGGCCAATTTATGTCCTGTGCTATTGGCACATATTTAAATGTGATAATATGCATTTGGCGCAAAATTGCCCACTTTCTTTGTAATGTTTTTGCTATGCTATTTTTTTTGTTCATTGCAAATACAGCCCAATATGCAAAGCTCAGTTGCCTCATGCTGTTACAGGGAAATTGCTGTCTTCAGGGTTTTCACAGCCAGACATTTGACATATTTTATTCTCAGCTAGACTTCCTGCCATATTCTTTTACAGTCTGAAGGTGTATGTTTTAAACAAAACACCAACAGCAGAGACAGACTGAGATATTATACCATAATGTACGGTTTCTCTCTCAGGCATTCCATGACTGGCTGTAAGTATATCAGACACACAAAGAGCAAACTGCACTAAGCTGCAAAATGAGACTTCCAGACTTATATTTAAAAAAAAAAATAAAACCTAATAAAACTCCCTCATCAATGCATCCTATATTGTCATGAACCTACATATGGACCTTAAAATGTTGCTCCAATACAACAAGTCAATAAAATACACATTAACTCAACTTAAATGTACTTAAATGCTAACTATCTCATCCTTTTACACACTAATGTTTTCTGTGACAACACAAACAGTTGACAAGACAATCTCTGGATTACAATCAAAACGCCACATTTGCCCTTAAACTGTCCTGATAGTAATCAAGGGCTTAAACTTCTGATACAGTGATTTGAGGCAAACATCGTATTAGGTAAAAATGGCTTAAAAAAATGTCAGGGATCACTAAAAAGTTTCATCGACAGCATTGAAATAAATAAAGGCACTACTGTATGTTAGCATCATTCGTTCTAACCAGCTACCACAATCAGAGAAATGCAAAAGAATTATGAAAAATGACAGCTCATCCACAAAACAGTTTTTCTGAGAAAGAAGGTACGCCCCACAGTTGTCACTTTTAGAGTGTATAATATGTTGAAGCCCCAAGAGAAGGGGGAGTAGCAAGCTGGCTGTGCCCCCAGACGATTAACTGAGATCAGTTAGTGCTGCAGCAACACTCCCCTGTTCTTCCCACGACCATGGTCCTCCTTTTCCGTCCTGTGAAGGAATGGACCGTCCTTCCTTTGTCCGACATCTTTGTCCATTTCCCATTGATCCTTCTGGGACCTTACTGTCCATACATTCCTTAAAGTTTCCTTTCAAACAATGAGGAACAGCTGGGTGCTAGGAGTAGATGGTAATGACTTCCCGACCGCCTCCACGAACCAACAGGACGCGGTCTAGGCCGTCCATCAGGACCTCCAGAAACTCCATATCTGAGAGTCAGTTTGGTTAAAGACAAACTGTACATTACAGCAACACAAGCTGCCATTTTCAGATTTGTATACTTTTAATCTCAATGTCTTCATCTGGAAAGTACTCTGATCAGTGGTGAATACAGTATTTGCAACTTGCAAATCCTAAAAAGTTTTACTAATTTAAGTAATACCCTCCTTTGCATTTTGCTGAGAGTTAGACAAGAAGATTAATTGCACTTTTAAGTATGGTAACAGCTACAGTCAGCAGCCGCTTAGCTTAGCATTAGGACTGAAAGCAGGGATAAACGGCTAGCCTTAAACTATTCCTTCAATATCAATATCATTATCCTTTGACCAATTTACTGTCCAAATAATGGCATTGCTAATTTAAAAAATGTACTGATTTTGCCCAAAAGGATACAGTTCTCATCCCCTTTCTTGTTCTTCGGGGGGCCCGGCATGTTTAGCAACACCAGCTGGGAATCTTTGGATTTCTTGAGCACCACGCCGTTCAGCTTCACAGCCGTGTGCATCCTCCGTACGTTGGACTGGTTGCTACATCGGAGCAGAGATATTAATAACAGCATTGGATAACATATCTTTCACAGCTAAGTGAGAATGATTTTCTCAGCAGTATGAGTGATTGCAAATCTGGTGATCATGAAGGCAAATACATTACTCAGTCACATGCAGCCTCCATAGTTGTGTTCATGCACTCTGACTCTCATGCAAAGTGGACTAAAGATCTAATGACACACAAGCATGCCAATACACACTTTATCATCACACTGTACATTCAGATAGCTCATGCAACGTTTATAAAAAAGAATCAAAAGTTGAAGAAGTGACTTACAGGTTTTCCCACTCTCTAGAAAAAAAAGGTGCAAAAAAAAACATGTCCAACATCAATGCATAATAAGGGCTAAACCTTGAGATATGGATTACATAGGGCTTGATGCAGTACAAACATACAAACAAATATCAACATTATCGAAGGCAAACCTTGAATGAGACAAAAGGCAATATGATTAAGAGCAGACATTTCTAAAAAAAAGAGTTTAACCCATTTTGAATGTTATCAGCCCATTAAAGGGACTGTGAACTGAGCGAATTACATCAACCCACACTGAGAAATGATCAGTTTTAAACAAAACTACTTTGTCAGGTTATGTTAAGACTGTTATGCAAGTCTGCCTATATATGTTAATTAAAATAAGTATTTATTGATTTTGGTATCACTACAGGACACAAACAGATGTCTTTCAGTGAAGGTCCTGTGTTGTACACTAGCAGCATATGTGAATTTATTTATGATTTCAACAACATTGATACGAGTATGCTATATTAAAACAATAAGTCAATCATACGACTCAAAAATGTACTATGTTTGTCCTTAGTTGAATAAAAACAGAATGTTTGACGTGTTGGGCGCTATAACAGCATTTATTTTTATTTTCTTTAAAATCTACTTACGGTTTCATGTTGAACATGTCCTTAACTCCCATGCTCTCTCGTTGTCGGTTCCTCTCGTTGATCAGTTTGTCTTTGGTCCAGGTCATGTGGACCCGATCTGGGGGGGCACCTGCAGGTTTGTCGTTCATTGCAGCATGAGACGCTGTGTTGCGGTCGTGGATCAACTGGGCCTAAACATGTCAGATCATAAAAAAAAAAAATCTGATTTTTTCAGCAATGTAACAAACATATTTATTTTGTCATTTATTTTAAAGGTCCCATGTCATGGCCATTTCTACTGATCATAATTCCATTGTTGAGGTCTACTAGAATAGATTTATATTGTGCAATTTTCCAAAATTTCTCATACAGCATCTCTGTATAGTATGTGTATTCACACTCTGTCCTAAACGGCTTGTTGGAGCTCCTGCGCCCCCTATGAGCCCAGTGGCCGCCTGCGAGACAGCGAAACCCAGCCCGAAACCAGCCCGAACACACACACCGCAGCCTGGCTGGGAGTTTGTGTGTGTGCTCACACACCGACTCACAGCCTCGCCGCGTCCCGCTGTCTCAGGGAGGAGAAATCGGCGGAGCTGCAGCTGAGAAAAGATTGAGTGTGTATGTGAGGAAGTCCGTACTTAACGTAACGGCTCCACGCATTGGTCCATTTGGACCAATGGGTCCATTTGGGTATGGGCACGTCACTGTACCCAGGAAGAAAAAGAGAAATCTCCAACGAGGCGTTCTGGGGCAGCATAGACAGGTATTTTCTGTGTTAGAGTTTTACTCGCTACAGGGTGTACTTTGAGGGTTTTTGACTCTGCAGACCGTTTACATGCATAAAAACCTTCATAACACACAAGGGGACGGGTAATAACCGGAAAAGCATGACATGGGACCTTTAATAAAACATTGGATTTCCAAATAAATCCTTTCTATTAAAGGCCTAAATGAAAATGATCAAACTCTCTAGCCAAATCACAAAGCAACATAACTTGGCAAATATGTAATTGCTTAAAGTTGTTAGGGATATAAAATTATGATCAGAAGAGGTTAAAAAAAAGTAATGATTTAGATGTTGTTACTTCAAAGGCAGTGAGGTAGACAGGATTATAGTGATGAGTACATGCAGGAAATACCACAGAAACACAAACTGAGTGTCTTTTCTTAGTAAACCTCCTGCTCTGTGTACGTGATCTCCATCGGTTGTCAGTGATGTTATATGTTGTTGCAGTCAAGCGATGAGTAGGGCACCGGGTCGCCAACTTTCTACGGTGCTGAGGCAGGTCGTGCCTGACGTTGCTATGAGTAACGATAACCAGCTAACCATATTACTGAAATCTAGCACCTCATTTGACCACGCCTTCCATGGGTCAATATTGACCACAATGACATCGAGGGGGATAAATGTGGCATTTGTCCGGAACTTCTACACAGACGTCTATTTGGCTCTATGAATACCTCTAAGAGAAAAGAGGGAATGCAATCCAAACCATACTGAAAGTGGAACATAACCTAATGTTCCCATATACTGAGAAAAATCCTCTGGGTGCTCCAAGTGCCAGTGAGACATTATACTTGTTGACGTTACAAATTAAATTTGAGTTTTTGGATTAAGGAGAGAGACGTTCATGTTTATTAATACATGTTGGACTGTCTTCATCCATGGGAATAACATGTAAAGATTTTGTACATGGGTTTAGTTCCCCTTTAATTATCTCAATAACTATTGGCTAGTAACAACAGGACAGGGATCCTGAAGGAACCAAAACTGTTTCTAAAAACTACTAACATGTCAATTTCAAGTACTGTGAGTGTGGCTCTCAGTGAGCAGTTTGTCTTCCTCTAGTGGCCACTTGTGTCTTTACCCAGTCAGCATTTACAGGACAGTGAAAAAAGGGAGGAGAGAAAACGATGAATCCCTGAGTTGAGCTCCTGATGACAGCACTGCCTCGAGCATTGCAGTTGTTATGAATGGATTATTATATGATAAAGGATGGCGTGATGAATGGTTGGAACAATGGCGTAATGGTTGGCTATAACAAGCCGTTTTTGGTCCTGTGGCTACCTCATCCTCAGGTATGCACTGGGTGATGAGGGAAGGCACACCTGGAGACTTCTTCCTCTTTATGGAGCCGCGTGATACATCTGTGATGCTCTGAATCTGAAGCCGTTGTCCAATCATAAAACCCGGTTGGGGGAGAGTTTAAAGGTTAACATAAGCAGGGTGTTTCTATGGCCGATATCTCTAACATACTCACACCAAAAGATTAATAGAGGTAAGATACAACAAATATTTAGATTTATAATGAGTGTCACAGTACCTCTCTCTCCCTCTCAGTGCGGGACAGCTGCATCTGTTTCAGCATCTGAGACCGCTGCTCCATCACCAGCGTCTTCTCATAGGTGAAAGCGGAGATGTCACTCTCATGCTAGGGGGACACAAAGAACATTTGCAACCACAGATTTTTATTCAAACACAAAGTTATTTTATTAGCTTGATTCTAATTTGACATTCTATTTCTTTATCTCTGTGAAGTGTCTTCGAGCACCTGCACATTTGAGGCATTTGATGTAGGGTTTGTTACAATTTAAAGCAGTTTAAAGTATTCAGCCTTTCGGTATCCTGCTCAAGGGCAGGTATCATCATTTGAGAGAAAATCTAATCGACTGAGTCTCACCATTTCCACCACCTCCACCTCTGCATCCAGGCGTAGGTGGTAGAGAAACATCTGGAGGTCTTTTTTCATCTGGATGAGTTGTCGTCCATCTGGGCCACCGTGAAAATACGCATTTTACACTTCCTCCATACCTGCAGAGGAAGGAGATGAATCAGTATCAGCAGGAATAAGGATGTCAATTTAAAAGTACTTACATCTATATTGGATCTAAGAGAGAAATGTGAGCAGGAAACTCAGCAATTACTCAGCTATGTGAAGCGTCAAAATGTGACGAATGCAGTTCATAAAAACACAATAGATGATTAAAAGAAGGAAATATAATTTGGATGGGGCACCTTGTGTTGACTGAGTAAAAATGGCAGCAGCATGAGGAGTCCTCCGTCATGAACGATCCACCACACATCAATGGTTCCCTCCTTCAGACGCTCCTGGTTGCTAGGGAAATGGTCGATGTTCTTGGCAACCATCAGAGCCAGATGAGCTGACGTGGTCTCTCTTACAGTTTCTATTCAGAGAGAGAGAGAAATATAGTGAGAGAAATTGCATTTCAGATCTTTTATTTTCACGGTTGTGGGAATCAGCCACATAAGTTGTGTATCTCCCTGATTCAGTCTTCATTTTTTTCTCTTGAAAAGATAAATGGTCCCTGTACTTGTTGCTCAAAAAGGCTTTTGTGTGTCTTTAAACAGCTTAAATCATTTTTAAAATAACCCAGATCGGTAAAGTTTTAAATATCTGAAAAAAATAGTTCATTAGAAAAATTGGACCGTAAAAGCTATTCTTAGCCCTCATTTAAAATCATTAGGAAAATGTTAAATAAATTAAATAATAAAGATTAAGTGGATATGCTTAGTATAAACTGAATGTAAAAAAATGTCACTTAATACTACTACTACTAATACTTAATACCTTATGGACACTCTCATTCACACTGACATGATAGACAAACATTTAATGAGACACTATAAATTGAACTTATGTAATAAAATAAGATGCAAGATACATTTAATAGAAATACTTACATTTTACATTGTGCGCATAATTATGTTTTTTAGTTAGATTCAATAAAATGTAAGTGAACCTAAGGAATTAAATATTTAACATGTATACATATCAACTTAGTGTCATTTTCTGAATACTGTAGAATTCTCCCCGTTGACTTGATCCTGAAACACGCTCCTGTGTAGTTTACCTATGAAGTTCCTCCTTGCAGAGGAGTCCCGGGCTTGCGTCCAGCCTGTGGGCCAGGCCATCAGCACAGCGTTGTGTTTCATTCCTCCCAGGCCGGCTGACTGGATGAGAAGGGAGAAACCGTCTCTCAGGTTGGACGACACCACCACATGGCAGAAACCCTTCATCTTCTCCACAGCCATCGTTGCTTTCAGGTTCTGAGAGAGGTGCAAAGGAGAGGAATGTAAAACAGGCTTTAAAATGTAGAATTTTACGCAATACTATGAGTGAATCATTGCTTGAATCACATGCTGGCAGCCATTGTTCTACTTGTGTAATGAACTTCCTGTATACAAGTAATCCTGGCAAATGTAAGGAGAGCAAAAGCAGCACTCTGGTTAAAACTGATACTGGTTTCAACGTCACTTATATATAATTTATCTTAAACTTAGCAATATATAAACAAACTCAAGCATGACCAATGATGACACATAACAAACCATCCTAACTTCAAGCTGAGTGTTTGACACCTTTATAAATTGATGATATGCCAATACACTTTATGTTTACAGCATGTTCTGCTTTACCCCAAGTGTCCAACAAATATACATTAATGCAGATTAAAAAATATATATATACTTATTTAGAGCTTATGTTAAAAAAAGATGAGAAAACAAATGATACATCTACACAGCTGGATTATATAAGATAAAAAGAAAGAGCAATTTAAAGAATTGTGTTGAAGAGTCATAAGCTTTAGCCATGTGAGTATTGCACAACAAACTTTAATAGTTTGTAATGTTCTTTTTACAATACATTAATGTCTGATTGATAATGATTGAACAGGCATATTTGTTTACCATGTGAATAGGTGCAGCTATTTGTGGCACTTCTAAATGGGTGTTGTAGCCATTAATACTTAACACACAGTAGACCTGAGAAATAAACAGGACAGACCTGCTCTCCAGTCTTGGCTTCGTTCCCCCGGGTCATGAAGGTTCCCTCCAGCACCGAGCACACGATGGTCAGCCCTTTTCCAGCTTTGAGCTGCGTGGTGAAGGACATAAGACGAGGGTGCTTCACCGTCAGGTCGGAATCCAACTTACACAACACCAACAGCTGGGGCCTGAAGAGAGAGAAAATAACATTTAAGAGACACATTAAGAATGACATATAAACAATTAAAGTATGTTGTTTGTAAAAATATGACTAAACAAGTTGGAATAAAACGATTTATTAAATGAGTGTGCAGAGTTCAGATGATTTAAGAGCCTAACAGATCTGATTACATTATTCATTACTACCAAAACACACCTTAATCTCAGACTTAAATGCGTTGGAGCTGCATTGTGGGTAATGTAGGTGCCAGGTTTCGTCAAGGAAGAAGCATACGTCAAATAAAAAGCTGCTTTTCTTCAGCTGCAACTATTTTGATCCTTTTTTCTGGCGTTGTTCGTCAATGAAAAATGTAATTCAAATTTGTTTTAGATTTATATTCTCCCTATTTCCCCCGAGGTGCATTTTAATTTGAATGATATGTCTTCAGAACTATCCCCTAACCCTTCACCGTAGCTAATCACAACACACACACACACGACTTACCTCCAATTTTTGGTGTGTAGTGGTACTTCCTCTAGCCGGATGAGAGCGTATCGCGCTGCATTCAAGGACAGACCTCTGATCCCGTCCCCCCATTCCTTCACCGCCCTGCAACCAAATAGAAAAGTTATACCTCTTTCCAGACATTTAAATATTTAATCATACAGTCTCAGTAGCATGCGAGATATGAAGCTATATTATATTTCACATAACAACAAATACACACAGTTCTTCTTGAAGACTGCCTTCAATGGAGTGTTTAAATCAGTTTTTATTTAACTCACCCTCTGTACTCAATGTACTTATAGATACAGCCAGCTATCACCATGGCCACCAGGGCGTAGTACCAGGAGCAGATGAACATGAGGGAGAGACACAGACTCATCCCTAAGAAGGACAGGGTCCTGAACACAAACAGTAAATATTGGTACAAGTATAAGGACCAACATCTGTGTTTTTAATCAAAGCTTTAGAGAGCTTAAATCTTTCATCAAAAGCGCAGGATTAATATTAGATTATGTTTTTGTTGGAGGCTGCTTTTACCAGTGATAGAACTTGAAGCGAGGTCTCCAGTTGGGGGTCCGGAGCAAAGTCTGAACAGCACAGGCCAGGTTCACAAACAGGTAGCACATTAGGAAGAACCTGAGCAGACACACACACACACACACACACACACAGAAAGAGAGATAGGTCTGTAACTAAATGCATTGAAAGAAGATCAGTCATAAGTGTGTTTTACATTATTAAACAACATACATGGAGAGGATGGGGGCCACAGCATCCAGAGAGGCGATGAGGATTCCTATCTCACAGATCCCAACGGTCAGCAGCAGAGCCCAGGTGGGCTCCCCATTAGCCTTCCCATGACCAAAGACCTGAGGAAGACAGAGAAAGAAGAACGGTCTAAACAAAAAGTCGTAGTCAAACAGTATAGTAGCAGCAAGATGCAGTTTCAATTTGATCAAATATATAAAATGCGTCATTATTGAAGCTAAATACGGATTTACTTCCACGACATTGTCTTATCACTATGCGACACTCGCGCTTTTATTGGCTAGCGCTCCAATGCATTGTGCGTGGCATCTTTAAGCGCTTGACCAATCACAACAGAGCCGGCCAGCTAACCAATCAGCACGGCCATAACAGAAAATAAAGCACCTTTTGAACATTAAAGCATGTAAACATGTCACAGTAGAGGCACGAAATAAAATTATGAAATCTGAAAATGAGTATAATAGGGTTCCTTTAAAGACTCAGAGGAACATTACATTTTACAGATAATTTGTGTAATGCAATACTGTCAGGATAGAATGGTCAGCAAAAGTGAGGGAACTTTTAATAACATTACCAACTGCAGCTGTTTGTACGAGCGGTTCTTGAATGAAGCCCAATGTGTGTTGCTGAGAAACACTGAATGTAATTTGTTTACAAAGAAAAACTCAACGTTGCACTTCAAATGTAACATTTTAACTGGAGAGTAGTCACATAAAGTCGTTTTATTTTATAGCTCAATATCACATATTGCTTCAGGGGACTTTAAAATCTGAACAGCGTACAACACCCTCTTTATTTCAGCTTTTTAAGGATTTAATTGAGGTTAGAAATCGGTATAAATCTGTATTTGAAAGTGTGTAAACGGCTTAAAATTAAAAATAGTCAAACAAACCCTCTTTGTGTCTGGGTGATGCTTGATTTTGAAAGCCCACAGGACAGCATCATGTGAAAAACAAAGATCTTTCAAACACTGACCTGTAAGAACGGGATGATGCCGTCCCGAGCGATGGCCTGCAGCAGACGGGGGGCGCCGGTGAGGCTCTGAAGCCCCGCCCCACAGCAGGAGAAAAACGAGCCAATCACAATCACCCAGGGTGACGGCCAGGCCAGAATGCCAATCACTGGGTTCTTCTTTACGGAGTAACCAAACCTGAATCACCCAAAATCAATCAATCGAATGCATTTACAGAGCACATTTTGGACGACAGGTTTAGACTGAATTTGATTCAAAGTGTACAAAAAACTAGCCATCATTTGTTTCACTATAGAAGTAGAAGTTCATAAAAATAAAAAACACAAATCATACTTGTCTCTCAGCACCACTCCTTCAATACAGGCTCCAAACATGACCACACAGGAGATGTCTGAGCATGAAGTTAAGATGGAAATACTATTTTTTTGATTCATTTTGCAGTATCAAACCTGACCTGTGACATTACAATACACATTAATACAAATAAAGCTGAAAAATACACGTGTGGCCGCTCTCTATCATCAACTGACACGACAGTTTGTATAAACTGTATCAGCTGCACACGTGCAGAAAGAGGATACAGATGAAAGAGGTGGTGAGAATAGCCATAATGGTTCCGATTGGGATGGACCTCTGAGCATCTCTGAGATCACCAGACCGGTTAGAACCAGCCATTATACCTAAATAAACCAGTATCAATACACAGTAGGAAGGGGAAAAAAGCAGTGGCATCAATCAAACAGAGCTTCACTGATGGTTACAAGTTTTTTATATTTTAAGCTTCAAATCTCTGTCATATTTTATAACATCATCCT
Organism: Dissostichus eleginoides; assembly: GCA_031216635.1. Taxonomy (NCBI): domain Eukaryota; kingdom Metazoa; phylum Chordata; class Actinopteri; order Perciformes; family Nototheniidae; genus Dissostichus; species Dissostichus eleginoides. The sequence continues at coordinate 22,116,688 of CM062276.1, forward strand.
AAAACTTAAGAAATGGGATTTAAAAAATGTTTGGCATATGAATATAACTTATGTTGTTACTAGACCCTATTAATGCAGATGCATGCCTCCCTTTGTGTGCGGAAATAAAAGCAATTTTGAATTTGTTTTTGAATGGCTCAACAGCAACAAGTATGAAATGAAGCAGAATACGTAGTGAGATAAAAATCAAGTTGTGTGTTTTGTACATGATGAAATCTATGTTTCTTTTGAACTGAGACAATTACCAAAAGGAGTACTGAGGATGGAGTATGCAGCGTATGTGCATGCATGGCACCTAGGCGTTAACGTTTTTTAATTAACGTAAGGAAAGGTGTTAATGTACTGGAGTACTAAAAGAAAAATGTAATGCATGTCAGAAATGCTCATCATGCTTTACTTCTTATTTCAGAGTATGCTCATATTATAGAATGTTGCATCACAATCATTTCTTATTGATAAAACATAATTATATTCGTTTTTTGATGTACCTGTCACAGAGGGGAAGTATATTCCCACCAGCAGAGTGAAGTAGGTGCTGATGTCATTGAAGACGTAGGGCTTATACACATCATCGGTGGTGTCCTTGGTTTCCTCTATGGAAGGCTGGCTTTTCTTCTCTATGTACGTGCCAGCTGGCCCATAGTCGCCCCACAGGTTGTCTGATGGAAAGAAAAAATATCTTTAGCCGTATGAACATCAGAGTTCCTTTTTTTCTCTAGGGGCAATAAATATCTTGAGGCTCCGTCCTCACCACCTCCTCACCTTTAATGACTCCGCTCAGGAGCCCGGGTATGGCCCGTAGCTCCGTCAGGTTGTTTAAGGTGAAGTATTCGTCACAGGTCGCGTTTGAATATTCACTGTCACAGAAGAGGCTCCACACCTTAGTGATCACCGTGTTGTTTTTAATAACCTCTGTCTTGGCGCATGTTTCAATCATTTCGTTCCTCAGAGATCGGTTTCCAAGCAGACAGACGCTGATGAAGAAAGGACAGTGTAGTGGAGTTAGATAAAAGCAGCTGTATATATTGAGGTACATTTCTGGGACATAGATGCTTTAGAACTACTGAGAAGTGTAAATAGATCAAGTGGATTTTTTCATTTGAGAGTGGTTTTAAAAAGGTTGATGTACCTATGAACCTATTATGGACAGATAATTAAACGCTGCTATTTAGAACATTTGATTGGATAAAAAAGAACCATGATCCAAAATCTCAGATCGTTTTTTTAAATTTTTCCAGACAGTAAAACAAATCCTATTAAATAACAAATTGACCTACATTGAAATGATGTGGAATAGTTAATACATATATTTTTTCTAGAGCACCTCACATACTTGAGTTTTGGCAATGATATGAAAGATGTATTAGACCGTAAGCGTTATAGGGAAATGTTAGATGTCTTGAAAAGGGGTTGTATTAGGCATGAATCTATTGTTAAAGGTAGGGTAGGTAATTCACTTCAGAAACACTTTTTGTTATATTCCATGAAATGCTCTTAACATCCCGATAGCAATGAATAAATTAAATGCGTTGACAATAAATATATACAAATATTTCATCTGTGGAAGCCGTGGCGCTGTAAAAAGCAAGTCCAATTATCTGCCTCGGCCCACGGCAGATAATTGGATGGCCTACCTGCCTGTCAGCCTTCCATCTCGTGCACAAACTTATCTCGTGCCCTCATTGGTCATGTGCGCGTTCGTGTGTGTTGGAGGAGGGGCTCTGTAAGGAAGTCTGAAGGAAGGGGCAGATTTTTTTCGGTTGTGTATTTTCAAATTCTAGCTTACTCAAGCTGGTTTCTCCATTCTTACCTACCCTACCTTTAATGTATCAACTACAGTAGATGGCGGCCGGCACGATTCCATTTTGGAGAAACAGGCTGGAGTTATAGTATATGATCTAAGCAATGTGCAGCAAAATGCATAATA